>RXPK01000078.1:0-354725 GCA_004143645.1 Protaetia brevitarsis
GGTGAGGATTCGCTGGGTGTGCGCTAAAGGTAAATATATTTTGATTTATTTGAGAAATAGTTTATTTGAACAAAACCACTTGTTTAATAGGGAAGCATGGAGTGGCTTTATCGTGGATGGAATTGATCTGGTCATTTATTAGAATATTGATATCGTCGGCATACATTATTACTTTATAATCTCGAAGAAAGAAACAATGTCATTAATGAACAATGAGAATAAAGACGGTGAGAGTACTCACCCTGCGGCAAACCGTTTTTTTTTCGTCCGTTTTCGTCACACAATACACTAAAAAAAATCGTGTTAAATTTACAACCATTTTACATGATTTGCCTAAATCCTAGGGATATCGTCTTGCAGAGATACGTATGGAATTTGAAGGAAAAAGAGGCAGGATTTTTGACCAAACTCGTCAGAAACGTTTCAACTACTGAAAAGTAATATTTGATTAAAATTTCAAAAAAAAAGGAGTAAATATAACATAATTTTCATTAATAATAGGGTAATCCCTTCCCTATTTGTTACACACTGCCCACACTTCACGGCATCCATTCTAGCAGATGGTCGATTTCGTCTTTAGATATTGTGTTCAAAGCATCCTATAATTTGTTGCTGAAGAGCTTGTAGCATCTGCAGAGGATGCAGTGATTTCCTCAGTCTTCTCCCCATAATTTCTGAACACATGCCGTGGCAAGAGATTGACATTATGGGACATTATCTTGCTGTGAAAACTGGGTCTTCCAATTGCCGAAGAAAAAATGGACGAATATGAGGTTCAACCACGTCACTCCACAAATCGCTGGAGCATTCATATTGCCTCTGACGAAATACCGAACGAGATCTACTCCATAAGTTATAAAGTACTCCATACCATAATCCCCACAGTTTTAGTGCATATGCCTGCCAACAGAAAATCGAAACGTTCCGCGTCTACGTCTTGATCATCATACGGCTATCATGCACTCCTTCAAACAAAAAAATGGAGTTCATCATTAAAGACCACCCAATGCCACTCTACGTTCCAATGCAGTCGCAGCTCTATTAGCGCTCTCCAATACGAACTGACTCGTGCTTGCGTGCGTGTTTATATTTGGCGCGCTTGCCTCTAGATTAATTTGAAGTTTTTGTTAGTATATTCGCAATGTAAATTTCCAGCGCGAATTGACACGTCCATACCTGCGCCCTCTAATGAACATTTCGTTTTTCGTTCATCTCCGCTCTAACGAGTGGCGTCATCTGTCGGTGCACAGGAAGCACACAAAATTGAAATTTTAAAATAGGCGGCGCTGAACAATATACAGGATATTACAATAAGCGCAGAATATGTATCGCTGCGCTAATTTGGTAAAACTTCGCTGTAAACGATAAGAATTCAACCCATATCAGATACATACATTTAATTAAAAAAGCACACTTATTAGTATTTTATTATTGTTTATTGACGAAAAATCATCATGAAGGCATAACTTTGACCATAGACATTAAACTGAGTTGAGTTGTCAAAACGCAATGGTGCCAATCCCACATCTCTACTGTTACATTGGGTGCATTTTCTTTTTAAATGAAAATCTTTTAAATATTTTTGACGGCCAAAAAAAATTGATTAACAAACGTCGTCGCGTTAGGTCAATAACACTGCTCCACTTCAAAACTGAGTTGTCGTGCTGGAATGATATCTTACTGCCACTCTAGGTATAAATAACTATGTGTCTCTACTAAAATAGCACGAATACTGATAATAATGTTCTTTATTTTTATCGAATACAAATTAATTTGTGAGCTACTTGTATATACAATGTAATGTTTAAAGTATAAGAACGATCAATAGAATATACATTTTCTTTCTACTTCTTGTCAGAGCTAATATATCCTACATTCCAAACAGCATAACTCGAAAACTAACCACATCTAAGCATTAAGGTTTGATACATGAAAGAAAAATTCTAAAATACAATAAACTATCGAGCTAAGATCAACGACTGCATGGCCAGCTTTATGCTACGGTTGTTTGCGGGTGAGGTTGAACGTGTGGCTCCAGGGGGCTCGCAAGTTGAATTCTTTCACTCTAGTGGATGATTGTACGTAAAGCTTGAGATGTGATAACGATGAAAGTGGGTTTATAAACACTCGAAAGCCTGATGAGCCTTGTGGGAGAAACTCAAGTCTGTTCCAAGTGTTATTCCCTTTTCATTGCTCTTGCTAGTATGGTAATTCCCCACTAATAGACCATGACCCTCTGGTGGCAATATTTCTATCGATTACGGGTCGGTATAATTTTATAACTAATTTTCTTCAACCGCAACCACAACATATAGAGGAAAAATCTCTTTAAAATCAGGAAAAATGTCAAAATACATATTTTGTAAACAAACCTCTATAATTATCTAAATCAGTTTTATATACCACACTATTTGAATGACAAAAAATTTAAAACCGATTTCAGAAATTTGAACAAATAAGCGCAAGATACGGTGTTCAGTAGTGAATGCAATGCCCTCCATATATAAAATAGCTACACCAGCCCAAAAGAAGTGCTTAAACGCCCCTAAGTGTTGCCGCTAAAACATTTTCCATCTTCACCGTTTAAAAGTTATTTTGAGACAAACTAACATTGAATATCAAAGTAAGATTGTACCCCTCTAAAAGCTGAAGTTCCGCAGTGACTGTAACATATGAATAAACACTCGATGGAGTTTACAAATCGTCAAAGTTCATCAGAATTCCCTCAAAAAAACAAGATATGCCAAAAATTCGTTAGCGAAATTTTATATCGAAATGATATTTTTATTTCATACGACCAATACTGAATAGAGCAGCTTTTTAAACGAGATTTATCTTGTGAATAATTTGAAAGAAGGAGGCTTTCACTGTATTGACATATCAAACAATAATTTGAGCTTACTCCTTTTAATATTGTATTATTATTGGTAGGAGTGTTACTCGGCACTGTCAAATAACCCCAAAAAATACTGAAAGATCCCATATTTCTATGATAGAACTAATAACTGCCTTTAATTATTATGAAGCATAAATTGTTGATATACACAAATAAAAATACTAACAAGGGAACACCGGCGGGTGTCCCCCTCCGATTTCGATGAAAACTTAACACATCGAAAGAGTACCTTAAAATAAGAGACACGTATTTTTTTATCGGCGTATCCGCACGATTTGGTACAGCCCCCTCCAAAGTCTAGACGATTTTGAATTTTTGCAAATATTTCCCTAAATTTATAACAGATATTAAATTTTCTCTTAAAAATAAATTTGCAGCATATTGCATGCCCCTAAGGGTGGCGTCGTCCCGTATCAACAAAAAAGTAAATAACGGGGACGGGGTACCCCATACCCCCCATTTTTTTTTAACATTTCTTTCTTTTTCTTATTCATTCAAAAAAGAAGCCGATTTTACATAGAATAACATGATGTATAACAAAGTTTAGAAAATTAATAATTGTAAAAATAGCAAAATAATAATAAAGCTTCAAAATTAATAAACTTGTCTATTGATATAAAATCAAATGAACTAAACAAAAATACGGTTTTTATCCTTAACATAATTTCCAGCATAAATATGGTCTCCAAGCGTAGATATCTTCAAAAAAAGCTAATAACGGGGACGGGGTACCCCATACCCCCGCATTTTTTAATAATAAGTTTATTCATTTCATCAAAAAGACGCTGCAAATTACGTTAAGGAAGAAAATTAAATATCTGTTTAATTTCGGAAATATTTGCAAAAATTGGAAAAAATCGTCCAAACTTGGTGAGGGGCTGTACCCCAAAATCGCTGTGGATACGCCGATAAAAAAAAAATACGTTCTCTTAATTTTAAGGTACTCTTTGATCTGTTAAGTTTCTCGAAATCGGAGGGGACACCCGCCGGTGTTCCCTTAGTAATTATTGATTGATAATTCTCTTTGATATGTAGTTGAGGTAAATGTAGCTAGAATGGAAACTAAAAAAGACGATTTTATCAGAAAAATCTTTTATTATGGAAGTTCGCACATTAAAATACGTTACTTAAAACTTTGCATTTCAGTATCTTTCTCGCCGTTTGAGAAAATCAGGTCGAAAATAAAAAAAAGTTGAAGTAGAGTTTATGAATGAAATTTATATAAAAAGAAAACGAAAGTTTACCAAAGCACCATGTGCTCTACATTCAAATACTAGTAGATATAAAAAATATTCGCGCTTTATGACCTCTAATACGCATAATAAAACCTAATAAAAAAGAAACAGTGATTCTGGCGTTTAAAAAATAAATAATATGGGCAATCTACTGTGCCCCCACATTTTGGTTTTAAAGGCAAAATATTGTAGGAGGCCCTATTACGGTAATCAGTTGCCCTCATTCGCTAAAATTTCCACTTCAACAAATATTAATCATTTTAAATTCATGCAAAAAAACTTTGAAATATTGTGTTTATAACTATATTACATTATACTATTAATAAAAAACATGGGATTTTAAAATAAATAGCAATACAGAGAAGAACAAAAACAAGTTACAGTTTTAATTCTTATCGACAACCTGCCAACTAAATTGCGACAAACTTTGGTTTTAGAAATCATCTTAAAATTTTTTGGCAGTTCTAGTTTCAATCTATAGTATTCTTACAGAACTAGCACAACACTTCTCTTTCGTGTAATTCACGAAAACGACGGTTGATATTGCAACCTCTATAATGCAGTATTTATGCCCACTTCAAAAAATATGCTTAGCATTTCTCCGCAACACGCACCCATTTATTTATATCGAATTTATTCCATTTGGCTGATATACATATATAGCTGTTATACGCCTAATGCATCATTCTTGTTTGCTGCTTCTCTACTAATTTCTTATCCTACCACAATGTATTGTACCTTGGGAATAGTTCAAAATAGTGATGGAAAGGTAAATGGCATACTGCAAATTTATAATTTATGTCTTATATAAGCAAAAAAGAGTACGTTAACAATTAAGCTAGTCACGGACACTTTCTTTATAAGACGTAATTAAAAACTGACAAAAAAGTTAATTCCCAACAACTTATTTTATTTTTTATGCAGTAGACGAAAACGTAAACTTTGTCTATTCATAACACAAGTGAAGAAGTTTGCAAGGATGGAAGAAAAGAAGATCAAGGAGCAACATGGTAACAATGAAGAAACGTTCTGATTAATTTATCAAAGAAGCTATATCTGCAGACGAAACTAAAGTACTTGGCTAGGATGAACTACCGTCGCACCCAAAAAGTGGCCTAAGAGGAATAGCATCACGAGGTAGGGAGCAGGTGATCAAAGAATTCCGAACATCGAAGGCAAAGAAGTTGGACAAGAAGTAAGCAGAGCATTGAGAAAGCATGAGCCACCGAGCGCACCACCAGGGAAGAGAGGCGCATTTACACAATTTGAAACTAAGAAGACATCGTTTATCCTCCATAGCAGGACAAAGGAAGCAACTTACTACTTATTAAAGAATTTACGAAAAGGATGAATGAGCTACTTGACGAGAACCCCTTACAAGGCAAATAAGAAAAGATCAACGGAAGAATCATCCTAAAACATAAGGGAGTGCATAAAGACTTATCGATTACAAAGAGATGCAGAACCGATTGTTTACCAAAAGAGCCGCTAGACCCCCCCGCTTATGGGATACCAAAAATACATAAAGAAGAGTGCCATTAAGACCGATTGTAAGCAACATTGGATCACCGACCTAGGTGTTTGTCGGAATTTTAGCTATACTTACTAGCCATATCCCGGACAAACTGCAGACGATGAAGAATTCGCAACATTCGTGGATATTCTGTTACGCTGAGGACCGAACCTACAGACATTTAGTAAGTCGACATTATTGTCGCTATTCCAACATACCCACGGAGGACGCACGGCCTTCCTTCAGAACTGGACTACAAAAGCATCATTGATTATGAACCGGCTTATCCACGACATACTTTTTGTATGAAGGAAATAGTACGAGCAGAAAAACGAACACAATGGGAATGTCCTTTATCACCTGTAATAGCCAACTTGTTTATGGAAGCATTTGAAGAAGAAGCCCTAAGTTCCAGCGATATGAAACCTAAGTGTTGGCTGCGAATATGGTCGACGATACTTTGTAATATGGCAACACGGAGAAGAAAAACTACAACAGTTCTTGGAACACATAAACTCACAGCACCCAGCCATCAAGTTTACCATGGAGAAAGAACAAAATGGAAATCTCCCTTTCCTGGATGTTATGGTCAAGAAAACAAAAGAGGGAATGCTACAGCACGCAGTATTTAGAAAGAAGACGCACACCGATAGATATCTGCATGCAAGATCTCACCATCATCCGATGCAGAAGAAGACATTAATACAAACTTTGCTATCCAGAGCCGAAACCATCAGTGACAAACAACATCTTACCAGTGAAAAGATACATTTGGAGAAAGCACTAAAGAAGAATGGTTACACTGACATCGACATAAGGAGAGCCACTAAGAAGAAGACGACACTGGAGAAAACTACAGAACCACGAAGAGGATGGCGTGTTTACCTTACATAGCAGGAGTCACCGAAAAAGTAGGCCGAATTTTGAAGAAACGTAACGTACAATACGCTTCGGGACTGTAACGTCAATCCAGCAGTATCTACCGACCGCAAAGGATAAGATACCCAAGGGGCGCACGAAGGTATCTACAAGATAACATGCCAATGCGGACAGTGCTACGTCGACAAACAGGAAGAGCCATCGACATAAGAATAAAAGAACAGAGAGGGACGCAAGATTAAAAAGGACCGAGCAATCAGCGGTGCAGAAACACATACACGACACCGGACACAAAATGGATTTCAAGAATGTAAAAAGTAATAACTACCACCAAGAACTCGGAAAAAGACTCATCAGGGAAGCCATAGAAATAGAAAAGAATAAAACCGTTAACAGAGAAGAAGGTACCACCCCTTAGCAACACGTGAGAGAGCCTACTACGAACCGTCACGGTCAAATGGAGCGGAAACTACACGGGTTGGATCACCAGGGGCGCATATAAGAAGAATGTCGGACCATGGAGAATCAGTTCAGTTATCCTGAAGAAGCGTGTCAGTATGACAGCGACAAACGTCGAGCGAAAGTTTTGACACACGGCGAAACCCGCAAGAAGCTGTTAGTTATTTGTCTATTTCATCTTAAGTCGTCTTCACTCATTAATTGGAAAAAGCGATCTATAAATGGCGCATTTTTTAGAAATAAAGCTCTTTTATGTTTTCAATTACACCAACAAACACTTATTTTTTTTTATTTAAAACTTCCAAAATTTGTGCCTGGGTTTTTATTCCCTGGTAACGTTAAAGCGTACATTGCTTTTTCCTTGATATGTTGATGCCATGAAGAAAACCTTATTTACGTAAGAGCATTTTCTAGTTATATTTTTCTTAACAATTAGCATTTCCAGAAGCCGTTTAAGAAGATTCGATGTGTATAACAGAAGATTAGTGAAAGCTTTTTGTAATGCGTATTTCAAAGGACATACAATACAATACTATATATTGCAACGCTACAGAGTAGCATACAGCACATTTTTTTTTTAAATTTTAAATAATACTTTAATTAAATTAGAAAAAAAAAAAACAAATTCTCAACATCCCAGTGTCATCTATATTCATTACTTTTTAATTCATACGTATGCCCTCTCAAATGCCAGATGGCATGCAGGGTGAAAATTTCCGATTGAAACACGCTGGCATTAAAAAAATTACGAATGACTAGTTAACCCTCTTTTTATTACTTCAGTACGTTGAGGAGATGCTATGGGAGACTGTCGCCAAAATGTTCTCTATTCCAATATGCGTATTTACAATGCCCAGTTTGCAACGATATCATACGGCACGAGACTCTGGTACATCGATTATGATAAAGAAAACATTTAAGTGCGAATAAAAGTGGTTTCATTTAATAACAAAGTTCGAAATGTGAAACCGTGTACACGCAGCATGAATATAAGGATATTATTATCTCAGATAAGTTACGTGAGTTCGCATATTCAATTAACAATTACACTTGTTAGTAATTCCACTTTTTGCAATATAAATTCAACATGGAAAACATAAATACGTTTAAAACTAAATGTCAAAAATTTCGCCGTATTCTGAACGTTCAATCTGACTTTAGTCTATGCTTTAAAGAGACGGCTGAAGCAGAATATTCCAAACTTTTATATACATATCAAATATTAACATAGAAAAGTACCAACTTATATAAAATTTTGATTGCAAGTGATTGCAAACTGTTCAGCGATATACAAAATTCCTAACCCCTATATTTTGCCGAACGTATAAAATGAAATTTCTTATAAGTATATTTAAATTTAGATTAGGATTAAAATAATACGTTTATTTTTAGGTAGATTTGGACGAGGAATACCTTCGAAAGGGATGAATTCACCGAACATCAAAGTGGGCAGGTATGACCAGGCATCTGATGGGGGCCCTGATACATCGTACTTCTAAGCACGGAGGATGATTCGGGACGGGAACATATCTCAGGAAAATCGTCGTTGGAGAAAATTATTCAAGATTATAGGGTAAAATTTTGACAAATTAATTGTGATAAACTTTGTTTAACAATTTAACAATTATTTTTACGTCGGAATTTGGAATAAAATTGGATTTTATCAAAATAGCCGTTAAATTTTACAAAATTAGTGAGACACGTCTGCTTCTGACGAAGGTTGGCTAGTGAATCCTTTTGAATTGGAATTTTCTAACAGACTTTGATAGCGATTGTCTTTCAATAGGTGGACAAACTATCTCAGAGAGTCCGTTAATTTCACTGAAGTGAGGGGAATATAAAATATTTAATACATGAGAATGCCCATCTGACCTTACATTTAATATAAAGTAAAAGTAGGTGTCTCTAGATCATGAGAAAAAAATACATTAAAAATTTTCAACACTTACTACTATGGTAAAAGTTACAATGTAAAGAAAAATAATTACTGTACAATAATAGGCAACCATGCATGCACATGACATTTTGACGAAACGAATCCCAGCAATTCCCATGTCTGTTTGTTGACATGTCAATTGCATTGGATTGCCAATTGCATATAAAAACATTATTAAACTAAGTTTAAATAAAATAAGATATACTGTAAAAAAAAAATTAATATGGTGAATGGAATTTAGATCCAACTTTGATCGGTTCAAATCTGTTATAAAAATATACTATTCAAATTCTAATATCGGATTTCGAGGTTGGTAGGTTATCATCTTTACTTCCTGAAGGAAACATTCTGAAGAAAATGCCTTGAGGACTTTCCAAATGCAGAGATTTCCTACGTCACCTGGACATCGTCTGGCTGTCTGCTGCTACATTTTATATCCTTTTCTTGGTATATCATATTATTTTTATGTACAGAAATTTAAGTAAAACGTCGAAATGTTAGAAATTTTCCCATAATACAAGTATTTTACGTGAGTATTATAAGAAAATTTGTTTCTTAGAAAAACTCTCTAACATTGTAATATTACCAAGAAAAATATAATGTTGCTAACACATAACACATAACTTTTCTAACAATTTGGAAAATTACAGTCATAAATATATTAATTTCAGTAATAAGGAACATAAGAAGGTGCGCATGCGTTAACTTAGAATGTTCTGGTAAAAGTCAGACGTAGGCAGAAATAACATGATGTTCGACCACAAGTGATTCTGTTATCCTGTTAGTTTAGAACTACTATACTGATTATTAGTAGGTGATATTAATTCATATTATAAAATCGGTTTGTTGTTCTTTCAATGCTTTAAAGTGTATTACACACTCTGCTACAATTTGAATATCCGAAACAACTTGCGTGCACGTTGGAATTAATTCAGCATTATCTGTTAAAAACTCACCCACACACTAAAAAAATTAAGTAATTTTTCTTGATAAAAATCACTTTTTTGGATAATTTTCCACATTCAATGGGGGTAAACGTACAGAATGTTTTACGTTAATATTAATATTTCTTAGAAAAGCTTTGCTTGTATACTTTATACAAATATTCGTCCTCATGGAAATGTCCAGACGGAATCTCCTATAAATGTGGTAACCCTAATTTACTATATTAGTTATGTGAGTGTAAACATCCAAGGTATTAATTTACCTGCGTCTTTGACATTATGAAAGTTCTAACGTAGCAGTAAATTTAAAAGGTTTACGTACTTTGGGTAATATTAAAAATTTTAAATGGCTGGCATGTAGCATATTTATATCTATTCGTATAAACATGGGAAAGTGGTTTTACTCGTATTTATTTAAAAAAAAAAGTGTTTACGCTGGCTGCTAATAATGGAAGTCCATGCATGCATACAGTATAAAACTATATATAATGTGTGTTAGTAATGCTTGAAAGTAAATATTTTTATTCCTATATTCATTTTTTTATATATATATAATACGAATCTGTCAGTGTCTCTTTAAATAAATATTTCTCTGTGATGCACAAAATCAATCTTCTTTTATAATTGTGCAAAGTTATGAATCTAAATTTAACTATTCCATTACTCACGTATCACAGCCAAAATTTCTTAAATTCATTCTTCATACATAATTCATTTAAAATTGCTTTAAAATAGCAAAACTTTGAGAAAGGCAATTTTCACGTTAAAATGAAATGTCATCTACATGAGGACGCAAATCCGTTTTCAGTGAATGCCTTGAGGTTTACATTGTACTTATACCTTTATCTCTTTATTCAAAAAAAGTTTAATGAATACTTTTGAATTAAACTTTACCCTATACAGAATTACTAAAGGGTTCCTGAAATATATAGCAGTTTGGGAATTACGTACGGTTAAAGAAAGCGCGTATAGTTAAATGTTTCGAAAATGATTGTATAGATTTACGTCGAGGTAAGTTTGGATGTAACTTTATTCCAAAAGTTGGGTCCTGAAACAATAAAATAATCATTGTTTATATGAAATAATGTATTAAATTAAATTGGGCGAGTGCATCAAAGATTTTATTAAATGACGAAGGAATTTAGTCAATAACAAATCATTCATTGTATTAATAAAACTAAAATCATTGAAAATGAAATGATAGCTTGATTGGCTCAATGCAATGTCTTATTGTTGTAACGAACACCAGTTTTGTTTTAACAACATTATTTGGTGTATTGAATCAACGTGAATTATCAATTTTATGTACGAACTCTATCTAGTAGAAAAATGAAGAAAGCCATCAATGCAATGAATATTCTTTGTTGATAGGCTAATCGCAAGTAGTAGAATTAATGTATGTTATTCATAACGTAAAAAAAAAAATCAGTACCTATTGAAGATATCTTTATGAAATTTAAACTATACTTGACTATCCATAAACTCATTATAATATAATTTCTTTAGATTTTTTGTGACGCTAAAAACTGTAAAAAACGAGAAGTATATTTTTTGGGAGTGATTTTTTATATTAACCCCCAAAGTGACTCCTGCCAAAAAAAAAATGTATATCTATTTGTTCATTGGTTAGCTACTACATGTTACAAAAGGGTCGAATTGGTGGAACATAGTTAAAAAAGAATAAAAACCAATTATGGATATGTGCACATGTATCAATTATTTATCAAAAACTATATGAAAACCTGTAAACTAACTCTATACCTATATACCATAAATATGTTCTTATAACAAAATATACATCTACAAATAACCTATAAACAATCAATATTTTTTAACTCATCGGATACGATGACGACTACTCAGTACTACACTCGATAAAATATTGAAATTGAACCCGTCGAATATGCGATTTTACAGCATTCGACCGCAGGAATTTCGAACTTGTCATATGATATGTAGACTCGGTGCAATGTTATCCTATAATGTGCTATAACGAGTATGCAGTGACCTGTTTCCAGGATGATTCGATTTTCATACAAGTTTTCTCAAGTTATAAGAAGTTAACTAGCGAGTTAAAACATAGTTGGCAGGCCACGTATACTTAGATTTAAGCAAGAGAAAATTGTGTTACTGAAAGTTAAATTGTTTTATTGAGTATTCTACGGGAGTTTTGAATATCTATCTTTTTTTCATAAATGTTGGCTGATAATATATAAAGATACGCAACCGACCGTGTCTACTAGCTGTGGTGGATAGTGACAGTTACGCCAGTGATTTGGATGATCCTGACTTTCAAGTGTTTTGCCGCAATAGTTCACTTTAAGAAGAAATAATAGAGAATAACAACACATTTTTACTGTACATTATGGGAATTCTAAAAAAAATATTAACTTACTGTACTTTTAAATGAACTTTTATCAAATGGCTTGGGCAGCTTCTGTTTTCCTTTTGGAATAAAAATTCTTCGTTTAATAAATGCTTGAATGTAAGCCTCTAAAGTCATAGTAGTAAGATTTTTTTAGATTCACATAATGTGCATATTCTGCTTGAAGCGAACTATTGCGGCTAAACACTTAAAAGCAGTATCACCAATCACTGCCGTAACTGTCATTTTCAACACTGTCACCACAGCTAGTAGACACGGTCGGTTGCACATCTCTATATATTATCAGCCTACATTTATGACAAAAAAAAAACAGACCCAATGTGTACAACGGTATTTCTACAATAAGATTGATATCTATTTAAATCTTCATTTATAATGATACGCTTTAGCTTTCCACTGGTTTTTCCGACATTTATTTTACAATTAACACATTTATTATCTTTATGACGTTCAATTGTATTCCCCATTATTTCTTATCGCAAATGTTAGAATGAAAAACAGGATCGCACTTAATATATTCGAAATTCCCGCAAATTACTCAATAAAACAATTTAACTTTCATTAACACAATTTTCTTTTGCCTAAATCTAAGTATACGTGGCCTGCCAACTATGTTTTAACTCGCTAATTAACTTCTTATAACTTGTGAAAACTTGTATGAAAATTGAATCGTCCTGGAAACAGGTCACTGCATACTCGTTATAGGACATTATAGGATAACATTGCACCGAGTCTACATAACATATCACAAGTTCGAAATTCGTGCGGTCAAATGCTATAAAATCGCATATTCGACGGGTCCAATTTCGATATTTCAGCGAGTATAGCATAGAGTAGTCGTCATCCTATCTGATGAGCTACGAAACATTGATTTATTTATAGTTTATTTGTAGGTGTATATTTTGTTATAAGAACATATTTATGGCTATAGATATAGAGATAGTTTACAGGTTTTAATATAGTTTTTGGTAAATAATTGATACATATGCACATATCCATAATTAGTTTTTATTTTTTTTAACTATGATAATAATATTAATAATAATAATAATAATAATAATAATAATAATAATAAATAATAATAATACAATCAGGTACGCTTAGATCGGAGACGGAGGGCTTTCTGCTGGCGGTACAAGACGGACTATTCAAGCTAGTATTTAGAAGGACTATCCTAAAGCAGAATATTGATAGTGTGATATGTAGAAAGTGTAAACAAAACCCAGAGACACTCAATCACATATTAGCCAGCTGTCCCATTTACGCCGCTACAGCTTACATTGAGAGACATAACGCTGCCTTGAAGGTTCTGTATTATCACCTAAGATATGGATTTGGAATAGATGATTCACCAATAGTGCCCTACTCTGTAACGGATGTACCGACAGTGTGCTCAAATAGTGATGTAAAAATATACTGGAATTTTCCGTTTGCAACCAGTGTTCAAATAAGTGCAAATAAACCAGACTTAGTGATTGAGAAATTTAAATCTAAAACAATGTGTATAGTGGAAATGTCCTGCCCTCTGGAACTTAACATACTGGAAAAAAAAGAAGAAAAAATAAAGAAATATCAGCCGCTAATCCTCGAACTGAAAAAGCGCTATCCTCAGTATAAAATCACACTGGTAACTATAATTATTGGTGTGCTTGGAGGTGTTGAAGCCAGTATTAGACAGTCTGTGAGTGCCATTCCTGGGTGCGAGGGATACGAAGAACTGTTAATTAGGAGAATGCAGCAGCAGGTAGTACTCGGTTCGCTCCACCTGCTGCGAGGACATGAGGCCGCCTTTCCATGACAGCTGATCTTAGATCTTAGATCTAAGAAGCAGTCAGGTTTGTTCCCACTGCCATCTTCCGCCTATTGGTAAGTGACTCCTCTCAAAGAATAACCCCGATCAACATAATAATGGACCTAATGTAAGTAATAGTTGTAATTAAGTTAGGTAGATAGTTAGTTAGCTAGATAGAATTAGTTTACAAAAAAAAAAAAATTATTAGAATTAGAATTAATAATAATAATTAATAAATAATAATTTGTAACAAGTGATGTAATAATTAAGTTGTAATAAAACCATTAACAACAATAATGTTGGTCGTCTCGGGGGTGGTCGTGTTTGCGTTCGCGCAGAGGCGAATTTAAAAATAAAAAATAATAATAATAATAATAATAAAATATCCCTTTTATTTCATTTTACCAAAAACAAGTATGAAATAAGTCAAAAAGAAAAAGAAAAATATACAAATAGTAAGCAAAAATTGAATTACAAAATTAGAAAAAATTAGCAAATAATTAAACAAAAGTTTATAAATGTTCCTAAGAGGAGAGAAAAAAATCTTGCACATTATATAAACACTTCATCGTTAAGTGTCTTTTTATTTAGATTTAAAAGTCCTCAGACTGCAATATTTGAATTCTTTTGGAACGTTATTATAGATTTTGAGAACTTGTGTCACCACGCCTTTGTGTATTTTTGTGTAAGAACTTTAAGGCACACGTAATGTTGCTTTATCACACTCGCGAGTATTGTAATTATGGCTTGTTTCGTATTTGGCAAGTAACTCACTGTAGTGTTTCTTTCCAAAGCACGCACATTCATAAGTATATAGTCCCGGTAAGGTAAGTATATTATTCACTTTGAAAATTTCTTTGCAGGTCTCTCTCTTTTTCAGCCCAAAAACACTTCGTAAACATGCTTTCTGAAGTCTAAATACTCGTTCTACGTCAACCGAGTTGCCCCAGAAAATTATTCCGTAGCGTAGCCTGGAGGCTACGTAAGCGTGATACGCTGCTAATGCTGCCTCTCTTATGGACCTCTGAAGATATTGCCCTCAGTGCATAAACCATTCCAGATAAGTTTTTGATGAGAATATTAACATGCTCTTTCCAGTTTAGGGTGCTGTCTATGTGTACTCCCAAGAATTTAACTGTGTCTGTAGATGTTAATGTTTCGTTATTTCTTAGAGCAAATTTTATTAAATTAGTTTTTTCAACGTTTAATGATAAATTATTCGTCTGGAACCAGGTATCCATTTTGTAATAACGCTCCACTATTTCATCTCTGAGTTCACTGCTGTTTTGTTCTGAAATAATCACCGATGTATCATCTGCATACATATTTAGAAAATGATTTGTTATTCCAGGCAAGTCATTTGTGTATAATATAAACAGAAAAGCTCCTAGTAATGAACCTTGTGGAATACCTCTATCAGTGTCTAGCCAATTTGATCGAACTATCTCACCTTTCAGGCTTCTCAGCTTCAAGTACGATCTCAGTAAGCTAAGCACTATACCTCGAAATCCCATTATTTCTAGTTTGCGCATCAAGATGGCATGGTCGACACTGTCAAAAGTCTTTGAAAGGTCTAGAAATACTCCCGCTGCAGTCTTTTTATCGGACATTCCTTGCATTATTTCGTTGACTAACATATATATCGCTCGTGTGGTTGATCTCCCTTTAATGTATGCATTTTGTAAATTAGTTATTAAATTACATAATTCAGAAAAATGCACTAGTCTCTTTAAAATTGCTTTTTCCATTACTTTTCTTATAATAGAGATTAAAGCAATTGGTCTGTAATTCTCAAATTTGTATTTTTCATTTTTTTTATAAATGTTTATGTTCCACCAATTCGACCCTTTTGTAACTTTAACATGTAGTAGCTAACCAATGAACAAATAGATATATATATTTTTTTGGTAGGTGTTACTTTGGGGGTTAGTATAAAAAATCACTCCCAGAAAATATACTTTCTCCGTTTTTTACAGTATCAGTTCCAAATAATTCTGAAAAATTATATTATAATGAGTTTATGAATAGTCAAGTAGAGTTTAATTTAGTAGTTTAATTTATTTATTTAGCGTCAAAAGACACCAGCTCCCTCGGACAAATTGGACGTAATCGAAGCTACCCATTGCTTCCAGATGTGACGAAGAAACGCGAGCCAATTCCTCAGTTTACTCCGGATGTCAATAAAAGAACACAAGTGAGTAAAAAAATGTAAAAGATTATTTATTTTTACACCTTATTTACATTGACAAATGGATTTACTAATACATGGTTACAAACCCAATTGACCATTTTCTAATTAATTTTTATATTGAAAAAATATAATATATTATTATTATTATTATGTATCGTCATTTTTTTTAATTTCGAAATACGAGTTTCAATATTCTCAATTTCGCATTTCAAAACAGGATTCAATATGAATAACGATTTCAGTTCAGCTGTATGCATTCGACGTGAAAGTAACTTTTTTGATATATACCTATATTTTAAAGAAACTCCTACAAACATCTTACACTTCAGTGGGTAGCACAGATCAACGAAGGAAATTTATAAATTCCAGTTCAAGTATCCAGCTACGATATTATAATTCGCGAACATTACAGGGACGACTTTTTCTTTCTAACTATCGAACCCTTTTTTAAATTTCGCCAGCATAAAAAAAAAACGGCCTCGATTCAAATAAAAACAAAACAAGGATCTGCTGGAATTCATAATACTGAGTTTGATTGAATTCCGATATTTACAAATTAACGGCATTCTACACCACTCTGCGTTTGAGATCTCGCCCGAAAATTTGATATGCAAACAAAAGCGACAGAGAAAATAGCTCAACACGCCCGCGGAGATATTAATTTTGAGTTAAATTAGGGAAAACTCGTTGAATCCTTCGATTTCTATTAGGTTTTCCATTTGTTTTATATGTGTGTGGTTTTTCTTTTTCTTGCTAATTGGCAAAATTTCAAGCCTTCAGTGCCATATTATTAATTACCTTACATGCATTAGAGGTAAAAAAGTAGACTATTTAATATATCATATACACATATACATATATTAAAATGTGTTGCTAACAATCAAAGCTTGAATTTTAGATTAAATGAACCTGAATTTTCCATAACCGTTATAACATTTACAATTAGTGACGTGTAAAATTACCGTTTGATATTACAGTTAGAGATTACAGTTTGAAATATTTTACTCCTGTTGGAGATACACCGTAATCTAAGAATATCAAAAAATATCAACGGGTTGCCACCCGTCCTTGTTTGCGAGGATTGTCCTCGTTTTTGAACTGTGTCCTCTCGACCTCGTTTGACAAGAGAAATCCTCGTACTGGCTCATTTATGTAAAACCAGCATTACATGAGGGATACGAATACGATATACAGAATATAGAATATACAAAAAAAAATATGGTGGCCTAAAAAAAGGTCCCAATTGTGAATGAATGACGAATGACCCCGCTAATTTAGCACCTCCCCCAAGTTTGTCCTCGCCGAGCACAAGGTGGCAACTCTACACTCAGAAAAGTACCTGCATTGCACTAACCAATATTTAGTTAATTTAACAATGCTGTTTGGTTCTATATGGCGAACCAGAATTTTTTTGTTGCAGGAACGAGAAAAAATTGTTAAGTATTTGTTGTTAGTACAACAAATTTATATTGTTATAGTCCTATATAATCCTAGCAAGATTTCAATCCAACCCTTTGAAACTTATCCTTCATAATTGTTGAAATAATTTAGTTACTGATAACCAAAATTTAAGTCAAATTAACTATTAATTAAAATCTTCTTATTGTTATTTAGTTCAAATATATATTGGCTCTTCAATTTATCAAATTTCGAATATTCCATGAACGAATTATAATATAATATATAATAATCTTTAATCTTGTTTGAACAACGTATTTATTTGAAGGAGATTGTATGATTGAGTCGGCATTGTAAACACGCTAAGTGTTTGGTTCCGCATATTGGGGGTTGATCGCGAGGATTACTCCGCCGTTGTAGTATGCGGTTAGGGAAGTCGCCTTTTCAACGATCACAGCTCCTATTGGAAGTTTATCTGGTAAATATACTAGATTAATATGTTATAAACGTACTTATCACCCTAGTTGTGCTAAATATGCTCTGTTACTGGAGTGAAATAGGAGAAACGCCATCTATGGAACAATTTCTGTAATACGTGTAAGTATTTAACGTATTTGCTATGCTATGTAGGCAGAAAACTGCTACAAAATAGATCTGCTGCTTCGTATTGGTCTTCTTCAATTTCTACAACCTTTGACATTAAATCAAATATTAAGTAATATTAAAGGAACCAGTTTCATTGTTAATTGCAACAAGTTCTAATTGTAATTTAACTAAACCGATTCAAGCTACATTCTTTCTTTATAGAATCCGAAGTAAATGTTTTGGTTTAATCAAATTTAGTTATAATAACAAAAAAATCAACAAGAAGCAATTTTGTTACATTAATTCAAGCACAGTAACTATTTCTTGAGTATAGTTATAAAACCCAAGTAAAGAAATGGATGAGATCATCGAGGTTTCAATTCTAAGCCTGACTTTTTCAAACAACGATTTCCAATATGGCGTTTGTTATTGTTTACAATTGTAGCACATATATAGTTTACTCATAGGTTACCTACACTATTTGTTAGTTTAAATCANCGGTCTGCCCATGGATGATTCGCGTGCTGCTGAGACGTCTTTAGAAGAACGATACCCGAACCGTATCAATCCCGCATCATTCAATATTAACCTGTCTTCACCAACGTCTTAGTGAAAGGAAATTATATAAAAACGGACGACTGATAACGGGCACCCATCTACAAGTGAGAACTTCACAAGTTGAAGAAATGGTACTTAAAGAAATTGAGGAACATCCTAACTACAAGCACCAGAAAAATGCGTTTGCTTTAAACATTAGTCAGGCCACAGTTTGGAGAATATTGAAAGATCAACTGTGTGCCATCATCACATCAACGGGTGCAGACAGATTTCCGCAAGAAGTGGCTTTTTGTCATGATGCAACACGAAATCCTGACTATTTGACTCAAATAAATTCTTCACCGACGAGGCTAGTTTCTCTAAAACGCGATTATTAATTTCATAATAATCACATATGGCCGAAGAAAATCCGCACCAAACTAGTGAATGCCGTCATTCAACATCAAATTCTCTGTCAATGTGTGGCGGAATTGTTGGAATCACTTGATAAGTCCAATTTTTTACCGGTGCGGTAAATGGCGAGGTAATACCGCAATTTTCTTGAAGAGGAGCTACCACTACTGCTGGAATAAGTTCCGTTGCAATTAAGAATTACAAATGTATTTTAGCATGACGGTGCTCCAGCGCATTTAGTTTAGTTGCTCGCGAATTTTGGAAAATACGTATCCAGATCGGTGAATAGAACGGGGAGGTCCACAACTGGCCTCTCGGTCTCCAGACTTAAATTTCTTTGCACTTTTTCTCTGGGTCACCTTAAATCATTAGTTTATACCGAACTCCCATTGAAAATGTCGAGAACGAGAGAACGTATTATCGCAGGTTTTTCAAACAATTCGAAATACCCCTGGATTTTATAACCGACTCGCCAGTCAATACGAGATGAGATAGAAGCTTGTATTTGCAATGTGGGGGCGGTCATTTTCAACAAGTTAGTATAAGTTAATTTTGTTTACTAATTATTTTGTTAATTTATAATAAAAACATTAATTACGTTAACTTAGTATTAAACATTGTACAACTTTAGAACTAAGCGATTTTGGACATATGTTCTTATGAACTTTTATGATCAAAATAACGCCAAGAATCAGCGCTTAAAGCTTGTGGCATATATTGAGAATCACCCTGTATACAGGAAGGGCTTTCGACAGCGTCGATCACTGTAAAATCGTTAAGCTGTATGTTTACAGTGTTAAAGAAGTGGTTTATGACTGGATTTCGTCTTTTTTGCACGACAGGAAACAATATGTAACAATTAATGATCATATTACCACATCACCTGTGATTGTTAATTCTAATAGTAATAGTAAGGTCAGCAACGCAGGAGTTCCTCAAGCTCCGTTTTGGGATCAATCCTTTTTCTTTTATTCACTAACGACCTGAACGTGTTATTTGGGGATAAGTTTTTGGTAATATATGCTGACAATGTCACTTTTTAGTTCCTACCACCTTTGACGTTTTTAAGAAAACTGATAAAATTATTTTTCGCTGATTGATGTAATTGAAAAAATAAAGCTATTTTTTCAATTTAAATATATCAGAAACTATTAGTCTAAGGTTCCATAACGGACAGAAGCATTGTGATATGGTCAAAATGGACATAGATAATGAATCTTTAAGTAACTTAGGTAATATATAAAGATTATAGTGTTATTAGAAAATAATGATACCTATTACTTTCCTGGGCATACAAATTGATCATCATCTCATTTGGAAGATGGATTGCGACAACCTTGTTCATAAATTTAATTCTTTATGTTACTTGTTTAAAAGCCTAAATCAAATCTACTAACTGCAGACCAAATGTTGGCTCTATATCACGCTCAGGTCGACTGGATTGTAGGAGTTATCTACTCCGCCGGGCATCTTTGCGATCCAGGAGGATACTGTGCATAACTCTGGATCTTTCAAATCGAAAGAGTTGTCGAAATGCGTTTAAGCAATCTGGTATTTTAACTTAACAAATTTATTCATTTTAAATATTACTCTATACATAGTCAGTAGGAAAGACGATTTTCTGAGGGTTGGTCAAAGCAATGCTAGTTACAAGACAACAGAACGATATCTTCTTACCGTTTTATAAGTCACAGCAATGAAGTCACCCTCACGCATCTGTCTTAAAATCTATAATTTTCTCCCCCAGGAGACAAAAAACATAGAAAGCTTTTTTTCCATTTAAGCGTGCTATGAAAGCATACTTATTTAATCATTTTCCATGATCTAACCGAACATCTTAATGCATCACAGCTGTGAGTTTGTTTTATGGTTAATCTTGACAGTCCTAATGTAATGTATATTTGTATTTGTCATCTTTAGTTGTTTTACATTTTATGTTTGTTTTTTTTTTTCTCTTACCAATATGCTAGAGATCTTCTTTACATATTTTTAATGCATTCTTCAAGAAGACACAAAATCACACAACAAGCTGCTTAAAGGCTTCATCCCGAAAGATTCCGCACCACCAAATTTCATTATTTTGCAGCGGATCTGTCGAAATGAACGACCAATCGTCAGTAGGCTCCGGCAAGGATCATTCTAGAGCGGTTTCCGTCGAAAACGAGAACAGAACCGCTTCGATCTCCAGCGACGAAGGCGTCCAACCGCTGCCCACGGACAGGAGTCCCGTCTCGCAGAAGAACTCCTTCAAGAACCGCCTCTTCAGCAAAACGCCCAACACCCTGTCCGTTCAACCGTACGGCAGTTTGGGGACAGAGTCTGCCCAACCTGTCATTGGGCTCGCCGAACGTCGGCACCTTAAGTCTGAACTTGAATCAAAACACTTTATCGGTGCCCAATACGAAAAACACCGCCGGACATCTATTGAGTCCTACCCATCGGGAATATCGTATCCACCGCCATCCCCGACGCGGGGAAATTTGAGGAGGGGCCTGGCCATTTCGCAGAGCAAGAATCCGCCGCTGTTGAAGACGAGGCACGTGAATTCGACAACGACGGCTGGTACTTCCGGTCAGGTCCCGGCTAGTTTTGATTTTGATGTGCCAGTGATTGCAGGTGAGTTGGTTTAAAATTATATAAATTCATTTATTAATGCTTTCTGAATCACTTAAATAACAGATCTTAATTTTTCCTTAAGATAAACGCATATAGGAAGTGGTTGCTTTCTTTTGTAACGTTAAAGATATGACTAATCAAAGTAACCGACAATACGCGGAAAAATAAACAATTTCGACGTGAGAAATTCCAATTTTCCGCCTGCTAGGCACACTAATCTAATTTATCACTATCTCGATTTCCACGTTTACTTTTTCGTGGATGTCACTATCGCAACGCAAAAATCAGTGATTGCTTATCGTTAAGTCCCCTATAACGAAGATATAGGGGAATATCGAAGCGATTGCTCCGTTTGATCCAATAAAGCCGGAGACCTTGTCGATAAAATTGGAACAAAATGAATACTGGTGCCATATCCTGTCGGTAGTATCTCGTCGAGTTCGCTGTCTCGTTTGATTTACTGTTTGTCGTGGTTGCGAAACGTTTGAAATTATATTAATATGAAATTGCTATTTCCTGCAAGGATTTTCCATATCTTAATTTTAACACTAAATTCATATGAGTAGGAAGGTTGACTTCAGAAATTGTACGCAATTATAATATGTGTACACCTTCGCAAGAAAATTTGATTATACAGTTGTGTATGTAAGAGAAAAGGAGCTAATAGGATATTGTCTAATTTTTAATACATCATAAAAGGAGGTCAATTGTAACAGTAATGAAATAAATTTCATTTATTTGCTTAAACTGGGAGCATATGAACTGAAATCCTTTTGCTTATTACTTTTATAAAAGGTATTGTTTATAAAAAGCCTTGCGTCTAAAATCTAAAATGCGACCATCAGAATTCTTTCATATGCGAGGTTTGTCCAATATATCTGCGAAAAACAAAGATATTCTAAGGAACAACTAGATAACTTGAATTTGGATTAACATAAAAAGTATTTACCCTGTATAAAGAAATAATATTATCTATAGATGAACAAAGAAAATAATGTACATACATGCAACGCTTGTTTTGCTTTTCATGGTGGATATTTTCGTGTTTTTTTTTATACTAAAACCCACATTTTTGCCACCGGAGGTGATTAATCCCATTTTAATTCTATTGCAATGCCTAAGAGATGTTTACTAAACATGATAAAAAACAACAAACTATCTATTAGCAAGTACAATTTATTCGTTACTTTAATCTAGTTATCGAAGTTATAATCTTCCTGGTTAAGTTCTTCAACCCAACGATTTACAAGAAATCATTAATTTTACTATGGAGAAAATTGCATTTGTAAAGTTTAAATCGTTCTCATTACAAAACTAATATTTTGACATTCACAATACTAAAATTCAGCAATAAATTTACAATACAACTGTAAAGGAAAGCTTGGAATTGCTTATTGGACGTAATGTTTGCCGTTTTGTCCAAAATAAAGAATATATTGCTATAGAATTGTTGCTCTTAATATTTAACCTTATTTAGTTAATTTAACACTCATTTAAAACAGATTTCAAACCATATAAAAGAAGTAATTGGAATTTAACGTGCATGTCTGGTTGCATACTCTAAATGTCAAATTAAATTGCTATTTATGACTATTATAACAAGGCATGCTAGATAAAAATGCTATTTACCTGATTGTATTTTATTGGATTATATTGTATTTAATTTATTACTTCAAGCTTATAAATGTATTGTTCCTGAAAATTTATTTTTTCGGGATGTTATATTTTTAGTAATATGTTGTGCATTCCTCTCCGCCTGGGGTCAATAACTTTTAATGTCAGCTCCGGTCGCTATTTTAAATTTGAGTTGCTTGACTGATCGTCGATGAACATTCATAAATAAATAAATAAATAATTTATTGGTGCAGATACACAAAATCGAAGCCAGATAACTGTTAGAAAGTTTAAACTGTGGTATTCTTATTGTGACCCCTTCATAGGACAGTTGTTTCATTCGCTGCTCCCACAATTTTACGCCACGTATTTAGAAATATTTCAGTTGCACTAAATTTATACCTAAAAAGTTTCGATATTGTACCAATATATGTAGTATTTAAATCCACATTTACCTAAACTACGTTTACGATTCTCCTACGAAGGTAACCTGAGAAAAATTCGGGTTTTTACTGATGCTCTGACCCGCTTTATTGGGGTGCGTCGATTTGACCCGTAATTATCTGGACCCGCATCTGTAATGAGGCCGCTCCTATGTGCTCAAGTATTTCACCGACGATTTCCCTCCTAAAATGAAAATATTTATTTTGAATCAATTTGAAACAGTATATTTTTAACAGAGTATTTTTTATGTTGTTCATCAGTTATCAGTTCCATTTTGGGGTTAAGTTTATAAGAAACGCCATCATTTTTAGTATTTGTTAGGAATTTTTTTTGTTATTCACAATTTATGTTGGCACAAATCGATTCTAGTATGGCTTATTATAGGAAATTTCAAATTTGTCGATAATTGTAAAGAAATTATAGATTCTTTTAGACAAAGTTAGTTTAACCGTTTTACAATAGATGATTCTACTAGTACGGAATTAGCGGAATCTACCTAGTGATATTTGACGTTTCAATGACTTATTTTTGAAATTACTGGGCCAGTTCAAATATTTTGATTGATATAAAGTTTTATATAGTATAAAATAGAATTCAATATACGCATCCATAATTTAAAAGTAGCATAAAATAAAAGCAGGAATATTAGGTGTTTTTGTAATAAAGAAAAATACTTATGTTTTTTTTAACTTATTGCATGATTTATATGACTTGCAATTTAAATATTAAAAACATTTTCTAGAATATTAAACGATCCGAGAAGGGATCTTTGGGTTTGTCCAATAGAAATATCGATTCGTTAGCAAGCAGCTGAAAATGTGACTTGATGATAGGTGGGTTGTACAATCCACAAGTGTCCTGTACCATCTAACAAATAAAAGACCACTGGTCACAATGTTTAATCTAAACATCCGAGAGGAAAAAATTTATTATATTTTTATTCTGATCTGAAAAATAAAGAATTTACAAAGATAGACACAAATAGGAACTTTTAAATAAATAGAATATATTGTAATGCATGTTTCATTAAATTTAAAAATTAAAATTCGGCGCAACCCTCCTATATAGCTGTAAAAATATGAAATCTGCATTCGAGGCATTAGACCATACATTATTTTTTAGATAAAAAACGCTTTTTCTTAAAGCTCACAGAAAAAGTTTTCCGCAAGAGGGCGACTGTGTAACTGAATCAAGCAGCCTTAATTTAAAAACAAAATAATATCGATTTAAAGAAAAGAAATTTCGTAAGAAATTTCTATCTATCAAAGATCTGATCATAATAAATCACTTGTTAATAGTTCAATAGGTTATTGTAAGCGTGATATTGACTGCTGAATTATTAAGCCATGCGATGTCACCAGTCTAAAAGATTCTGATAAATGTTCTGTTAATAACCAGATTGACATTTTTTCGTAGTTATTTTTAGTAACTTCAACATAAAAGAATAAAAATTACATCATGTATGTACCTATTACAAAATCTTAGAGGTAACTTCATGCTTCAACGTTGAAGTTCCTAAAAATTATTGTGGAAACTTTGTACTTGGTTATTTGAGAAATAATAATGATGACTACACTCACACGGATGCTTTTATAAGTGTATTAAAAACACTAATTATAAAAAGGTTTTCATTCATCATCGTACAATCAAAAACTAACTTACTAACTAGCGCTCATATTACTTATAAACTACCAAAACGTTACTCTCTAAATTGCCCGCGACAACATCTGCTTCCCTACTTTAGTAAATTTCACCGTCTTTAAGGGTCTTCCCTTGATAAAATACCCTACTTATCATCTTAACGACATAACTGAGGCGTAAACGCGGACGAGGATTATCCCATTTGAGCCTTATCCTCAAAGGAATTCATAGGAGTGTTGCGTATTTCCTCGTTTGCATTATTAAAACTACTTTGATGAAGTTCCGCTTATTTTCACACAGCTGCGTTTATCGCAGAATATTAAATTATTAAAGTTTAACTATCTAAATTGTATTTTGTTCTCTATCGAGCAACAATTCAGCGTAGAGCGTTCTTAAGATAACAAAAAAATAATAATATCCTCTGCGCAGGACATTTTCGTTTATTATGAAACGTTTCCTCGGAATAAAAGCATATAATGCATAATTTATCAGCGAATGAACTTACCACAGACAACACTATTTCCATCACTACTAGTTTGTGTTTCTCTCTGTCTTACGTGCTGCATTAATTTATCGCTGAAGTAGCAACTGATTTATTATTCACTTCGCTTTTAATGATGTAAATATGGCGTCTTATTATGTATGTATATGTATATAGCTTAAAATAGGTGAGATATAAGGTTTGTTCGTACCATCAGTTCCAGAATCGTTCCTATATTAATTAGTACAGACACTGCTTGCACAATAGTTCAAATTTAAGTTCTTCAAATTAAGTAAATTTGTCATTTATTAAACAAAAAATTTTATTTATAATGTACACTATTTACATTTTATATTTTTATACTTGAAAAAGCTTTGAAAATAAAGCGAAACGTAGTAGTTATTAATGTTGATTTCCATATTTTGACCTAAATACCAAGGAAAGAAGAAATGAAAATACATATACACTACCGTCCATAATTATTTGCCCACCTTTAATAAAACGTAGTTTTGAGTGAAACACCAATAGAAAAACTAAACAATTTCTTCTAATGGTTAAATACATCGTTTTCCAGCCGATCTACGAAGAAATACCCTTCTTTAACTAACAGCTTCTTGCGGGTTTCGCCGTGTGTCAAAACTTTTGCTCGACGTTTCGCTGTTCATACTGACAGCTTCTTAAGGATAACTGAACTGATTCTCCATGGTCCGACATTCTTCTTATATACGCCCCCGGTGCATCCAACCGTGTAGTTTCCGCTCCATTGACCGTGACGGTTCGTAGTAGGCTCTTCCACGTGTTGCTAAGGTGGTACCCTTCTTCTCTGTTAACGGTTTTATTCTTTTCTATTTCTATGGCTTCCCTGATGAGTCTTTTCCCGTAGTTCTTGGTGGTAGTTATTACTTTTACATTCTTGAAATCCATTTTGTGTCCGGTGTCGTGCATGTGTTCTGCACCGCTGATTGCTCGGTCCTTCTTAATCTGCGTCCCTCTCGTGTTCTTTTATTCTTATGTCGATGACTCTTCCTGTTTGTCCGACGTAGCACTGTCCGCATTGGCATGGTTACCTGGTGGATACTTCTGGTCCGCCCCTGGGTATCTTATCCTTTGCGGTCGGTAGATACTGCTGGATCGACGTTGCAGTCCCGAAGCGTACTTGTACGTTACGTTTCTTCAAAATTCGGCCTACTTTTTCGGTGACTCCTGCTATGTATGGTAAACACGCCATCCCTCTTCTAGGTTCTGTAGTTTTCTGCAGTGTCGTCTTCTTCTTAGTGGCTCTCCTTATGTCGATGTCAGTGTAACCATTCTTCTTTAGTGCTTCCTCCAAATGTATCTTTTCACTGGTAAGATGTTGTTCGTCACTGATGGTTTCGGCTGTGGATAGCAAAGTTTGTATTAATGTCTTCTTCTGCATCGGATGATGGTGAGATCTTGCATGCAGATATCTATCGGTGTGCGTCTTCTTTCTAAATACTGCGTACTGTAGCATTCCCTCTTTAGTTTTCTTGACCATAATCTTTTTGTATGAAGGAAAATACTACGAGCAGAAGAACGGAACAGCAATGGGAAGTCCTTTATCACCTGTAATAGCCAACTTGTTTATGGAAGCATTTGAAGAAGAAGCCCTAAGTTCCAGGATATGAAACCCAAGTGTTGGCTGCGATATGTCGACGATACTTTTGTAATATGGCAACACGGAGAAGAAAAACTACAACAGTTCTTGGAACACATAAACTCACAGCACCCAGCCATCAAGTCCATCCAATCACGGGAAAAGACTCATCAGGGAAGCCATAGAAATAGAAAAGAATAAAACCGTTAACAGAGAAGAAGGGTACCACCTTAGCAACACGTGGAAGAGCCTACTACGAACCGTCACGGTCAATGGAGCGGAAACTACACGGTTGGATGCACCAGGAGCGTAATAAGAAGAATGTCGGACCATGCAGAATCAGTTTAGTTATCCTGAAGAAGCTGTCAGTATGAACAGCGAAACGTCGAGCGAAAGTTTTGACACACACCGAAACCAGCAAGAAGCTGTTAGTTATAGTTACACCGGCCGTGAAAGCCTACGCAGTGTTAAATACCCTTCTTCTCGAACCAAAAACTCAAATTTGGATTCATCGGTCCACAACACATTTTTCCATTGTTCGATGGTCCAATCTTCATGTTCTCGCGCCCACTTTTTGACTGTTTAGTTTTATTTTGCTTGCGTAACAAGGGTTTTGCGGCAATTCTTCCGTGTAAACCGGCTTCCTTTAAGCTTAAGAGACGCTTAAAGGAAGCCGGTTCGGTCGAACTGATTACTTTTTGGCGATTAATGTTCGCTTCGGCGGTAATTTGTGGCGCTGTTTTTCGACGATATTAGCTGAACCCTGTGTAGTGCACACAGTTAAACATGGAGGAGGTTCTGTAATGGTTTGGGGGTGTTTCGCTGATACTACTGTGGGGGATTTAGTGCGAATCGAGGGGATTTTAAGGAAAGAGCGCTACCAACAAATTTTGGAGGAGCACGCCATTCCATCGAGAACACGCATAATCGGCGAAAACTTCGTTTTCCAGAAGGATAATGATCCGAAACACACGTCGAAATTAAGCCGTGATTACCTCAATCAAATGGAACTTGATGGGAGATTGACAATTATGAAATGGCCCGCACAGAGTCCAGACATCAACCCCATCGAGGTTTTATGGAACCATCTCGATCGACAAGTTCGACAATCGACTCAAACGTCTACAACAACATTGTGGGACCAACTACAAACAGCGTGGAGACACATAGACCCGTTAACATTGTCTAAACTAATTGAAAGAATGCTCAGATTGTGTCAAGAAATCATTCAACGGAAAGGAGGTCACATAGATGAGCGCAATGTTTAATTATTTTTCTTGTTTTCTTTTATTTTCTATTCAGAAATTTGCTTTTATTTTCCATACTGATATGTATTTAACCATTAGAAGAAATTGTTTTGTTTTTCTATTGGTGTTTTCACTCAAAACTACGTTTTATTAAAGTTGGGCAAATAATTATGGACGGTAGTGTACATGGTCAAGAAAAGAAGGTTTAAAAATAATTATTAATACTAGAGTAACACGATACTATTAGATAGAAGTTAAGTAGAATACAAATAATAATACAAAATAAATAAATAAATAATAATAGGCTTCCAAATAAATAAAAAAAATAAAAACTGATTTCAAACGAAAAGGTGGGATAAAACAATTTGACAGCGAAAATAGTTTTGCTTTCCGAGTGTCGCTACTTTGTTTGCCTGTACTTCGGTTTAGTTTTCAGAAATTTATTGATCACGCTCAACAGATAGAAATTTTTTGATTGCTTT
This sequence comes from Protaetia brevitarsis, assembly GCA_004143645.1. Classification (NCBI taxonomy): domain Eukaryota; kingdom Metazoa; phylum Arthropoda; class Insecta; order Coleoptera; family Scarabaeidae; genus Protaetia; species Protaetia brevitarsis. Next base: position 29,306 of record RXPK01000078.1, read on the forward strand.
TGTTGGACATGATGATTCCCAGCATAGACCATGGTTTATATTATTATAATGATATTTTTGCTACTACAACTATCACATATCTAGATACTGTAAGATTCAAAATGATTGTTGTAATAAAAAAAACTGTTTTCCGAAAAATCACCGTTTTAATGAGTGAAGTTAGCTACATACAAATTTCATACAATAAATTAATTTTCTTGACATTTAGTGACATTGGCGTTCGTGTTGTAATTTTCCTTCGTTTATTTATCTTATAATTTTCTTCAAACCGTTTATATTTACATTTAATATCACCAACAATAATATAGTAACAGTGACTTAGTTCAAACCTTCATTACAAACATACGGCATATATCTACACCTTGCTACTATATATAGGAGCGGAATTGACAATCTTTTTGAATCTCACCGTATTTCTATGTAAGAAAACAAATAAAAATGTCAATGACAGTTACAGTTTAGAGCTGATGGTTCGAAGAAAGCTTTAGTATTGTACCGGACGTTATAAATCAATAAAACATTAAAAATGTAGGAGTTATACGATTATAAATAAGTATAAGAAATATTTTTTTTCTAAAAATAAAATTCACAAAAAAAAATTTAAGACTCTTATTAAAAACTATTCCCTGAAGTTACGATTAACTATATAGCTTTTAGAATTGTTTCATTGTATAAAGAAGAAAAATAATCTGACACTGTTTTTTTTTCTCTGTTCCTCCCGTTTCGTTTTATCGTACCAAATCTAGAAGAAGAAAACTGGTAACAATCATGTGTTTCACTTGTGAGTCTTTTTTGCTCTGACAATATCAGCAACCCTCAGAGTTTTGTAAAGTTTTGTGCTACATCTACTGCACGGCGTATTACGTTTAGGTGAGCACGAAACTATCTCTTTCTCTTTTTTTTACTATTATTTATATTATTATTCTAACTATTTACATCGTTTTTTCTTTTGTTTTATTGTTATTATTATCTCTCGTATTACCCGAACTCCTACCGATAGTTGGTTCGTTCACTTTAGCGTTTTTTTTAGAGAATTAGATTGCCTCTTAGCACTTGTGTATGTGTCCACAACGCTTACTAAAAAAAAAAGATTATTTAAGAGTGTGTACTTACTGCGCATACTTCTACCTGTAATGAGGCGCAAAATGCAACAGGACCTTTCGTAGCGCCGTGAATTTAGAGCGAATACATCTGGCAAATAGTACTCGCATCCACTAATTGGCGATTTTCATTTTTACAGGTGTATCGCCGACTGAGCAATGTGAAAATTTTAGTAGAGGGCAATTGCGCCAAGCAATGGTTAAACGAGGGCACAGAAACGAAACGAAGAGGTATCACACTGCTGGCGTGGTTGACGATATAAAGGTGAGAGATTTTCAAGTATTGATGTAACGTTTTTTTTTTTTGTTAAGTTAGGACAACTAGTATAATCTAACAAAAAACCTTTTTTTGAATATTTAATACTTTTAACATTATTTTAAAATTTCTTACAATAAAGTAAGCATAACAATAAAGTATTTAAGACTGAAATCACAGTATATAGTGTATCGAGTAGTTTCACATCGCCGGTAACATGGGTTTCAAACATGGCGCCCCAAGGAAATTCGCGGTGTCGCATAGGTGGGTGAAATTGGTAACTAAACTATTTAAATTTGTTTACAAACAAAATCAACCTACGAAGACGTTGCATTCTGTTGTTAGCAACGTTATTGGTGACATTGATGTTGTGCTGTTAACAGAATATTCCGTAATTGAAAGCGTACTTTTACAATATATTTTCTTATTTCCAGGTTTACTTACTCTTTGGTGTAGTTAGTTATTTTAATCTTTACTTATTTTTTGTTAACATATAAACCATGAGTAGCTCATAGCTTAACTCACAAAACTAAGACAATATAAGTTGTCCTAACGGTTATTAAAAAGATATACGGCTTATAGTTTAGTCAGGTCCAATTAAGTAAACTAAAGCTCTGAATACACATCCCCCAGCACATTGGTTTTTTTTTGTTCAGGAAGTAAATTTTAATTCATGAACTCTGACGAATAAAGCATAGCAACAAAGGATTTTTAAAACAGATTCTTTTAGGAATATGTATATATTTCTCTGTAACTGAATATATTTCCTATCAGTTCCTATGTATAATTTTAAGCGCTACTTACTGCAGTTTTTAATATATACGTTAATATTAACCAAATTATGTCATTTTTAGTATTCTTCTATCGATTCCATTAATATTGAGCACGTAAATTATGCTAGCTCTATTTGTTCATTGAAATAATTTCTTTTTATGGACTAACTAACGATGCGATTTTCTGTCAATTGTCAATTCGTTATAGTATATAGGTTATTTTCGTACCCACTTTACAATTATTAGTTGCAAATATAGCCGCCAAACGCCATCGCGAATTTCCTTAAATTGATGGACAAAACATCAAAGGCGCCGACACTTAGTGAAATTACTGGATAAGGTTTATACTGTGCTGAAATTATCCTTAGAATAAATCTATTAAAGAGAAAATTTAATTTAACCTAATAACAGGTAATAAAACCATTACAAGCGATATTCAAAGGAACGCCGACAAGCATGTTTACAACAGCGAGGTGGGTCTGCAAGGTCGTAAAATTCCACCTGGTTGTCTCCTAAAGGTCTGCCACAATAGCAGGGAATAATTAAAGATTAATTGTGAATTATTCCATTAGTAAACCAGTTACGATACGGTTGTTCAATTGTGGTGTTTGTGAAAATAGTATTTAAAAAATGCCGAAAGGAAAGCCGATAAATATAGAAAAGACATCGGCTATTGTCACATTTCACGAGGAAACACATTCTGTGCGTGTAATAGCAGAAAAATCAGGAGTGACAAAATCTTCATTACACTATTCGTCGCTACCGAGATACCGGAACATTCAAAGACCGGAATCGCCCAAGTCCGTCACGGATCTCAATCACTCTCGCGAAAAATAGACGCCTTAAAGTGTTGAGTAAGAGAAATCGGCGATTGAAAACCGGTTTATTCGGTCGCGTTGTGGTAAGAAAACCGTTGCTCCGTCGTGGGAGCCGTCAAAAGCAATTATAGTGGGTCGAAACTCATAGATATTGAACCGCAAAAAATTTCAGAAACGTTTTTTTGGACTGTCTAGTCCAAGTTCGAAGTGTTTATGCAGAAGCGCAGGGTTTTTGTAAAACGCACGAAGGACAAGCGAATGTTGCGCGATTGTGTCGTTCCCACTGAAAACACGATGGTGGTCATGGGGTAGTCACTTAAATCTGGTCAAAAGTCTCAGCGATGCCAGACAAGGAAAGCAAATAGTAGTCCCCGCAAACCTCAACAGATGGAAGCCAAATACTATTTATTATTATTTAGTAATATTTGTGTAATAACTATATGTGTATTGGCATCACAGAATAAATTATTTTGTGATTGGTATACCTTATTACAGAGGGAGATAGTAGTTCGGGCGGTTCGTCAATTGATGGCCAGTTGTTTTTATCATCTATTTTGTTTTAGACGTGCGTTCCAGATGTCCGTAGTTATTATTTCTGTTATTATTTTATTTTACATTCGTTTATTAGTAAATAGTGTTAGTTTTGAGTGTTTTATTTCTTTATTTACTTTTACCTGCAGAAGTTTTTTTTTTTTCTTATTACATCAAATATATGTCGACATACGTCTTATCACAGCACTTTTAAATATATAATAGGTATTAATAACAGAAACTTAATGGAAGTTTTATTTTTTGCACGCTTATTTAATATTTACTTATTCTCACTGATCAAACCAAAACAGGTACAATATAATACACCTGTGGGTAATTACACAGATCATTAGCAAAAAAGTAAATAAAATACACAAAAATATAAATAGAATCATACAACTTAAGTAATAATATTCACATGGAAATAAGCTATAATCTTATAGAACATGACATCTAAGTGAATATTATTATTTAAGTTGTATGAATATACCTTAGTTTTCTTGATGTATAACATAAAACCCATTTAAATATTACCGCTTTTGTGAATAGTACGCGCAAAACCTATTAGATGGCGCGAATGCACGCGAACGTTTCTATAGAGACTTTAAGATTCTGCTCTATACTAACTTCTCTATGATGGTGGTTCAATTATGGTTTGGGGTTGTTTTAGCAGTGCGAGACCGGAGATCTCGTAAAAATTAACGGCATTATGCGGAAAGAATAGACGCATATCGGAAGAAAATGCTGTAACGTCAGGGTTGCGGTTGATTGGGTAGAACTTCGTGTTTGCGCAGGATAACGACCCCAAACACACGACACAGCTCTCCAAATATTATCTCTCCTCTCAAGTAGAGGATAATGTTTTGGGAATCATGCATTGGCCTGTGCAGAGTCCGGATTTGAACCCCATTAAATTACTGTAGGATGAGCTGGATAGAAAAGTCTGTCCACTCGAAAGAGATCTGTTGCGTTCCTCCAAGCCGAATGGAATGATATTTCCCAGGAAACTCTGACAAAATGCCACGCATTGCCACGAGTGTCCGGGTCGTATTGAAAACGCAAAGGGGAATTTTCGAGCAGAGAAGTACTTAAATATTTAATGAGAATGTTTTATTTTTGTTTCTACGAATTCATTTTTATTTTTTTTTCGAATTCCTGTCACTTTTAATTTAGTTAACAGTAATTTACTAGTTCTCCTAACTTCAATGGCCGGTAGTGTACGTTCTCACGCCAACATTATTTATTTATTGCCGGCACCCTTGCCACTGATCTATTCTCTATATTGTGATCCCTAGAAATCCCCAATTCGTTAGTAAGGGTGTCGAAAAAAATACTCACACGTTTCCCCTTTATATACTATTAATTAACATTGCTTTATTTTTTTTTTAACAGCGCAACGACAATAGAGATGCGAATATACATAAACGTCTCTCGTTGAATTACAACAACAGTCAAGAAGCTACACCACTTCCGCAAACTTCGCAGGAGGAAACCTAGCATACAAACCTCACTTCGATCATTGTGGTCTTCGTAACGATTTATACAATTAGTTCACTGTTAGACTTACTTATTAAGTAAATTAAAAAAAATATATAATAATAATAATAATAAAGAAGCCTCAGGTTGTTGAAAATTTCGAGTGGACCAATATGCCACAATACTTAATAAATTTTATGTATATAAAAATAATTTGAAAAAGAGAAAGACATTCCTTGTACATTCCTAAACGAAAACATAATTTTGTAAACCTGAGGAGGACGTCGGTAATAAAAATAATCAAAAAAAATTGATTAAAACAAAATAGAAAATCAACTTATGAAGATAAGCATCTGGCCTAATTACTTTACTAAATGAATAACTTTTTATAAAATGTAGTTCTTGTACATTATATTGCACCATCGTAAAGATGATGGTACTTTTTTTAAAGCTTCAATGTCTAAAAAAACACGTAGGAAAGATATGTGCTTCCCCAGAGGATATCGCGCAGAGCATATTTGATTTGTTTCCTTTTTAATGCTCAGCACAGATATCCTTGGCTGGATGTCGCTGTCTGTATAGGTCTAGGTAATGAGATTGCTTCTTTTCATCTATTATTCATAAATAATTAATTCACACACAGCTAAGATATAACGAGATACTAAAATAAATAGTACAATATGAATTTTATATTTTCTTTATCATTATAAGACTATCTGAAGAAGAAGTAACGGAATGAGTAGTGTATTTATTTTATTTTTTTTCTTTTTGTTATCTTGAGAATTTATATTTATTTGATGATATTTATATTACGCAGAAGAAAACAAAAAAAAAACGGATACAGAAACGTTGTTGTACCTATTTTTACATTTCTGTTTCGTTAGTACATAATTATTATTAATCCAATACGAATTAAAATTTTGTATATAAAATGGAGGCATTTGTAAACGAAAGTTAGTTATCAAAATTAATAAATAAATCTATTTGTGAAATATGAAAACAAAAATATTAATGTATTTCTGCCGAAATCTATTAATTTTTGATGCTAACTATCGGATCTTAATCGTGAAGATGGAACACTATATTTTCTCTCATTATACATCTACAACAATAGTCTCTATTTAATGTAATAAATAAACAATTTTCAAAACTTACAATGATATTGCGCATATTATTATTATTATTACTGTCATACGTTCGTTGTATGACATAGGAGTTGTACCGAGTAGATTATTTGTGACGTTTTAGTTACGGCGTAACTAGAATAAGTTTAAATGCTGTTGATCGAGTGGGAAGAGTTATTGGAGAGAAAGAAAATAATAAAAACTAGATATTTTAAAAATTAATGTCGTTTATTTTTTACTTCCAACCCAATAAGTCATTACTTTGTCAACATATTTTCTTTTAATACTTAAATATTCAATATCTTATGTAATACAATAATTATTAACGAAGTACTCCTGGTATCAATAAATCACAAATACCAAAGAAGTACACCACATAGCTATAAAAAAAAGTGAGGATATAAGGCAGAGTTGATGAAATAAAATATCTGAATTAACGATTCAAATCCGAGCGAGCAAGAAAGAAATTAATGGTTCTTAGTAATGGAAGGGAACCAATAACTTCTTCAGTGAGGCTCGCATCGTTTGGATACTTTTTTTTCAAGTATACAACCATATATACACCATAACCCCGCCCTAAAAGGCACGCGCACTATCAATAATAAATAATTTAAGACCAATAATTACATTTTCAAATTAACGCGGTAAAAAGGACGCCGTTGGTGTCTGGATACCGAACTAATTTCCAGATGCACAGGATTCGGTTGAGTAGGTATATTTGGTGATCGCTATGATTAGTAGATTAGGTGTCGAACTTTGCTAAAGAATGTAGCCTTGCTACCATCTATGAGTAGATGGTTAATGGTGTTTGAACTCAATTCAAAATGTAAGCACAGTGGAAGTTTTTTGATGTTGAAATATTGAATGAGTTACATTGGAAACAATTAAATCGTGATTAAATGATTATACAATTTCTTTGAGCTTGAATTTGCGATGTATTTATAATAAAATGAAGAAACTGTATATTTTTATATTGGATCTAAATATTTGAAAATCAACGAAATGCAAAGTATTAATGTATATGTAAAGTTATGTTATAAGAGTTATAAGTTATAAGCAGGGCTGAACACATCCGCCTGTGGTATTGTCAAAATCAATGTTCACATCGGTCGAAAAGAAATCTGCTAATCCCATATTAGATCTGTAATAATCCAACGAAGAATTGGAAAAAAGGAAAATAATAAAAACTAGATATTTTGAAAATCATTCTCGTTTATTTTTCTTATTTTTAACCCTATAAGCCTTTACGATGTCGATATGTCTTCTTGGTACTAATATATCCAATATCCTTAGTATTATATGGCAAAGTGACACTATTAATAGGAAAGGCCATACGCCGGTACATAAATACCTGGAAATATAAATGACAATAAAAAACCTGTCACATAAATACAAATTAAATAAACATTTTTGCCACATAAAGACGTTTTTATAACATTATAACTAATTTCTGAAGTACTTTAGACTTGTAATTTATTTATATTTATGTAATGTATTTATCTACAAGTGCAATATCATTCATATAATATGTAAAACCTTTGAAAGATTATTAACCTCAAGCTCAATTCATGTATAAACTGAGAAAATGATTGAATATACCTTTAGGTCAAAACGATCCAATTTATACGTGATGAATTAATTAGAAGCAAGAGAATGTCAAATAATGTGAAATTACAAAGCAAAAAAAACAATATATATGAACAACTTGACTACAATAGCCCTTCATAAAAGGTGTTTATTATTTCCATATTTGAATTTGTAGAATCTTATATCCAATCTTCGAACGCGTTATTAATATTTTTAATACAGGTATAATTGCAAATTCAGTTTAGCTAAATCATAAATTATCATGAGTATGGGTTTTTATTTACAACAAACAACAGTAACTTTCCCTTTAACGATATATTTTTACCGATTTCTAAATTGATAAAAACTAAATTTTAATGAAGTTATAATGATATTGTTACAAGTTTTTAATCACATGGAAGCATGATAGGCGGATTTGCCCAATAAAAAAAAATCTGTAAAGCGAGATCAAGTTTTATAAAGCCCTTTAAATCATTATTAAAATCGAAATTACTTTAAAAATAAAATGGATGTGTAAAAGAATTTTTTTCTCGAAAGAAATCACAGGGACACTTGTTATTCCAGTAATTAAGTTATGATTTCGGAATAAGCAAATGTTTTTGTACTTCATATAACAAGAAAAAATAAGCATACAAACCTAGCTAATTTTTGAGCTAAATTACGTTTGTCTTCCTTAACTATCTTTTTGTACACTATTTCCGTCCTAACAGTAACATTAGACCAGTTATAATAATCCTGAATTCTTTGGTGACATTCATATGGACATACAAAATTTCCTAATTTAAAATCACAGATCGCTTTTGTTAAACCTAAAATTTATGTTGACATAATCCTTATATGAACAGAAAAATCCTGTTTTAAGATATTTACACATTTACCTCTAACTAAAGAATCTACAGTAGGCTCCGTTAAGTAAATTAAATCTGGTGGTAGCACTTCAGGTATACCTCCAACTCGTGTGGAAACGACTAAAAGGCTAAATGTAAAACATAGAAGAGCATTTACAAAAGCAAATATTCAGAACACACCCGCAGGATGCTGCTTCGACTATGGCCATGCAGTATGCTTCTGTCAATGAGGTATTAAGGAAGATGTGACCCTGATTTAAGACATCTCTAACTTGGGAATGTTCCAGACTTCCCAAGAGAGTGACTCTATGTTGTAATCCCTGTCTTTCTCTAATTTCCTCTAACAACCTAGTAACAAGATTGTTTTTTACAATATGCAAATAATAATAAATGCAAACGCACCATCGTTTTGGCCCATCTCCTCCGATTACGAAATTAATATCACCATGTTTAGCACACATCTCAGGAATTACATGAGCCAGTAAATCGACACCTTTTCTATAAACCAAACGAGAAACAACCACAATCGTAACTAAAACAAGTACATTCAATCAGATGAACTAATTCTAATAGGAAAATACCAACTATTAGAATGAGATCGCCTAGAGGTGTCAGGGGTAAAGGTATACGTATCTACAGCATTTGGTATGACAGAAACCTTATTAAAATCTACTCGCCCTCTCAACACAGTATTTTCTTTACCCGTATGTGATACGCATATACAGTGATTGCAATCAGATAAAGTTATTTCTAAAAATTTATTTGTACTTATAGCACTACCATCGGCAAATCCAAATAGGCTATGATCAGTAAAAACAGTCTACGACAATAAAGTTTTAAGTGCTTTTAAACACATATATTTAAAAAAAAAGACTTACCTTTAATCCCATTAAACTTCCTACTAAAATAGCTTCATGAGCCAATGCTGAAAACGCGGAATGTCCATGTACAATATCGATACTTTCCCTAATAAATATATACCTAATTAAAGGGATGTTACATATCATAGTCGGCAGTATACATTGATTGTAGAATACTCTGATTGGTAGATAATACACTTTGAGTCCGTTTGTCATGTATCGGACACCTATGCGATCTCCATAACTATGAGTCATTATCACTACTTTATGACCCTTACTGATTAAGCACTGCGATAGATTGTATATATGCTCTTCTACACCGCCCATATTTGGAAAGAAGAAGTCGGAAACCATGCTGAAAAAATTACTGTATATTTCAAATGGATAAATGAATAAAAGGTTACCATATCCTATATAGATTTCTCATGATTTCCTAGCTCATTTATTCCAAATAACATTTAGAAATAATTGTTTTTTACATTTGTATATCGGGTTATTGAGAAATTTTGGACATTTTCATCGCATAGAAAATTGCCCAACATGATTAACAACCTATTCAAGGAAATATTTCAATTTAAATGAATTGACAGCATTTTATTGACTGCGTAAAACAGAAATCTGTAGAAACTGACAGCTTGCTTCAATAATTTTATTTCTCTCTATTAGATGGCGGGATCTTAAAGTAAATATGAATTACTAGGTATGTTCGTTTTGGCAGTAGCGTCACGCAACGAAACGCAGCTGTAAGTATTTCTGTTCTATTCGACTTGCTGTTACGCTCATGACGCGCGTCGCTGTTCGATTTGAATTTTGAAATCTACAGTTTGCCACAAGTTGTAACGTAGCGTCGAAAATCTTGCATTTGGCTAGGGAGTGGATTTTCGCTGTAAAAGAGAGATAGCGATATGGGGATGGGGATATTACTTGTTTTCATTGGCGTGTTTGATTAATTGTCCTTTGTTCGACCAAAAGTTGTATATAAAAGATAAAAGAGATAGGTGCAATTTAGTTTAAAGAAGATTTTTTTAATAGTATATATTATTTCGGAGACGTTTTCTTTTGGATTTAAAAGTTTGTTTTCAATATTTCTTCATTAACGTGTGTACATTTACGAAAACAAATTTGACAACTAATATCCAAATTTTAGTTGGCCATAAATTTAGCATAACATCGAAAACAATTATCTTTTTAACAATTGTCAATTGTATTTTAATGTCAAGAAAAATTTATTCTTTTTGATTTGTAAACTGAATATTATCATTAATATTATTAAGTAAAATCAGAACTTGAGACATGCAGAAAAAATCATCTACACACCTAAACCAAACCTAAAATTCATAATAACATTCAGTCACCATTACAAAAATACTTTTAAATTCTATTTTAAATTATAAAATCCGTATATGTGTATATTTATATTCACCGAAGTCGTAAAAATTTATTATTATTTAATATTTTATATAGTTTAAAACCGGAATATTACCGCATCGGCTAACAAAGTATTTTCTATTATTGGCTTAATTTGAAGACCAATATTAGAATCATGTGAAGGTCATTTCATAGCAATGTTATTCGCAGCTGATGTTCGTTGTATTTATAACCCATTTACTGGGGGCTTAACTAAATTTATCTATTTAATGAAGTTTCATTGTTAATTTTAAGAACACACGTGTGAGATTATTATATAGGTATTATATTTATTTAACATAATTTGTCAAGACGAAAATAAAAGTGTTAAAGCTATTCTAAATTGCAGTAAATGGAAATGTAAATACATAAAATGTGTTAGAACTTACATACTAAATATTTACGTATATGAAAATTTTAGTGTCTAGATAATGAGTACGTACACGCGTGCAGTAAAAATATAGAAAATAATTATTATCAGTAATGGTGTTGCAAGGAGAGTGAGAATAAATTGAACATAATTTGATCGAACTTAGAAATCACGTTGGCAATAGATTTCAGAAAAGTTTTTTTTGACATAATAATAAGTAACACATATAGTATTGTATTCTTATTTTAACAAAATAGAATTACTCAACTTACTATGCACAAACAAAATAAAGTACAAATAAGTTTAAGGTTATCGCAAATTAACCCGTCACAGGACGGCACAGCACAGTCAGCAGTCAAAAAAAAAAGGTATTGTAACAAATCCATTGCACTGGGCGTGCTGTGCTAGAATAGTGGGCCGCGGTCCATTCATTTTTTTTTACAACACTAGGAGAGAGGATGCATTAAACTTTCAATCATATATTTTTCAGCATTGGAAGAGGTGAAAGGAGGAGGGGGGATGATTTTTTTTAAATGATAATAATTTGTTTTAAGTAGGAATAGATGAGAAGGAAAATGGAAAATCTTTTTTTTAATAGGAATACCTTTAATGTAGGTATTAATTATTTATTAATACGAGTATCAAATAGGTAAGTGACGTAATATAACATTGAATATAAATATTTTTATTTTGCAAAACGTATAATCCTATACCAACTGCGACATCTTCGAATAAGAATACTGTTTAGACATTTGTTTTGCATATTAGAAGTTATCGGGATTTATCGGGAAATCTCGACCCGGCCCGCTAAGTAGAATCATATAAAATCAGCTACACGTTGTCAAATCATACTGATCATAAGGGAATTGTACGGCCCACTTCCTCCCTTCCCAATGGTCGATGTTGAGCCACACTTGGCCTCGGCGCTCACAAATCCGCTCTCACGGAGTAAACAGAGTTGCTACTTCGAACACTTTTACCGTTAATAATTGCACCCCATTCATATTACATGCTACAATGCATATTTTCTTAATATTTATAATAGACAAAACAATAAACATACCAATGTAGGAACAAGATAACCAAATAAATAAACTTCGGATAACAATCAATACAATGCAAAGATTTGCAACGTTCTAAAATAAAATATTAAAAAGAAATAAAAAAGGGATCTTATAATATCAATTAAAAATATTAATTTATTAATTAAAAATACTGGTTGCAGGCATGGCGTGGCATCCCAAAATATGATTCCGTAGCGCAACCTGGACTCTACATATGCAAAATAAAACATCCGCAATGACTGAATATCCACGCTAACTTCGAAGAGTTTCTTAATCCCATACAGGGTTGTACTCAATTTAACTTCAAGCGGTGAACAATGTTTCACATACCTGAGCCCTTCATCTACTGTGATACCCAAACAATTGTAATTGTCTTGCTCAGGTATGGACTTACCGCCGCAGGAAACGTATAGACTGCTGACTGATGGAACCGTGCTAAGTCTGACCTTAGCAGCACCGTTTTCTCTTTGTTTCTTCTATTTATTTTCAGTCCATTTTCGTCCAATCCAATGGTTCATAAATACCTAGTTCGTGTACTAAATCCATATGTGTGCAAGTAGGTATGCTGGACCGGTTCTGGCGCAAAATTCCATGAGGCTAGAAAGCTAGAGCAGTTGGAGCCCCTCACCAAGTGGCCCTATGCTATACGACGGGGCACTCCAAGCCTAAACAAGGGGAGAGGGGGGGGGGGGGAGAAGAAGGGTGTAAAGACTGCCCTTATGGGGGCCCTGATAATGACGTCACAGAGTACGTGATATCTATTATAACCATAACTCCTTGAATAGCTTAAACAGTTCCTGGATAGCGTAAACAATACCCGGTGAAGCTTAAACAGCTTCTAGAACAGTTTGGCCAACTCCTGGAAGAGCTTAAACAGCTCCTGTAACAGTTCCTGGGACAACTTAGACATCATCAATACCTCTCACTGCAACAGGAGTTGTTTACACCGCGCCAGGAGTTGTTTAAATTGTTCAAGCTGTTCCAGAAGCTGTTCAACTTGTTCCAAGAACTGTTGAACTGTTACAAGAGCTATTTAAGCTGCTCCAAGAACTGTTGAACTAGTACAAGAGCTGTTTAAGCTGTTCCAGAACTGTAGAACTGTTACAAGAACTGTTTAAGCTGTTTCAGGAGCTGTTTAAGCTGTTTCAGGAACGACTGAAATAGATCTCGCGTACTCATGTTGTATGTTATCATCGGTTCTCCAAGAGGGTAGTCCTTACGCCCTGAGCTTGCAGTTGGAGACCCGAGGGTACTCTGTCGTATAGCATAGTGATAGACATCCGGAAAACCGGAAGTGAAGTAAATTTAGACCCCCTATGTAAAACCTTATGTTATGGACCAATTTTTGCAACCGTTTTCTGTTCTTCCTTTCATTGCTATAACAAGCTTATCACCAGCGCAACTGTTACTTTTTCGAAATGTTAGGTCCCATGGCGGCAAACCTGAGTCTATTTTATTATAAATTCTGCTACTGATTGATGCCCAAGTCGTTGCATGTGTGGACAAAGCGCTTTTACAATTGATTGTTTCGATTGTTTGTGCAACTTGCTGTACAACTTATAGTACATAACCATAAAACGCACCATCTGTGGGTCTGTGGTTCGTTTAATAGGGCACCTGCGATGCAAAGTTTTGGCAACTTTCTACGCATAGCAGTGGTCGCACATTAGCCGTCAACAGCAGCAGCACGGTACGTCTCGTAAAAAAAAGGATAGAATTAAGGCAATGCAAATGAATGAACAATCGTCCACTATTTCCAGCACAGCAATGGCCCAGCGCGATGTATTTGTTTCAATGCTATTCGTGTTTTGACGGGAAGCGCTGTACTGTGCTGTGACGGCTAATATCAAGTTCTTCAAATTCTTGTTTAGAAATTTTTTACGGATGGGTGGAAGGGTGAGCATGGTATAGAGGAAGCAGGGGGCTTTCTTGTTTATAATAGGGGTATCGAAATATATAATCAAAAGTTTAAATTAGAGGATCATTGCGATAATCTTCAAGCAGAATCAGTTGCAATAATTCAGGCGGTATGTTATATTAGGCGCGAGAGGGAATTTATTCGGCAGGTGCAAATTATAACTGATGGTTTATTTGTGTTAGAGGTGTTAGGGAATTAAAAGAAAAATCCGACTGATTTGTTATTAGATACTTAGGATACGTTACGCGAGGGAGGCGTAAAACATTTTTGAACTAGGGCTCACGTGAGTATAGTTGGTGATGAGAGGGCGGATCAATTATCAAAAGAGGTGGAATGTAGAGGGGATAGCGCGATATTTAGGTAAGCGTAGTTTAGGCATAAACTTCATAATGATTGGCAGGGTGCTTGGGACACCACTTTATGGCAGGTGGTTTTGTTGTGCGGGCGGTTAGAGTATAATAATGGATCACGGTAACTTTAAATCATATTTATGTACAGTTAGGAGGGTTAATGATTCATAGGAGGGCTAATGATTTCACAATGTGTGAATGTGGTGGGATAGGTACTGCGGGGCATGTTTTAATTTGAATGTCCACTTTGATGAGTGGCGGTCCGGTACGTAAGCTTGGCCATTAACTAAAGGATTGACCGCGACATGAAACAGATATTAGAGATAACGAGTCGATCGAATGGTGAGGATTTTTTAGTAATGTTGCTAAAGAACTAGATAGGTTACGGTATGATATTTAGATAGTTAGTACAGTAGTGCGTGTTTATAAACGAAGATTTTACACTTTTTAGTGGTCTCAATTGGTATTATTTTATTTACTTTCACTTCGTTTTGTGCAAATGAAGAATGAATAAAATTAGAACAGCTGAGAAAGGATGGACATAGAAGCCGTCTTCATTGTTTACGAAGGACCGAGGAGTTAGCTACCCGAAGACGGCACAGCAATCGGAACTGAAACAATATGGGGGCTGTCCCTTCCAAAACCAGAAAATAATAATAATAATAATAAAATAATAATAATAAAATAATAATTAATTGCTGGTACAAAGGCCTGAGGCTGTTCCCAGGTTCTGCTTCCAGGTTAGAGGTTTTTCGTGGTTTTCCTTACTCGTAGGCGAATGCTGGGAGATAACTTAAGTCGTTCCACGGGCACAAACATATTTTTTTTTTTTGACGGAGGAAAATTCTTTATGGACGACGCTGCACCTAGCACTATGATGCCGCAGTGTGGGATTCCCCGGCGTGGCATACCCACTAAAAAAAAATCCTTTACAGTAGCAGAGTTCTATTACCCCTGGGACTGCTTGCGGCATTACTTCAGAGGGAAGGCTGTTGCTCTTAGAGCTATTACTATTATTAAATCTTGCGTTCTCAATCTTTCATCTCTCTCCTCTTTCCCATGTTATCGCGCCCTAGTTCTCCACCTTTTTCATCTCTCTTCGTTCTCAAGCATGCTTGCTGCGATGGTAGTTGGTGTTACGTGCCCTGTAGTCCTTTCTGCTTACTGTCTCTCCGGGACCCATGCTGGGCACTCAAAAAAGATGTGTACGGCTGTATCAATCCCATTACAGCAGTTGCACTCCTCTGCTTCGCTTATTCCAAACCTGTGGAGATATTCCTGGTAGGAGCCAGGTCCTGTCAGGAACTGCGTAAGAAAGTAGTTCACCTGGCCGTGTTTCCTGTCTACCCACGGCCTTATTAGTGTTTTGGTTCACATAGCTTTTCCGGTATCGCTATTCCATCTCTTCTGCCGTTTGTCCAATATGTTGCCACGGATGGTTTCTTTGCTGATGTCCATTCTATGTTCTATGCCGGCCCTGTTTTGCGCCAGTAAGGCAATGGGTGGTATCCCAGCTAGCACGCCAAGCGCTTCAGATGATGCCGTTTTATAATCCTTATCGCGAGTTTTCGTTGTATACTTTGATATTTGGTTATTAGATAAATATTTATAGATAACAATGTACTTTATAATAATAATATATTTCACCCCATAATGCTTACACAGCGTAAGAGATCGTCAACAGTACAAAAAGATAATAATAAAAAAATGTGTAAATGTTGAAAGACATTATATAAGCGAAAGCTAACACATTGTCAACATATATGTAAATAAGACAATAATACAAAAAACAAAAAACACAAACAGATCTATGTCTCATTAAAATATATTTTTTCTGTGAAAAAGTCACTGACGTCATAAAATATTTTGTTACGTAGATATTTTTTTAGTGCATCTTTAAATTTTTTGGGTTGCAAGTTTTTTACTTCTACTGGTAAGTGGTTATATATCTTTAAGCATTGAAATAAACAAGACATTCTGTATTTTGCTCAATTCGGCTTTTAGGTGGCAAGAGATATGATTGGGCTGTACCTAGTGTTATGACTATGTACCAAACTGCGTAATTTAGCGAAAAGGTCGGCGTAGTTGGTATGTGTAAAAACCGCACTTTCTAGTATATAGAGCGATGGTAAGGTTAAGATGTTATAGGCCCTAAAGACATTTCTACACGAGTCTCCTGGATTTAGAAAAAAATACAGCCCGCAGACAACCCTTTTGCGCCACAAAAACACTAGCCACGTCTACCGCGTGTCCCCAAAACACAACACCGTACCTTAGCCTTGAGTGCACACTAGCATAGTATAACTGGAGACCCGCATCACAACCCAGATTGAGAGATATTACTTTCAGTGCATAACACAAGCCACTCAGCTTCGAAACCATGAGGCTGACATGGGATCGCCAAGACAGGCCGCCGTCCACTCGCAGTCCCAGAAAGGTGGTCTCTTTCGCACAAGTAAGTTCTTCACTTAGATGTTGGATATTCACATTAAGATCAATGTTGCGGTTAAATCTCGTGAGCTGCGTTTTAGGGATATTTAGTTTAAAGTTATTTTGTTGAAACCATCCATTCAGGTCTGTTAAAGATGTTTCGATGACTCGAGTCGCCTCCACTGAAGAACCGGCCCTAACAACAGTTGCCGAATCGTCCGCGAAAAGCACCATCAAGCTCTCAATAACCCTCGGCAAATCATTGATGTATAATAAGAACAAAAGTGGGCCCAAAATTGATCCTTGGAGAACTCCAAATTTCACGCTGCACCATTGAGATCTCATCTCCGTGCTGGACTCAGTATAAGCATGTATAGACTGCCTCCTATCAGTTACAAAGGATTCGATCCAACGCAAGGCAAATCCTAGAAATCCCATTCTTTCGATCTTTGCCAGCAACATGTTATGGTCGACGCTAACAAATGCCCGGGAAAATTCCAGCAGTTACCCCACCATTTTTTAAACCATGCACTATCTCCTCCAGAAATTGAAAAACGGTGCGTGTTGTAGATCTTTCGTAACCGTTCTGATTTTTTGTTACAATATTTTGTTGCTCTATAAACTTTATCATTCTGTTTTGTTCTATTTTTTTCTATAACTTTTGAGATTACAGATGTTAGCACTATTTGTCTGTAATTAGTTATATCAGATACATTTCCTTTTCTATGGATCGGTTTAACAATGGTGTACCGCAAAGCTTCGGGGAATCTGCCCTGCTGGAAAGATAGGTTTATAACGTGGGCCAACGGCCTCCTCAGGTTTCCAGAGCACTCCTTGAGAAGTGACGATGGTATTTCATCCGATCCCACAGTTGCGGAGTTATTTACGTCACGTATAGTCCTTTCCATCTCATATTCATCTGTCAGCATTTAGCAAAATGTTTCAAAAATGTTCAAAATAAACTTGCTCTACAGAACCAAAATAGACAATATCGAGGAAACAGGGCTGGCTCCATTGCTTGTATTCAAAAGCTCAAAAGGTTTTCCTCGTTTGACATCGCTTCATTTTTAATTATATAAGGAGGAGTGTCGAAAGATTTAATTAGATAAATTTGCATACTTTCGATAAACATTACGTACAAAAGGGAGAGAATCCAGCCAAAGCGTGCTATACACGAACAGCGAAATCTCGTTGCGACAGCAACAGCAAGTAGAGAGAAGCTCCGGCGCGTTCTCCGGCGCATGCCCCAGCGCCGCTATACATCTCCGAGTAAGCTCTCGCGGTAACATTTTTCCAGTCTGCTCCAAGCGACGGTGGTGTTAGTGCCGGCGTATCTCACGATTCCCGGTGTTTCATTCTAACTGCGTCCGTTCATCCGCTCGCATAGGAAGAAGGAAAAGCCGCGTCGTCATTCGAAAACTCCGAGAGATATTCTACCTATATAGACGTGTCTGGTGTTGTTAAAAGTGTGTACCTACAGTGAACGAACACCGCGAGATATCCACAAGAATCAAAGCGCGCGTCATGCATCAGCATCGTCGTCCATCCTCGCCGTTCAGTTTCTGTAGTAACCGGTGCGGGATGAGCATTTTCGCGCTTATTATTTTGATGTGTGTGTGTTTGGTGTCCTGTCGGAATACCGAAAGTGGTGGTAGACAACGGCGAGATGTCGGGGACGAGGAGAAGAGTTGTAAAAGTATCGAAAAGGTGCCGGTCTTTAGCGAGTTACCGCCACCAGTCAGCGGAGCTAAAGGTAGGGACACAAGGATAGAGAACAGAACATGAAGCTAGCGAAAGGATGTTATTGTTTTTTTTTCTTTCTTTAAGTAAGAGTAAAATTTCTCCGTTAATTTTCTGACGCTGCCTTAAGTACTCCCGCTTGGAATACAAATCGAATTCTAAAAATACCCACGCGCCAGTATAAACACAGAAAATCTGAATTACTTACACTATCGAGTAGAAAGAGGTCGGATTTAATACACGGCTTCTGCTAGTGTTGCGTCCTGGCAAATTAGTCTATTATTGGTGATCTTAATGCTTTTCGTGAAGCTGCTGCCCAAAGTTGCAACAGATTTAAAAATAGAACAGTTTTCCACAAATAATTAATTAGAAAACTGCTTAAAGATACCTGACGACGCTTTCAAACCACTGAATTGTATATATTTTTATTTACTTGATGATTACGCGAGGTGTGGAAAACACAAATGACGAAGTCTTTTCCCAGAATCTCGTCATAATAATAAACAGTCTTGAAACCGTTTCCTGTTCATATCACAGAACTAAGAATTTCGAAGTAGAAATCACGGTTTGGATAAGCGGGAATCGATCCAACTACAGAGACAAGTCCGGAGAATTGATCTGGTTTGCAGACGGATCAAAAAAAAACGGAACTAGAGCTCGAATCTACAGCGGGGTGAGAAATACATTGATCACCCTTGCACTAGGAGAATGTGCCACGGTTTTTCAAGCATCATTGTGCAACTGAAATCGATGAGAGGGCTTTAATATAATTAAGCGGATCTATATTGCTACAGACGGCCAGGAGATACTTAGGGCACTAGTGAACCCAAAGATACAATCAATACTGGTTTGGGAATGTATGCAAGCAACTGAATAGTCTGACAGACCGCAATAAAATCATTTTGCTGTGGGTGTCCGGACATTAGCAACCGACGCAACGACAAGAGGCTGAAGAGGTAGCAAAGAAGGGATCATCGGCTTCATACTTAGGCCAGATCTGTTTCTAGAAGTGTCTAAAACACAGCCGCTAGAGCAGCGACAAGAAGTTGGGTCAAAGAGAAACAAAAAGAACACTGGATTAATGCAACTGGGCAAACTCACAGAGCAGCTCAGAAGGAATCTGAACTGAAGATACCAACTGCAGACTGTGTAATGAGAGAACATAGAACTCTTACCACATTCTGCGTGATATGCGAGGCTCTGGATGCTAGGAGCCAGGCATTTTTTGGCCACGCCATTATGAAACCAGAAGATTACTTCGAACAACCAACCAGAGACCTGTACAGATTAGTGCAGGGTACTAGGATCCTAAAATGACTGGTGTAATTTAATGGAGGGCTAAATACAAAAAGCCAAGAGGTTGCAGTGCTTCTGGAGACTCCATGTCAGACAGCTCATACAACAAAAAAAAAAACCACAGTAGTCCTTTACAACAGTTTTGAGAAAATCGCCATGCGTATAGTCAATTATAATAAAAAAATTTCTTGGTAGCGTTTGAAGTTAATCCAAAATCAGATGTCAATTTTGATATTAGTGGCTTTTTTCAGTTTATATATTAATTGTTTCGTTTCAATTTGAGTATTTTTTTGTAATTTTTTTTCCTTTTGGGTTTAAGGTCGGGTAAATTCAGAAAAACAATTAGTTCTTCATTTGCGTTTTATTCTTTCTTTTTCCCCTTTTCTTCTGCTACAATCGTTTCGTTACAATTATCAATAACTTTTTTAAGCATTTTAGTACATCTATAAAACAATATAGTTATCAATGGCTACTTATTTGCATTTGATTCAGTATTTATGTTGCTGTGTGTGAAGTTAATTTTCCTCTTTTCCATCAGGAATAGTGTCAAACATATTCACAATTTAATGTGGTTTAGTTAATTAAAAATACATACACAAAAACTACATTTAAACACAAATCTAACAAATAAATGTATCAGACATTTTAAGAGAAATACAATAAGTCCTCAAATGATACATTTAACGATATGCACATACATATTTTTCCCTTATATTATTTTTAGAATGCTAAACTATTTTAAATATACACCAAAATGGAAATTTTTTTGGCATAAAAATGAAAAGTGAATTTATTTAATGAAAGGGGGGTTATTTACACTTAAATGCTACAACAAGCAAATTGTTTGTCTGTACAAAAGTTCTGCAAAGTAATTATATAATACAAACACACGGAGTGACTAGACTAATGAAAATCTTAATATTTTTAAAGCAAATGTCCAAAAAACATTTTTCAAGTAAACGTTGCTATTCAATAGATGAATTTAGTTTAATTATTTATACAGTCGCGAGCAAATGTTATAGGCACCCTAAATTTTGGGCGAATATCACAGTAAAAAAGGAGAAAATAAAAACTTGTAGGTAATACATTATAAATATGTAGTATTTTAAGGGATCTTATTAATTTGTTGCATATTAGAGTGCTTTTAGTACAGCTATAATACTTTTTAGATGGGAGGGGGAAAGTGACATCTCGAAGACTTTATCAAAGGTGCCTATAACATTTGCTCGCAACTGTATATTTTCATCTTTTGTTTAGGATGCATCTTCAAAATTCATTATTACTTTTTAAAACAAAAGTGATTAATTAATTTTTTTGTTATTAATTAGGATCATGTTTTATTTTTAGTTGTTACCAAATTAAGAATTACTTTTTATTAATGCTCCTAGAATAATTTGTTTTTGATTTATTTTCTTATGTATACTTTTAGTTTCTCAATTCTTTGTAAATTATTTTTTCTTTTCTTCTTTGACTTATCTAACTAAATAATTTCCCTATGATTGTTAATAACAAAAAATATAATACAGTAGCCTCGCAATTATATGGATACTACTTTATGTGAAATGCTGAAATATGTGAAACGTGATTAGTTCACATAATCGCAATACAAGCAGGACAACACAGAAAAAGCCACATCTACTACGAACAGCTATACTATATATTTATTCGTACTTGGGATGGCGCGTGCGGTATATCATATTATTTTTTTTCAGTTTCCACACTTTATTCCTTGCTACTTCTCATATAACAATCAAATTATCATTCATAATCAAATGATCATTCATAATCTAGTTATCGAATGATGCTTTTTCAGTCATTCGATTATGTCCACCACTACATTCTACTGCTCTTTTTGAACTATTCTTTCAACAACTGGTTCTTTCAAAAGCTTGGCGTCTTCTTCATTCAAACAAGCAGTTTGGCCATTCCTGTCAGCATATGTAACGAGAGGACATATATGTTAGTACAATTTGGTTTCTTTTTGATGTTTGACGATATGATTTGTTGTAATTTCATGATGTTCACTGCATCAAAGAATGCTAAGCTAACTGAAACTATAGGCCTCTTTGATTAGGTGCATTACATATACAAGTTATTTAGTTATACAAGTTTCATCTTAAGGCCTGTCCTGGTTTACGGCGCTTTTGCGTGGGGGTAGCCCCCACCAGACTGAAGACCATAGAGGCACTTCAGAACAGGACGCTAAAGCTAATCGTGCAGACACCCTGGTTCGTCAGAAATGAGAAATCAGATTCTCATCGCTGCAAAAACCTTTTGGTTCAAGCGGTCATGGCACCCCAGTATCGTCCACCTCCTCTCACTCGCAGAGTGAGACATCTAGATGTTTTCTTAGACCAACATCTAACGTTCAAAACGTAACGACCTTCAAAATGAGGTAAAACTTCAACTTATTAGCTTCGTATTAGGAATTTTTAAATGACGATCATTAATCTCCTCTAAACGGTAACTTACCCGAAGTTACTTCCAAACATCCACCAATACCAGTGGCTTGATCGTTCCGCTTTATCAGAGATGAGAAGGTTCAAACCGTAGTTGAGATGTAGGTTCAACGTTATTTAGTTATTTAAGATTAGGGTTTAAAAGACTTCCTGCGCTTAAATCCTTTGTCCACAATATTGTTGCTTATCTGAACGCTTGCTTAGGATTTGACAAGCGTACAGTTTATTGTCTTTATGTTTGTATGTTGTATATAGCTTTTGTGAAATAAAGAGATCATATACAGCTTATATATTGCCTATCATAAGTGCATACAAACAACTATCAAAATTAAACTGGACAGAAAATAGAAACATATATGTTAATCTTCAAGGAGTTCTATAACAATAACAACCTTAATACGATATTTAAACCTTTTGTTATGGTTGCTTTAGGTAACTTAGTTATTTCTTGAAAACAATGCAACGGGTTTCAATGACTACGTTAATCAAGTTAAATATACATACATTGGTATAATTATGTCGTACTTTGGATTTCACGATCAATATATGTACTTTTAACCGTTTCTTTAACTTCTCAGCTCGGCATTGATAAATGGGATGAATGGACAGTGTACTACAATTCCTGTACAAGTATTAGTACAGTAGTAAACAGTAATACCAATTGTTGGGGATATTAGACTTGGTGGACGAATTGCTTATATTATCTAGATACTATAATTTATTAAGTGGTATGATTTAGATAATTTGGATAAAACACAAACATGATTTAATAATTATAGATTATCTGAATAGATCCTTTAAATACGACTGTGAGATAATTTTAATTAAAAAGTTGAACAGAAACCATTAGTTCTTCTATTCTTGGAATTCATGTCTTAAAATGATAGTGAAAGAGTTTTTTGAAGGCTTATCGAAAGATTTTATTTGAAATTGTATTTTATTGGGTCGTTTTAAACATAGTTTTTAAAAACAACGGTCTAAAACTGTTTTGTTTTCATATTGTCGTTTTATTTGCATAACTGTTTCTAAAGCATTTTGGCTCTGCTAATTCCAAAAAAATCCCAACATACTCATACAGTAGGTATGTACAAGATGAACGAAAATCCAACACGAAAATAACTGCTAAAAATCTTTTTTTCTTTTCAAACGTTTGTTTTCAGTACAACCGATAGCTACTAGTATAATTTTCGTAAATTCTTTAGGTAGTCATTATTAAGACGCCTACATAACGGCTTTTAGCGCATCCACATTGAATTTAATAAACAAATTTCTAGTTGCTTATATAAATAGATAGTACAGGTATCGCCAGAAAACGCATGGTATGCAAAAACTCAAGATGTTTGTTATGCACTCAACGTAAATCGGCCACTCAAAAATATCGCAAACATCATTTGACATGTATGTATTACCTAAATTTTACACATGAATGTTTCTATACGGACGCGTTAATAATTACTTATTTACAAAAACGAAAGTGTTAGGGCCGTTTTACACCTAGCTATTTATTGCGCAATTTATTGGCCAATTTAAAATTTTACGTGTATAATACGGATTAAATACGTGTTATACACGTAAAATTTCAAATTGGCCAATAAATTGCGCAATAAATAGCTAGGTGTAAAACGGCCCTTAAGCTCTTTCGCGTAAATATTCACTAGGGATTTTCAATGTGAGTTTTGAATGATGTTTCCTAAAAGCCACAAATTAAAGATACATATGTCTGGTGCAGAACAAGTCTGAAGAAACATATTATTAATATTTTTTTACAGTTTATAAATAATGATGTGAAGAAATTTGTTTTCTTTGTCCATAGACAGTGATTTTTTTTTATGTTTTACGGTTAATATTACTACATACCTATGAATAAGCCAATTGTAATATTAATCAAATAAATTCTAGAATTTTTGTTAAAACCCAAAACTTATTATTTTGTATACCAAAACCTAGGCCGAAAAAGTCACCTGAATATCCAAAAACAAACAAAAAAAACTTTATTTTTATCTAACACTAGTCCTGATTAGAAAGAAACACATTAAAATAAGTTGTTGTTGGTTCAACATATATTGATGAAAAATATTTGTGAAAATCTTCTCCCTTTAATATTTATTTCTAAACATAAAAAATATTATTCCAATGGTTTACGGTAGCAACTTGGGTTACTATAAGCAAAATTTCTGCTGCAAACATATCACGTTAATATTTTGGAAAAGCCGTAAAAAGAACTTTGCACAATCAAGGGTTTTAAATTTCTTATAATGTAACTATTGCATGGATTCTAGTGAATTATCATAACGATGATGGAGAATATAAAATCCTCCTTTTTGTTAACGTAGATTGAGAGAGATGCGGGTATATTTTGTCGTTATTTCTCGATAATTTATTTATATTATCTATATTCTGGATCTTTCAATAGGTTAATAATAATATAATGTAATATATTAACAGCATTGAATGGATGAATATTCTCCCAGTTTCTTAAACTACAATTAAATCATTTAAAATACTGCCACCATAAACAAAATTACAATATCCAAGGCATTCATAGATGTTATAAATAAGTTATTTATTTGACAAATTCTAACCATAGTTCTTCGGAAGCAAATTTCACCACATTCAACTTCCTTATTCAATTGCCGTTTTAAAATTAGTTAAATTGGCGTATCGAAGGGGAGATAGTGACTGCCGTTTGTTCGACAGTCGAATTCCAATTCTTCTCTTATTCTATTTTGACGCGCGGCTTTCTCAATTTTCCACGAAATTCGTCCTAGGTTAGTAGCGAGCGTGGACAACGCCGTAGTGAGAGGAATATAAATAAAACATTTCGAAATATGTACGTCGCGTTCTCGTGATTTGTTCTACGAGCGTGGCCGGTGTACGTGTTTGCCTGCCGCTTGAATGCCTGCTAGATTTGTCAGTGCGGTGTATAAAAAGCTTTGTACAGTCGTGAACAAAACGAAGAGCTTCGTATAAATATTTTATGTTACTATTACATTTTTCGATTGTTATTTGGGCTTGTCTGGAATATATTTCATCTATATTTATTAAAATTTGAATTACTTCCTTCAACGATTTGGCGTTGCTGTCTTTTTGTAACCGCTTTTTATGTGTACAACATAATACATAGATATAAGTCGTAATACACAATACACAATCATAGTGCAATGTAACACAAGAAATAGGATAAATAAATAGCAAGGAATCATCATTTATTTTATATATCAATAAATAAGCACATTCATACAACTGTAAAGCGTCAAATACATTCAAACAAAGAAAATACAGCCTATTTCACAACAATTAGCATAAGATCCAGTAATACTGGTTTTTTAGGCTTACGCACAAAACAAAAGACAGTTAAAATTTACATTTTTTACAACCATCGAATCATCCTTGGTGTTCCTCCGTATGTTTGAAGTAACATTGTCAACTACGAAAAGGACTTAAAAAATTCATTGAAACGAGTGAGTTTATAAATTCATTATTATATTTGCTCATGTTTGACACGAGCATTACTAAGCGAGAATTTTTTTTATAAGTATCTATATATACGCATCATTCTTGACCGGAAATTTGTAATAAATGCCTGCATTAAGTGGTTAAACATTTACTGGTTCTAAGTTGGTTACAGTAGCCTTATGTTAGTAATAATGAATGTGACAATTTGAGGTTATCTTCTTCTCTTCTTTCTTCGTTTGTGACAATTGCAAAGTGATGAATTGAATTTAATTAAAACCAAAAACGTCATAGCTGTTTTTGTGGGAAAATTCTTTCTATTCAAACGAAATCTAGGAAGAAATGAATACAGCCACTTTCCGACATTATCAGCATTATCGGTAAAACAGGAAGATTTACTTACTTACTGCCAACACTTGGACGCTCTTCATGCTGATTTTACAGAGTGATTCCAAGATATTTTAAATATAAATATACCAAGCTGGGTTTTAGACCCTTTCGCAAATGCAGATACAGCAGAATCATCAAATTTAGAAGAAGAACTCGTAGAACTCACAATTAATGAAGAATTAAAAGTAAAATTCAGAAATGGATACCAACAGTTCTGACTCCAAAAATCAATATCAGCTCTCCACCCTGGATTGTGGGAAATAATACAGAAATTTGTAACTGCGTTTCCTTCATTATATTTGGCTGAGCGTGGGTTTAGTGCAGTAGCTAATTTAGTGTCTATGAAAAGGAATAGACTGCAGATCACTGAGCGTGGTAATTTGCGACTGATCTTAATTAAATTAAAACCAAACATAAATAAATTGTTAAAACTCCACCAGCCTCAACCAAATCATTGATATTTATGTTTCTTATTGAATTTTGTTTTTTTGTTATATTTTTTTTACTAATTTTGATTAATCGTCTTGTTTTTGCCTTTGTGCATTGTGCCCCAGTGCGGGGTGCTCCAGCTTTGTGTATTGTCTTGCATTTGTTGGTTAAGTTATAATTTTGTTAATAACACTTTGTATGGACTTTATCTGAATTAAATGTTTTTATTATAACATGTTTTTGTATTTTTAAATAATTAATAATCACGACCCTCAGCCACGACACGAGTAGCACGATTACAGAGAGAGAAAATTAATTTTTAATTTGTGATTATTAATAAATAATAGACATACATATAAAATTGGTTTAATTAACTATTATGTAAAGGGGGGCGTTGGATTTTTTTTTCTTGTAAAGGGGGTTGTAGTCCATAAAAGGTTGCGAACCTATGCTCTACGACTTTGGGCACTCAGACCATGCACCAGTGCATATTTATGGAGCTATATTTATTAAAATTCCAAAAACATTCCAACAAGTAGCAAATTTCACAGTAATGCGATACCAGCCTGTTAATTACATATTTAATATATCAAAATATATTAGATATATAATTAAATACGAACATTCGAAAAGGCACATAAACGTTTGGATACATATATTTATTACGCTTCAAGTAGCCAATTTCACAGTAATGCGATACCAGCATGTTAATTATATATCTAATATATTAAGATATATTAGATATATAATTAAATACGAACCTTCGAAAAGGCACATAAACGTTTGGATACATATATTTATTACGTTTCAAGTAGCCAATATCATAGTAATGCGATACCAGCATGTTTGCCTTTGAAGATGTAATGAGATTAGAACTTGGAATATCAGCAGAATCAGACGAAGTGCAATTTGTGAAAGAATCGGCAAATAGAGGGAGAAATGAAGAAGCCAATTATGAAGTTATGGCATGCATTTTTGAAGAAGGCGAAAGTGTTGTTAACCTAGATTACAAAACTAGAGCTGTAGACTACTGGAAAAACGGTAAATTCAAACGACGTTCTGTCAAAAACGTCAAACCTAAATTTAGAAAACTGAAGATGCTCTTTCTGGCATCCGAAATGTATTATTGAAAAACAAAGGAGTTTTCCATATAATATTAGAAATAATTTGATAAGAATTTCGCGTCATGAATAATCTGATTATTTAAATAATATTAATTAATTCGATCATGTTTAGCAATTTTGATAAAAAAAAAATGTGATGATGTTTGGGTTTTTGGTTTTTTTTTGTTAATTTCATTAATGAAAATCAAGTTTTAAATGAAGTTTTTCAGCAACTCATAATTCTGTAAAAAATATTTTCACTTAAGGAACAAACAACAAAACCAAAGATCTAATTATCATTTTAAATTTTAACAAATAACTAATTTAATATAAATAAGGTTTTTTTTTGCTTAAGTTTATGCGTCACCTTTAACTGTTTGTGATTTAACAATTTTAACATATCGCGCTCTTAATTTATCGTAATATCTTCCAAACTCTTTGCAATATAGAATCGGAGTACCCATTTTTACCTTTTTCCTTCCAATCTTCTTATTCTTAACGACAACTACCAAAAAACTTTCGTTCACCGCCCGATTAATCATTATACACTGAGAAGAGATCGTATTAAACGAAAAGTTTTATAACTTTTGGTTTTTATGATGTTCAACGAAAAGAATACCTTTCTTCAGAAAAGTGTTTATTTTAATTGAAAGTAGCGTGCTGTTTTTGAAATTGATTTAAACCGTTTGCCTTTTAACGGAAAATGCAAGCACCTGTATTCAAGCTTAGTGCTTTTTTACTCGGAAGTATTTTAGTTTTATTCATGTTCCCAAGTGCATAAGTCTCAGATACACAAACAATAATGAACAAAAGCGAATATTTTTCGCGCGAGGTTAAAGAAATTTCAGAGAAAATTGGAATCTTTTTAGTTAATGCTGATTTACTTATAAGCCAAGGAACTTTATAGCAGTCTTTGAAGGTTTTAAATCTGTTATACACGGGAAAAACTTGATCTTGTTGTTTTCAACCATTTTTCATGCATTTGGTTACAGTTACTAAATTATTACTTGATTTAGGAATATTAAAAATATTCCTGTATTCAATCAAACAAATTGGTTAGTAGATTTATTTGAAGCTAGCGCAGTATTTATTAATTTAACTAAATATTTACATGGAAGTAAAAATAAATATCGGATTTTATTTTCGTATAGCAGTTTTTTCTCCATATAGTACAGCAGATGAGCAGATATAATATGTGTAGTACAGAAATTGTGACTAGATGGCACATCTCCTATTTCATTGCCAGTAACAGATAATACTTCGCACTAAATAGGATGGAATACGAATCGTACTACTTATTTCGATTTCTTTAGCGGTAACATAAAGTGCTAAGAAGGTCACTGCGACCAACTCCCCCAATACTACTAGGATTTACAACATAACGGCAAATCACTTGAATCAACTAACAATATCTTTCACTTAAAAGAAGCAACTGTTTCAACGAAAAATATATTATTTCCGAAGAAATGCGTGAATTTAAAATTATATTTCTTTTCAAGGACACACCAAATCATGTTGGCCATATAGAAAACGCAAAAACTTTTGGTTTAATGCAATTCCTTTTAAATGAAAAGGATATTTCTCTCAGTGTAGATTACCGTGTATACCTTCATATAAACGTGCAAGAAAATCCTGGGCTTTAGAAATAAATAGAAACGTTTGTGCATTTCTGTGTATCAATAAACTCTTTTGTAACTTTATAAGTAGTCTTTTAAACACATGTCATGTTATTGCATTTTTTTTTTTTTGGTAATAAAAATTATAAGAGATCAAAAATCAAGAGATTTTTAATATTAATATTCCGACTGACGTGTGTGTATATTTATATATTGTATTTTGACGAATTATCAAGGTCAATTTTTTATTTCTGAATTCCCAACTCGTATGTATACATATAATCTATCATTAGGAGAGTGTCTTATCTGCTTAATTGAGTACGAGTTTATTTATTCAATTTATTTCTTAAGTCATCTATAAAATTTTTATTTTTTTAGTTTTTACTAGAAATTCTACAAATCTTTTACACTACACTAATGAGGATGCGAAGTTTAATTCGTTTAAAAACTCTAAAATTATCACACACACCTTCATCGAATAAAACAACTATCACTTTTTATTTTAACCCTCCCCTTCGATTTCTTCTAACACCCTGCCTGCCCCAAAAATACCGAGCCAAAACGGATCAACCGACTCAATACCGCTCACTAGCACACAAAAATTGGTATGTACCGCGGATCCCTAGGTCAGATCCCCTGGGCCGGGCCAGACGGTAGAGGACCTGCTCGTAAAAGTGACTATTCACCGTCCTCTCCTAAAACAGGTCAGAAGACCATTTTTTCACCAGGTATTCTCAGAAAGTTATAAAAGGAATAAAGTAATTTATATTCAGGAAACGGCGGCGTTTCTTCCACTGCTGCGTACGCGTTTCTCGCTATTGTGCGTACGAAACTGACGTGTGTGAGTATTGTGCGCCGTCATGACCGCTGTATATAATCCAGATATATATATATATATATATTGCTATGGCGTTTTTAAATCGTTATTTAAGCTAATTTAGTTAAATTCGTGCCTCTTTAAACGATTCTTAAAGCAATAGAAAAGTTATTGGAATTCTGTCCACAACAAAGTGCATGACTGGTTGCATAATCTACTAATCAGATTTATTTTTTTATTTACAATCAGTATAGGATTATAACAAATTAATATTATTACCTGTATTTTTATCGTAAATTCAAATCTCCCACAGGCAAATAGCCTTTTTAGAATTTAATTTTGTATGTTATTTCCCTTTATTTAGCTTGATTATTTCCTTCTTCTGGCGAATAACAGTCATTTAATATCCGTTTTAGCCTCAGTTTAAATATCCATTGGTGCCTAATCTCGAGACTACTGAAGAACAATCGAAGCGAATCAACAGCTACTAAAATCAAATTTAGCTTTCTTTACTGGGCTATGAAGGAGATATATTAATAATATCCTAAGTTCCAAAAATTGTATCTAAAACACTTCGATTCAGTACTAATATCGTTTCAAAACGCTCTTTTACTAGTTATTTTTTGACATTTGGACGACAATTTTCTCTGAGGATAGGACCACTTTGTAGACTCTAATGTGATATTTGGATCCAAGGAATATGGATCCGGATATGAAATAAAGCAGCTTCTTGTACGCCAGGTATTAATAATTACTTACCTCCGCCAACAAAATATAATGCAGCTTTTAAGCAATTTTAAACACTTTAAGAATATTTTATGTGTTTTAGGGTGGAATTCTATGCACATTTGTAGCGGCTATAAGGTTATGGCAAATCTGTAAGCATATATTTAGATGTTACAGACGCTACAGATATGCATAGGATTCCACGCTCAGTTATGATAATTTGAGGTTACTTTTTAATTTTAAATAATTATCGCCATTGTTTATAATGTTAGCAATTAAATTGGGGTAATTTATTTCTATGGTTTATTATCGGCAATTTCCAATTGCATTCAAATTACACAGTGATACAAAATCGAACTTTCCGAATGGGAATTGGGATGGGACAATTGCAAATGAAAGTTGACATTATCCATAACAAACCTTGAAGGGTTTTTTTTAGTTCAGTGCGAGATTTTTTTTACACGCATTTGAAGTTGTTGATTTTGGAACGCTGTCTAACAAGAAAGGTCATTAAAATTTGATAAAATAATGCTTTTTTTATTTTATTATCCTGGAAAGTTGTTGGTATCTTACTGTTTTTGGGCTCGAGGAATTCATTTCGATATTTATTTTTAACTAAAAACTGACGCTAGATGGCCTGTCATACAAATGGTGCTTACAAAAATAAACTTTTTATTTTAAAGTATTTATTTATTATATTCTATTTGGATCTCATTTTGGATCCGCTTAATCATCATCACTATCACTGTCAATTTGCATGTTTGAAGTAGCAAAAGCTCCAGAAGTAGTAGGCTGTGGATCTCTGTATGTTTCTTGGTTCTTGCTCTTTCGTCAGTATCCTCTTCATCGGTTGTTCTTTAACCACCAGCATAAATCACCTAACCATAGAATCTACTTTCTTTCTCTGGTATACCTAGTTTCCATGGTAAAGCTACTGGTTGAAAATGTTCACCTTGCTCATCAGATTCGTGGATAGTTGGTTTTTAAACCAATCCATATGGTGATGGAGAAAATGAATTTTTAATGACATATTCACACCAAGTTCCTCAAAGGCTTTCAAGAGACGTTTAACTCCTTTGTGCACTATCTGCTCTCGTTTTTTACCCAAGACATTTTCGATTTACTCTTTAATTGCATTTCATGCAATTAATTGATTTTGATCCAAAGAATTATCAAAATATTATTTTTCATCAATCTTCTAATGTCTGGACCATTAAACATACCTGTAAAAATTAGGAAAAAAATATTGTAAATTCATTTTTAAAATCATTATTTTATTTGTATACAATACCTTCTTTAATTTGCTAGAATGAGTCGTGAATGTAGATCTTAAAGTAGTAAAAGATGGTCTATCTACAGAAAACACTTGTACAAAATTTTGAAAAGACCAATTTAATATGAAGTGGTGTAGCAATACTTTATCTGCTGGTACAAGAGGTAGGGCAGAAAGTAAGATGATATTGACATGATGAAACTGTACGTCTTATATGTTGGAAATTATTATGGATGACATTAAGTACATTCGACCAATCAATTATCAGATCACGACCTGCTTATAACTTAGATAGTTGCTTTATACGGCTATCGAATCATCCCAAACTTAGTATTTGAATGTTACAACAGATTCCGTAAGTAGCGACATCTGCAGGCGTTTGAGAACATGAGAATTACTTTCTTTGACACATCAAAATGATAGTAATGGAGGACACAGCTGATTACAACCTGTGTATATAATCAAACTAAATACTACAAAATATTAACTAAATAATTAAACAACTAAATAACTAATAAGATGTGAAATACAACTTTAAAAACCTTAATAGGTCGTTTTAACGAAGCAAACATGTGCGTTAGAATGATTGGAGTGATTTTAACTTTGGTACTTGTCATGTGACATTCATTTAAATTAGATTGACATTTTGCTGTCACAATCCTAAAATAAATATACATAAGTATATATGTATTAATGCATTAAAAATGTAAATCGTATTGTATAATTGTTTTTTTTTACATAATTAATTGCCAAGAGATTCATAGAAAACGGTACCAGTAATGAATCAGAAACGCAACGCTTGTAAAACACTAAGAAACATTGCAAAGGTTTCTCATAAATCACATTTCATTCAAATAAAAATTTAAATGAGAACAAAGTCTAATGCAAAAGTAATCCTGAAATTGCTATTTACGTGTAATCATAGTTGTTAAATCCTACAATAGCTCATTTGTTCTCTCGCAAGAGTAGCATGATAATAAACACATTCTTACACGCTGGTGCTTTGAAATGGATTTATTTGATTAGGCGTAATTATCTATATTATGCGATTAAATAAATGCCTGTTGGAAATCTTAAAACTGTTAGTGGGTATACGGAATGAAAATCCGTCGAATTATTGGAAATGAGTGCTGATAAAAGTTTCCGTTGGCAATTCGAATATTCATTTAAATTACAGAATGCCGAGGTTTACCTGTGGATGGTTGTATTAGTAGTGATTGGATGATCGTAAATGCCTTGCGTGCTCATTTAATAAGGATGATTAAGAAATTATGAGTCTTAATTTAATATTATGATTTTTATAGAATGATTTAAAAGAGACAATTGTGGCTGCAAATACTAGCAAAAACTCTAAAAGACTTCAGAGGTTTTTTTTTCCTAGCAAACTTCTTATTTCAAACAGTTAAATAAAAGCCTGAACGAAAATATTTGAGTGCTACATTATATGAATAAACAGATACTTTAAGCCACAGTATATAGAAGTAAAGGAAGTAGGAAAATAGATTAGAAAAATCAACAAATTTATGGTGTTTTTATTGCGATTTTATCGTAAATATTTCTGAACAGGTTATAGTAATAAAAAAACACGATATTATTAAAATAATGTTTGATTAAGTGATAATTGATTAAAATTTACACTAGTATAATAATACAGTTCATATATCAAACTCACATTATTTTAAAAAGTGAACATAAAATGCATTAAGTTAGTTATTTTGATAAATAGCGATATAGTTTAAAATGAGTATCTAACAAATAAATTGATTTAATATGACCTAGGAACCTCTGCACAACGACAATAGTTCTTCTTATCCATGCACTGTCTTAATTCTTGTCCTGTTGTATATAATGGTTCATTCGAAAATCCAAAGAAACTGCGACTACAGTTAAATCAGATTTTATTTCGTGCAAGAGGGAATGGCACAATAGCACCTATGCCATTGCGTCTTCTTTCACGGTTATTTCACTGAAACCTAACAATATAATATATAACAAAGTATGTATCATATCATCATATCATATATCATATATATGATATAAATGTTAGGGCCCCTAACCTTACCTTTTACGCAATGCACCTCAACAGGGTTCATTAATTGTTTTTAAAACTGCAGGGGTAATTTAAAACTAATAAAGTAGGTAAAATAAATAAATAAAATAAGTATCATGCTAAATTAAATGGATGAGTAAACTAATTTTTGTAGGTACCAATGTAAACAATAACAAACCGCCATATTGCGAAGCTGTTGTTTGAAGTGAAGTTAGGCCATAGACAAGGATAAATATATAGATAGAGCTTAGAGATGCGTAGTGTTCAGATCACATAGAGGCCGGCCATTTGATGTATGACAGGGTCGTAGAAAAACAATTTAAAGATAAAAAAAAGGAGTAAAGGGTAATATTTAAATAAAAAAATAAATAAAATGCTTATACTTCTTTTTGACACTAGTATTTTACTATATACATAACAGAAATTGTATTTTTTACTGCTAGAAAACAATTATGTACATTGATATTTAATGCATCTTTATTATCAAATCTATAAGCTAATACATAATATTGAATTTGAAGTTAGTTATTTTCATATTGGGGTATAGTAAATACACATTATGTCATATGACATTTCTTTATTGGTGGCCTAAACAAAATAAGTTGTTTAATTTTTTTCTTACAATTCGACTTACATTCTGTGTTTAATTTCATCAAACTATGAACCCTATTTTACAATAACACTCGATGATCACTTTTGTTAATAAGATCGGAATGTTCTTCAAGAACTGTCTGCATAATGCTGAAAATACCAATACATATTCTTAATCTCTGAGAGTAGCTGATAATTAATCCATCTGAAATAAATACATGTCATGTCTATGTTTGTGTCAACATGCAGAAATACCTTTATTCTTTCATTGCGACAGTGTATATTTATTTTCTCTCAGATCCTTTGCAGCAGACGTTAACTGAAAAGCACTCTTCACAAAGGAGAATCAATCAAGGATAGCCATATCCATAACATAGGAATTATAGTTGGCTCTTACTGATGGAACATGATGTTGTCATCAGGGGATACCAATCTATGGATGCTTTTACATCCCGGTACACAGCAAACATTCTACAAACATAAACGCTAATTCACATCTAATTATCACAGAATAATACCACACACTTCACTAAATGTTCTGATTCTCTAACACTTAAACTCTCTTAAAAATATTTAAAAAATGGTCCAACGAAATAAATTATTTACTAAAACTATTATTCAATAATTCAACTACACTTTAATTAAACTACAATACTAAACAACTTTAATCAAATAATAGTATAAAATATGAAATGCTTAAATAATACGAAAATATAAACGAGAATAACCTTAAAAACAATGCGTTTTATAAACCTCCCCAAACAAAACTACTACAACAACAGCTGAATCTATACATCAAAATGGCGTTTCTACACAATCTGAAAAGTTCGCGAATGCGCCATGGTCTAAACTCCTTCTAATAGTTATATTCTTGTCTATGAGTTAGGCTGAAAATTCGGACCCGATGACTCATTAGTTGTCCTTACTCATTGTATTTCTTGCTTTAGCTAGCAAATCCCATATAAAGTCATTGCCATCATATAATAATTTATCAAAACTGAATGCTGTTATTACACCATCTTACATTTTCAAATACAGAATTTTCCATTCCAGAATACCGTTCTATTACGTTACATTCCTTTCATCTTTCTAATTATGTACATACTAAAAAATAAAATATTAACGGTAGTTTTATAAGCCGGCGTTTCCTTTATATTTACAGCGAGAGTTTGTTTGCGGCAAAAAAACAAAAACGAAATCATGTGTTGCTCCCGTTACATCGACCACGATAAGATAAGGAAAAAATATGGTAGGACCTTCATGAAGATTATAGGAAATAATAAAATAGATAGCGATACATACGTTTTATTACTTAATAGATAGAAAGCGTGGATACACATATTTAAGGTCGATCTGTTAAGTTTTCGCAATTCATAAAAAAAAAAAAAACTAGTTTAGACATATTGCTACAGCAACTATATTCTCTGGGAGGGAAATAATTTATTACTTATTCTACCCCGATTTTTTACTCGAATTCACACACATTTTAACATACAAATAAGAGGTACACAAAATTAGTTTCAACATAGCACATAGATATTATACTGTAAAGCAACAGCAGCCTCAATAAAAACAAATTGTAAGTTGAACGCACACACGATACTTCATTTGCCCTATAACCCAGCCAACCGTACACACAAAAAGATCCAAAGTACTCGTGACAACATATGCGTGCATTAGGCAGAACATAAAGTTTCTGAGGTATCGTTAAACAGTTTAGCGCAAAAACCAGATGAGCTCGTCAAAAAAATATCGCAATAAAATTATATAAATAGTCGACTACATTCTTGGGAGCATTTCTCGATATATTTTTTTTATTTTCGCGAGTGTATTCATTTTTTACATTGTTTATCATTGGACATTGACATTCCAACGAAGGTTGATTTACCAATAATGTGAGTACGTCATACACAACTAATGGAAGAACTTATACTGTGGATTACGATAAGAGCATAGTGTTGGAAAGATTATATTTTTTACGTTTGCTATGGCTAATACTTAAGAAGAATACATGCGACGAAAAAAAAATGTTTATGATTAATGAAACATACTGATCGCTGATTGTATAGCAGTTGTAAATTCATTCATTGCTTTTAGGCGGTGGTGTTGTTTTTTGTGTGTCCTCCCTACATTAGTGCTTTTGTTAAGCATATTTTAACTGAAATAGTTCTTATTCCTAGCTTGATATTCACACTTTACACACTGATTTTTTCCCATTTAAAGAAATTAAATGGATAGGAATTCTTCAACGCTGTTTGAAGCAACATTGCATTATGTAATATATATTGCAACCCTACCATTCTTTAAGCAAAGAAAAAAGTTCAAAAACTGCATAAGGATACTTTAATTAACTGACTGATTTAAAAAAGAATTGCGAAATAATAAGACTAATTGAATTGTAGTTATTATTTAACAAATATTAAACAAATGCATATTCCAAAATCAAGGATAGTGTTTTTTGCCCTTATTTAGAAGAAAATTGATGTATAGTTGTTGTTTTTTTCGAGATGATGAAGAAAGAAACAAAGAAGATCATACTCTCCCAATTTAGCCAAGGGTAACAGAAATTAACAAAATGCCTTTAGTGGTTTCGAAAACGTTTATAACTATAGATGAAATCTAATATTCCGTTGGGTAAACTGATTAAATATTTTATTTCCTAGTTATATGCCTTGACTTATAATATTCATTTGAGCTAGAAGGTAAGTGTTGTGTAGTTTGATCTTTATTCAGTAATAAAAATTTGGAAATAAGTATTAAGAAATTATCTAAATAATTATTAATTTAATTATGTAAAAAATACTTACGTGATAGTATTTAATTTTTTACGTATAAATGACTTTTAATTATAATACATATTTAAATAACAAGGTGATGTTGTTTGTCATTATTAAGAAAAAATAAAATTGTTATAAAAGACCAAACACAATAATACATGTATGAAAACAACATAATAACATACCTAACCGGAAGGTTATTGAAAAGTATGCTTGTTATATCAGCAATAACGTGTAAAAAGACAATTTTTTTTGTTAAATTTTTCCCAAGTTAATATCGCGCATGTAGGCGAGTGATACCAAGGAGTATATAAAGTTGTGTTATATTAAAATAAGTATGAGTAAATTTTTGATAATTATTATGCTGTTTTGAATTTTTCTTTTTTTAAAATATAAACATTATCTAAAATAATTCGTGCATAATAGTTCTTTTTTAATTAAAACTTGCGTTTTGTTGAAGTTAATGTAGATAGTTATCAATTCTCAGGTCTTTTTTTATAGCTGTCATACTAGTGAGTACTTGATGATTTTCTATCCTATGTTTAGGTAGTGTTTCGTTTGTTCTATGATACTCGTAAATCACAACAATAAGGAATAGAAAAATTAAGTGAAACTTTTTTCAAATTGAATTTTGATTTTAGTTTAGTGAAACAAATTGAACTATTGTATTTTTCATATGCTATAGTAATTTTAAATGGTTTTAATATACATTGAAAACCCATTTGGTTGACTAAATTTTGTTTAAATTGCGGGGAAAAAAATATATTGTCGGACGAAGCAAATAATTTGTTAATAAATTGTTTGTTTACACACTTAATAGACCAAAATATTTAAGCTTTTGTGGTTCAAATG
This sequence comes from Protaetia brevitarsis, assembly GCA_004143645.1. Classification (NCBI taxonomy): domain Eukaryota; kingdom Metazoa; phylum Arthropoda; class Insecta; order Coleoptera; family Scarabaeidae; genus Protaetia; species Protaetia brevitarsis. Next base: position 67,790 of record RXPK01000078.1, read on the forward strand.
TATGTTTATAATACTCCAAATAACTAATTATTTCATCTGAAATAATGAGATGATATATGATTAAGTCAAATAAAATTTTGTAAAATTAATTAAATGGAATATTACTTCAACAAATAATTTTATTTACTGAAATAGAACTACACACATAAGAATAAAAACATTTGTTGAAAATTTAGATATAATTGCTTATTGCAAAATATAATTTTTTATAGTAACAATTTTTGTTTAAAAGCATAATCTGACAATGTATAAATTTTAATTTCTTTTCTCTTGGTTTATCGTACGTAAATATTGAAAACATGAATGAGTACTACATATAATAATATATAACATACAATAAATTATTCCTTAATTATTATAATTTACACTTTTTACATTTAATTATTTACTTGAAAAGCTTGCAATAAAACGAAACGTTGTAGTATCATTCATGTTTCAATATTTCCACCTAAAAACCAAGAGAAAAAGAATTAAAACATATTTTTGTTTTAAGTAAAATATATATTGTGCTTCACTTTACTAAATTATTGAATTGAGGCTACTGCTTACTTACCTTATCTGTTTACGACAGCTCTTTAATCCTTAATCAAATTTAATTACCAAACCTTACACAAAATTCACTATTCAATAAAGTGTTACTACAATGCTGAACATAACCTATACATAAAAGCAGCCTAAATAAATGCAACAGTAAATCTTCAATAGAATTTTGCGTTACGTTTGCAAACGCGCCTTTGCGGTATACAATGTTTTTCCGGAAAAATGCACCAAACAACTATTTATACCGTGCTTGAGTGATATGGGAGAGGCGCTCTTTACACAATGGCTTTTCACATATACCTATTGAACGTAATTACTATGGAACGTAACTGTTTGGGCTGGAAAATGGTTCTAAAATATTGTGTCTATAACAAGCAACAATTAACCGTATTCTCAACAAATATCGGTGTCATAATGCGTCTGCGTGACATTACAATCGACACACCAGTTTTAATGGGATGTAATGTCATTTCTTTCTCAACGTAAGAGTTTTCTGTAGGACAGGTACGATAATTTTGGCTATTTATGTAAAATCGCAGGAAACGTAAAACTAGCGCCTTCAAACACGTTAAAATCAGATGACAAAACGAAACAATAAGTAGCGACAGCAAATAGTAAAACAATAGCTGTGTTCGCAGAGGAATCACAAAACAAGTCAGAGCCAATCATATACTATGAAATCAGTCAGAAAACTCTTTCGGATGTCTTTGAGCCAATCGACTCGCGTCTGATGGTTTTGTGATCCTCTGCGAACACAGTGACATTTGTGGTTACGCAGTAGTCACATCCGGTTACTCACTCTGTACTAATCACGTAAGTTTTTTATATAATTATATTACTAATTAAAAAAAGTTTCGTGGTTCTTCAACCTTGTAGGTTTTTAACATCTCGAAAGAGACAATAAACATTGAAAAGGTCGATGAATAAAATGTGTTTCAATTAAATAAAGCAAAAATCCAACTATTCCCTGATTTTCGATTTATATTAATACCAGGAAAAGCAAAACCAAGTTTTCCTGTAATATACGATTAACTTTTGCTGCTCTAAAAGTATCTTAAATTTTAACACAATTGCCTTACTACTTCAAACAAAATTGATTCCTACAAACAATTGTGAACTTATTATTGATTGTGATTTATTGTATTACTTATTGCCTACAAAATCAGTAATACTGTCCTGTCTAAGTATTTACTACGTTGAATTTTATCTCAGAACACAATTATTAAAAAGTCATAGTGTAATTAACTTCATTATGATGGTAAGGAAACATTTTCGTACTTACATCGCAAAAATAACTCAAAGGTGATGAATGATTTGATCAAAGTGCGAATTCCATCTACACTGCTAAAAAAATACAGGGTAATTTTGCCATGGTAAATCAGGAATATTACATGTAATAACGTTTGTGAAGTTACCACAATAAATCATGTAATTTTGTTTACAATTTTTTCTCTAGGATATTAACATGGAAACGAAATTTCGGTAAAATTTATAGCTTTTTCATATAAAAATTTAAAAACAAAATTCAAAAGGAAAATACAGGAAAAAAAATGTACAATTTGTATTTACTCTCAAAATTGGTTTTACTTGAATTTTTCGCGGTAAAACTATAAATATCATGGAAAAACACGAAAATTCATACGCGCAATGTGATTGGTTATTGGATTATTTATCTGTGCGCGTAGCTAATTCTAATTCGTTTGTCGAACTTATTATTGGCCTCAATTGATTTATCAACGTGGTAATGTAATAGTGGTGCGTACAAACAATCGTAGGTTCGGCGTAAGCGTGTTCATTCTGAATCCCTGGTTGAGAGATCAGCATGACCTTAGGTGCTATAAAAGAATTAGTAAGTTGCTTGCTCTCTTTATAAAAATACATATGAAAATGATTCAGTGTTCGGTAAATATAGAGTTCATATAAATATCACATATGAATTTTACAGTACAATCTTGAAAAACACATCAGCATTGTGAAAATTTACTAGATGGTAGAAAATTTACCTTATGAAGCAATTTACCGTAAAATTGCAGGCAGCTTTGTTACCAAAACGATTTTACATGTAATTTTACTGCAACTTTTTTTACAGTGTACGCACAATATAGCTGTAATTGATTTTATGATCCGCACTTTAGACATTTATTTCATGAAAATATTATATGTATAATAACATTGCTTTTAGGCAACTGTAACATTCCAAAAAAGAAATCCGGCTGATGAAGAAATTCCTTACACAGATTGTTGGAGTTTAAAACGTTTTCTCTGTATATATAGATAGTATTATTAAAATCTTTCAATCTCGGACGGACACAGGCATGGAATCGCTTGAACGAACCCAAGCAGCTACACACTTAAAACATCTTCGTTAAACACGAATCGTTACATCCAGCTCAAAACTTTGAACAGGCGGACCCTCGTGATATAAAGGTTTCGAGAACTCCCATAATCAACACGTCCGTTTTAGTTATACGGCGTTAATTAATTGACGTTCATACGGCGCTTATAACGCTACAAAATCTACATAACAGAACAAATCTCCTTTAATAAGTATATATCCCAGTAAAACGCGTAAGCTGTCGGTTTATGATCGACCCCATATCCCGTTATACGCACCCCACGGTATATAATATTAATCAAACGGCAATTCCAATCCTCCATGATTTCTATCGTTCGTCCAGTCTATTTCCCTATAACAGATTTTAACTGTGAGAATTAACGTTAACCGGAAACGCTTAAATGATTCTCAGTAAATAATTCCGGATTACTAATGGTCGACCCCGAGGTAGTAGTACTGGCTTCTCGAATCTCCACAAACGCATGATTTAGCTCGTGTTAATCCTTTTGATGTCTTGACTGCGTTATTTGCGGTTTGTCTGTTTCGAGTCGTTTGTCTTTTCATTAGGCCAATTTCCGACATTTCGCTTACAGAGGACTATCTATTCATTCAATCGTACACGAGCGAGTCGACCGCAAACGATGGCTTTGCGGTTTGTTTGTTTTTTTTATTTTTAATCTTTAATGAGTAATAATGTACTTGATGAATTTAATCGTGTAGTCTTTGATGCGTGAATATTAATCGGGTAATTGTGGTAGTGATGTAGGATTTAAGTTGAAATAATATTTTTCGATAGATAATCAAGTAGTAACTTTTTTTTTATTTCGCATATGTATTTTGTACAACTGTTTTTCCACTTTGTAACGTGGCGATTTTTTTTGTAGTGATGCACTGAGAAAAAATTGTGCATCAGGTGTGCACAAATTGTATTTAGGATGGCTGCAAGGATCGCGTTGTGTATAATTTACTACATTTATTGTGCTTAAAAGATTGTGTGAAAACAAACATTGTAGTTGTGGTAGATGTTTATACAACATAAAATGTATTCAAATGCACATTTGTGAATTAACTTAACAAATAAATGTCAAAATATAAACATATTGTTTTCTCGACTATATACTTTCAGTGCACATTTTGGCATTTTTCTTGTGTAGATGTAAATACATTTGTTGTGTGATAATGAATATTTTCTTGTGCAGATAGAAATGCACGTTGCTCCATAAGTATACATATTTTGTGCATAAAACCTATCCGACTGGCTGCTAAAATGTACATTTTTTGTGTAATTGCATTTATTGTAAATTTATGTGAATTTCCTGTGTATTATGTGCATTTAATTGTACAAGATGTAGGGAGATGAGAAGAATAAAAGCAAATTAATAATTACAAGTTTTAATGAACTTAAAAAAAAGTATACCCGACGACAGGAGTCTTAGGATATCACTCCTGACGAACCCTATTGTTTGTCTCTCTCATATCATCTCCAGATAGCAAGAGAAACAATAGCTTCGGAAAGGCTCATTCGAAGCGGTGCCTGAGATTTCTATCGCAGTACTTTACTTCAAATGTTTTTGTAATTCATCTAAATTCCATTCTATTAACATATTTTTACATAATCATCCATCTTTGTAAAACACATACGTCTAACAATTTTCACAGAAAAAAAATAATGGACGCAACGGTCAACGCTATATACAAGCTGATAAACTGTACGTTCAAAAATTTGCTCAAAATGGCTAAAATGAACATCAATTACCAATAGACTCAACGCATGTGCACGTGACGATCATGTGACTGTTTGCATCCAATACGAATCTGATAAACATCTAATGCCATGTATTTTTATAAAGGAAAGGGTAAGTTACAAGTATTGTATTCTCATTTACACTTAAAAATACATATTAACATTATTCATCAATAAATTATCTACAAATGGAACGTGCGGTACATTTCTACAAAGGTACAAATACAAAATATTATGCGAGTAAGTATTGTCAAGAAATGTTCCACTGGCGCACTACAGATGACTTACCAGCATTTGCTATTGTTGTGCGATTTGTAGTGGATATTATCCATAAGAGAAATACTGTGGTGCATCTATAAGACCCAGTGGAAATTTTTTGACCATATGTATATTGGTAATAATCTTGATAACAGTAAATTTTATAAATAGTGCAGTTCAAGTTCATCTCGTAGCAACAATGTTACATCTGTCTAACAACAACCGATTATCGATATGCATACACATTGTGCCATTTTTAACATTCCTTGTATAAAAAGCCCACAATCGAAAATACATAAATATTTTACATTTTGAATAGTACTGTCCTAAATGCACAATTGATGCAGAAATTATATACAATAATCTACACAGCGTTGCGTATAGCTCTGTACACTAATTTTTCTCAGTGTGAGTTGCTACACGGAAAAAAATTGTTGTCAAAAGTCAACAATTGTAGAACAGTTAACTACAATTTGTCGTGGGAATACGACTGGCTACAACTTATCTAAATTTCTATCACAGGATTGTAGTTAACGGATTGTATTTCTATTAAATACAATATTGTTGTAAAAATTACTGCAAAATCTATTCCAAGCGTTGACACAATAGTGTGTACATTTTAGTTACAGATATTGTACGAAAAATCACCTTATTAGAAAGTAAGTTTAATATAAATTTCTTACTATTACTACACTTCTGTGTGAAACATACAACAGTATTGTTTCAGATAACACTGCAATTTTGTAGTAAAGAGTACTAGGTATTGCATCAATAATAACGCATTTAAATGCAAAATTTTATTCATATATGTATAAATAATATAATATTTAAATATAACACTATGATAAACATATGACATGTAAATATATTTTTTATACATTATGCGAAAAAAAAAAAACTTCAACAACACACCATTTAGCAATCAGCAATAACTCGTGGTATGATGTGCAGGCGCATATGACATGACTCTGATTTGGTGACCTAAACTGTGTTTACTTATAGAGTTCAGAAGATACCTGTATGTACAATTGAAAAGTATTCCTTGAACTTGCCTCGATTAGTTTGAACACCCAATACAAGAGAAGCTCATCAGAATTCATGAAGCATTCTTCATTTACTATTCGTTATCTAAAACAAAAATGAGTTAAAATTAGATAACAGGAATGTGTTCTCTATCATAAGCAATTAGAAATAGCGTAGAAATTATACTCTTAGTTATTCTTAAGGAGTATTGTTAGTAAAATTTGAACCATCACCCACTAAGTTACACACCTAGCAATTAAATTTATATCGTTTTCAGTTAAGACAAATATGTTTACATATATTACCGATATATGTGCCTACTTATGCCATGTTATAATATTAAACTTTCAATTTGTCTTACCTCCTAACACATCCAGTAGTTTTTCCAGGTTCCACTGTTGCACTTTGATTACAACAAACTCCTCCATTGCTCCGAAATTAGATATATCTAATAGGTGCATAAACCACGTCAACAGCTCAGAATGCTCAAATGGCTGTGTAAAATATGATATAAACTGACTATACGTTAAAAATTTGATGGCGCTGTACTCGAATAACGCCTCCTGACACTGCAGTATCTCATTGTTAACTTTTGCCATTCTAATTCGCCATTGGTGTATTTAGAAACAAAAATATCGAAAAAATAGGAAGTTTTGTGTCAAAAATTGCCACAATCTTATCGTGTGCGTCTCGACACAAACATTGTTGAAAAAAATGTCACAGTTGTGTGAAATTATACAACAAAAGTTTAACCACAATTTTAAAGTATTATTTGCGAAAACAACATGTAATAATTAACAAAAATCTGTGATAAGTTACATATATGCTATTACTGCCACAATTTTTCTCTACAATATGTTGTATATTTTTCCAAGAGATTTTTTTTCCGTGTACGAAGCAAATTGCTATTTGTAACAGATAACAACCGTTAGCAGTTTGTTACAGCTATTCATATTAAAAGAAGCTGCAACTTTTTGTAGCAATTTCCTAATATAGTTACATTAGAATATTTGTTTTTTATTTTATTCTCATTTTTTATTATTATTTGAGAATTTCTATTTAATTTTTTACAGTTTTTATTTTTGTTAACTATTTGGTATAATATTATGCTTTTTTAATTTTGATTTGTGATATAACTCTATGTTCTTATGTTTATGTTTATCTGGATATTAAATCGTTTGATAGTTAAACTATAATACATAAATTTATTTCACATACGATCCGCATTTTTGTATGTAGAGTTATATTTATCACAATAGTTCAATTATTATTATTATTATTTTTAAACATATGCGTTTAAATGTTATTGCAAAAATGATATTATAACCGGAATTCAGGTACCTACACATATCAAATTATCGTAGATAATATTTGTTTCATTGATTCGGGAATATATAAAATGCATACGTGTTGTATTGTAATGTATATCTAATAATAAACTCTCGACTGTTGGCGCATGTAATGAATTCATGTAGGGATGCAGTAATTAGACAGAAGCACGTTGTCGTGCATAATGAAGGATTGATTTATCAAAATCATGGGATATCGCTCATTGTTTCTGTTATTGGAATAAGCAGACACATGTCCATCACTGAAAAAACGTACTGCTGTGGTTAGACAACCCTTTTCGCGAGTGTATTTCAAGTTGCATAGTTTCTTGTTTTGGTTTGTTTCCTTGCTTAAACAGCTGTTGGTCAATTTACCGAAAAATTTACAACAATTATTATTGTTTGGTATAAGTTTAGTTAAAGAGTTTATGAATCATTTTTAATTGTATTTAGTGGTTAAGTTTTTTTTCAATTAATCCATTCATTCAAATGTCTTTGTTTGCTTGTGTAGATTTAATGCGGATTCTATTGATATTGTCGTATTGATGTACGTCTGCGTTGTACGTTTTTACAAGAAGCATGATGTTAAGCGGCGAGTTTTTGTAGTTTAGTATTAATAAAATTGTACACGTATCTCCACTCGTTACTGACAATGAATCAAGTAGAGTCGTACGCCATATAAACACATATAGATATTGAGTGAATAGCGGTAACAATAAGACACTATAAGCTATGTGCAAAGTTGTAGAAACAGTTTATCTGTATAAAGTTTTTGTATTATAGATTGTGTCGGGTAAGTGATTCTAAGTACATATTGTTTCAATCGGGCATTTATACGTTACAAATATAATATTGCAATTCTCATGTATGCAAAAACATTTTACCAATTTCTTTGTATGTAAATATTTTTCCAATTCATATTTTCTTAGCGTTGTAAATCCAAACATTACTGCTCTATCAATATTTATTAACTTTTTGTAACTATCACAGTAGGAAGACCACATCCAACTACTTATTTCTTCCTTAATTATCACTATAGTAGTAACCGATAAATATTACATTAGAGAGTTATTGCGAACTGCTTTTAAGGATTCTCTTATTTTGACCTGTCTGTCTGGGCATTTAATTAAAATTTAAGAGTATGCCGCTATTAAAATACAGGCCTGCCTGTATTTAATTTAAGTAAAGGAACGCAGAGTTTTATTTTAAATTACTTCTTTTGAAGCTACCTAATACAACAGTGAACATATGGAGATTGCATGTGAACCTAACCTCAAACGCAACTATCAATTTAAAGGAACTCGCATTCAAGGTGGCTCAGTTGCAGTAACTCTCTTCATTATATCAACATTTAAGTCCTTTATTAAAGTATCTTCAATTAAAGTCGGATCTTATTTCATGTTTGCAATAACTTTCTAATACCACTAAATAAAATGAGGTGCGCCGGTAACAAAGGTGTTGAATAAGCTTAATTTCGTCATAAAATATAAACGTTTGGGCGAATGTTTATTGGGCTTGGCGCATGCGCTGATTTTCAAAGTACATAAGATGTATTTTCTGGAAAGTTCAAAAAAATGTATAATGTGAAATGCGATTCCATAAGTTGTAGCTGCATACCATGTGAATGTTCTTGAGCTTGGTAAGGTTCAGTTTTAGTGTAAAAATACGTTTTTTTTTTGTGTTTTAAAACCATATTTGCTTTTATTCTTAGACTTCTTAGCAGGAATTTCCCTATTGATAGCGATTGGAATCCCACGTAACTGCATTTTTGCATTATTATTCTTGTTTTGTTTTGTACACTTATGTAAAAATTTCCCACCACTTTCCAATGCAGCAGTTTGTCGGATCTTCTTCAAGACTTACCTACTTTTCCTCCTAACTTTTGTGTTACCGTTCACTGCACGTACTTTTATCCGCGCGATTTTTGATTACACCTCCGTCGAAACAAATTTATATTTTACGATTTCCGCTGAGCTCCGCGAATAAATATATCGGACCACGTACAACACACATAGATCGGTCGTTCCGTAACAACGCAAAAGATGACTTCAAGGAGTTTCTATTCCGACTCGATATAGCGGCCGCTATAAAACTGCTTCCGAACACATAAAAGTTGGATATGAACGTAAAATTCACCGCTAAAAGTGTTTGCAGGACGTTTCCGAGGGCGTCTTGAAGGAACTATAAATATTTCAAATATTTCCAGAGCTTCTCCGAAACGGAATCTTTGTTCTTAACTTGCCGGTATATGAATGCCCGGCGTTTTACTGTGCATTGTGTTTCGTATCTCCTTGTGAATGTGGAAGATTGCTTCATATATTTCTATGTATGTTCCAATAATACAATTTGTCTCACGAATCGATCTATATGATGTTGCGAATTTTGACTCTGTTTTATTGCAATCGACAGTTTATTGAGGAAGAGTATTATATGCCAATCATTCCCCGGTTTTTGATAATTTATGGTTGGGAATGTGGCAGCAGGTATATATCTGGTTCTTATATTTTTGATTTTTTCGTCGTTTCTGAATAAATGTTTATTATTGAAAATAAGTACCAAACACTCTTGCATATACCGATTGGAAGTAAGCGAGTGTCTTGACGGCTTTTGCTGGGGCAATTTTGTCGTGCTACTGGTTGGTTAATTAATATCTCTTAAAATTCATAGCCATCAGTCACATTGCATTGATATAAACCTTGGTGTACCACAAGGTTCTGTCCTGGATCCCACACTTTTTTTAGTATATATAAACGATTTGCCAAAAACTTTAAAAAATATAGAAAGCATACAATACAACATTGTATGCTGGTGATGTTGTTTTAATTATTAAACCAGAAAATATTGATACAATTAATGACATGGCTTCAGCAACTTTAAACACAATTACTAGATGGATGAATTCCAATAAGTTAATAATATTAATGAACAAAAAACTAAATTTGTATATTTTCATAATAGAACTAAGTCTATCGATACGATTCAAATAAATGATCATGTTTTTAATTTAGACCCTTAAAGTGGATTGATCATATTGATAATCTTTGTAGTACTTTGTCAAAAATTTGTATGCTTTGAAACAACTCAAGAAAAAATGTAACATTAGTTCTTTATTGACTTTTTACCAATCTAATTTTATTTCTTGTATGCGGTATGGGGTAATTCACTGGGGATTATCACCACACTCTGAAAGAGTTTTCTTAATTCAGAAGAGAGCTTTACGTGTAATTTATAATCTCGGCTATAGAAATTCTTGTAAAGAATATTTTAAAACTAATGCTCTTCTAACTTTTATGATATTTATATACTAGATTTATTATGTTTCGTATTCAAGAATAAGCAATATTTAACTGCATATATAATAATCATGATATAATACACGAACAGACAACTATTACCTTCCAGCGCCTCATAGGAGGGAAATCTTCCAAAAAGGTACCTACCTTGTAGGATGTAAATTATATAATAACCTTCCTACTGATATAAAAAATATCGCTAACTTTTTTCAGTTTAAAAAAGCAGTTAAAGAATATTTACTTAATTTAAATTGTTACTGTGTTCAAGATTTTTATAGCACGTAAGCTATTTGTTTCTAATGTGACGTATTGCTTGCTTATACGAGTTGTCTCTTTTTTTTTGTCACTTGTATACTGCCTTTAGAAATAAAATGTTTATTATATTATTATTATTATTATTATTATTATTATTATCTCTCTTTGTATTTATGTAACAAGTTGCAATGTTAATTATTTAATTTATATGATGAGTGTATCTCAATTGATTATTATGTAGAAATGCCGGTATGGGAGGCGATAGTCATTGCACTGACCCCACTTAAAGTAGATGCAACAGCGCACTCGATTTATTCCATACTGTATATGCCGTATACAGGTAATAAGTTATTTCCTTTAAATCGAGATTTTGAAGATGCATCCAATGGCATCCCAGCAGTACCCGCACGACTCGCTTCTGTTCAATAAATATCTTGTTAATATTGATGGCGGAGCTTCAAATCGCAATGCCGTATCCGACGTTGGAGACAATGTAAGCATGGGTAAACATGCTTCATTATTAGTGACAGCCTTTAAGGGGGTTACTACATATCTTTATTCATATGGGAAAACCTTTTCTCAGAAATGCCGTGTCTGATCTCATTGTTTTTTTTACACATTGAAATTATATCAGTAACCAACGCCGACTAGATACCAGGCCCAGGCATTGAGTGGGAAGTATCCCGAGAACACCGGTCGCAACGACGGATATGCATAACATCTATAACTCTACGCATCAATATCTCGTGCGCACTCCTGGAGTACCCCGATACGCTACCTTCTCCCGAATATTGTAAAACATAAATAATGACAGTAAATTATTAATTAATACATAAATTTTCTTATTTATTAATTTTTCCCTACCGAGGTTTTTTGGTGTTACAGACACAAAATTAGTAGGTAATTATTATTCTTGAATAGTAGAAATGCTTAGATTAAGCAGGAAAGCAGGTAAGTATTATCAGTTCAATATACTTATATTTTGGAAGCAAATAATGGCATTTTCTTCCGCGATGGCGGATGTGGCAAGTGATAATGCGGGCAGTAATGTAATAAAAGAAAAAAATTGTGATTTTTGTGAAACTATTTTACGAAAAGGGCAAAAATGTGAAATGTGCAAAATATCCATGATACATGGAAAGTGTTTGGAAACAGCTCATAGAACGGGTAAAGTTGTAGATAAGAGAAAATGGATTTGTAGACAGTGTGAGCCTTCACCTACCTCTTCGGATTCTGGAGATGAAGATGTCACAATTATTCTAAATGATAAATCTGTCGAAGACAACCTAGATGAATTAAGGAAGGAGAATACAACATTAAAAACGCAAGTTACTCTATTGAATAAAATAATTCATGAACTGGAAATTGTCAACAAACTACAGAGAGAAAAAATTGAATTTCTAGAGAAATCTGCAGATGTTTCAATGTTGCCGATAGGTTCTAGTCAACCTATCAATTTACAGATGGCGCCATCGTATAGCTCTGTTTTGAAAGCAGCCAAGAAAATTCGCTAATCATTAAACCAATCAATGAAAATCAGTCTTCTGCAGATACCTGTAAACAATTAAAGGAGGTAATTAATCCGGCAGCTTTGTCCATTAAAATTAATAATATAATTACTAAAAAGAATGGCTCTATAATTGTAAATTGTAATGATTCTGAAACTTGAATATTTGAAAGAGAATATTACTAAAAATTTAAGATAAATTTAATGCGAAAATCCACGCAAAGTCAATCCTAAGATTATTATCTAGGTGTCAGCGAAGAAGATACCAGGAGAAAGACAAATTTGTGATAAATTGATACTACAGAATAGCTTAAATATGTTACCTCCTCAACATTGAAGATAGTGCGTATTATTGGAAGAACACCTACTGCGCATGTTATAATTGAGACTGATCCCGCAATATTTCGCGAGCTCCTGAGCAAGGGCTTCCTGTATGTTGGATGGAAAAAGTGCCAGATACGAGAATCATTTCATATAATACGCTGCTATAAATGTTCAAGGTACGGACACGTTAGTAAAGACTGTAAGTTTCTGTTAATGTCCTAATTGTTCGGGCGATCACTCCCTAAAAGAATGCAACTGTGAAGTTTAAAATGTATAAATTGTGTTGAAGTAATAATAAGTATAAAACAAATTTCTGTTGATCATACTGTATTTTGATAAGGCATGCTCATGCTTCAATAGATTGCTGGACAGGTCCAGATTAATTACTTCTTATAATGTTGAATAGCAATCACTGAAAACACCTCATGTAGATAGTAATTTCAGTAGCTTAATTTTCTTATTAAATATACGTTCTATAAGTGGGAAAATTGATGAACTAAATGTATTATTATCAAACTACAACAGTTACTTTGTCTGTTTAACTGAAACCTGGTTGAGGACTGGTCAGGTGCAGTGTTTAAAATTAGATAATTATATGTTAGGTAGTCAATATTGCAGATCTAATAAGAGTGGAGGTGGCTGCTGTATTTTTATTACCAGAGAGTTACAATTTCAAGTTTTAGATCTTTCCAAATTTCGCTTGATACCTACTTGAAATTTGTGCATACGTTGTAAAATCAATAAGCAGACATATACCATTGTAATATTTATCGCCCTCCTCAATCAAGTTTCAATAATTTATTACGCAGCTCTCTATGATGTTAGATGAACTTATGTGAATCATAACATATTCTTATCTGTGGCGATTTTAATGTTAATTTGAAACTATCTTCCCAATGAACAACGAATTAGATCAACACTATGGCTTCTTATGGTTTGAGAATGTCTATTCATGAAGTACTAGAGTCTGCAGTAACTCAAGCAGCCTTATAGACAATATTTTTACAAATATTGATACTGAAAACATTCATACTTCGTAGATGACAACTATATATCCGATCATAGTATTATTGAACTGAAGATATCCAAAAGTTATTTAAAGCCGCATAGTCTTCCCAAATTCACTGAGAAAAGGCAGTTTACTAGTCAAAACAAATTTCATTTTCAATACTCCTTACAAACTGAAGATTGAGTGATGTATTTGCATCTGTAGATATAAGTGAAAAGTTTTCTTCTTTATGAATATACTTATATATCACTATGATCGCGCATTTCCAGTTACCCGTTCCGAAAGTATAATCATCAATCTGATTCAAAATGCTGGATTAACTATGAAATCAAAAAATCAAGTGAAAATGTACAAGATTTGTACATTTTACAGAAGTCTCATCCACAACTAAAAAACTGTTACCAGGCAGCAAAGGAACGTCACAAAAACTTAATAGATGAAACAAAATATAAATTCTATAATAACCTTATAAATAATTCCGAACAAAAAACGTCAACAATGTGGAAAATAGTAAAGGGCTGAATGGTACACAGAAACAGCATAAAAATATTACTTTATTAAAGGATAACGCGCTGATTACCACTCCTCAGGAAATAGCTAATGTTTTTAATAAGTCTTTCCAGTCCATCTCCAGCGACATAATGGTGAATATTCCTGATGCAAATGTAGACAATAAAACTGAAATTAATAGTAAAACTATATTTCTTCAACCGTTTACTATATATGAAATGCATACTATTATAGGAAAGTTGAAAAACACAAATTCAACAGGACCTGATATCATTCCCTCAATCATAGTTAAAGAATTAGATCACAACTGCGCCTATTTTAACATATTTAGTGAATCTGTCTTTCGCAGAAGGTGTCTTTCCCAATATTTTAAAAACAAGTGTTGTGATTCCTGTATACAAAAAAGGTAACCCAGAACATACGCTAAATTATAGACCGATTGCACTAACGTCGACTATTTCTAAAGTTCTTGAATACTTATGCTTGATCGCCTCAAACAGTTTTCTTGACAAATGCGATATAATAACCCATACACAACATGGTTTTAGGAAAAATAGATCTACTTCTACGGCTATGATAAATTCTATACTAAACTGTTAGAACATATTGAGCAACGTAGAACTGCTATCGGCATCTTTTGTGACCTTCAAAAGGCTTTTGACTGTGTTCAACATACCAGATTAATTGAAAAATTAGAACAATATGGTATCAGAGGTAATGCTGCTGATTGGCTTTCAGCATACTTCCGAGGTAGAATGCAATTTGTGAGGTTGATTTTTTCGGATGCTGCTGGGAACATGACTTCCTTTAGATCGCATTATTTGCCTGTCCAGAATGGAGTACACAGGGAACAGTTTTTGGGCCCGTTCTTTTTAATCTATATATAAATGACATTGCATTATTCTCACAAGATGCCTACACGACGATGTATGCTGACGACATATCGCTTCTTCTACCATTTGATGATACACATGGCAGGTGGTAAGTGATTTATTGGAAACTTTACATGCCTGGTTTGCCAGCAACAAACTGTCTCTAAGTACAGAAAAAACAAAATTCCTACACTTCCACACTAGGCAAAGGAATATTGAGTCGCCAACATTAGGTATAAATGGCATACCACTACACCAAACGAGTAATATAAAGTTTCTGGGAATTGTTCTGCAGGACAATATGCTTGGAAGACTCATTGCCAAGACCTCGCAAGAATATATTCAACGAAAGCATATTTATTTCGTTCACTAAAAGGCTATTTATCAGTTGATACGTTACTTTCTGTATACTATGCTGAGGTGCAGAGTCGACTTAAGTATGGTATTGTTTTGTGGGGTACATCGCCTACTGCTCACGAGGTATTTGTAGCTCAAAAAGCAGTGATAAGATCTATCGCAGGAATAAAAATGATGGAATCGTGCAGACCAGTGTTTGGTGTTTTAAATATACTACCGCTCCCATCATTATATATACTTGAAGTGTGTTGCTACATTCATTGCAATAGACATCTTTTTCAAACCAACTCTGCTATTCATTCACATCATACGAGGTCGAAAAACGATATACATAGACCAGCTGATTACTCTTCATTTAAGTAGCTTAGGCCGAATAATATGGGAATAAACTTTATAATAAAGTCACTTCTTTAGTAGATTCTTCTGCCACAACTAAACTTTTCAGACGCAATCTCCTGCTGTATTTGAAACAATATAATTTTATTCTATAGAAGAGCTGCTCGCAATTTAATTTACTTTAATTTAATTAATAATTTAATTTAATCGAGTTCAATTTAATTTAATTTAATTAATAGTTCTGTCAGTTATCCGAATATTTATTTAATTTCTTATATTTAGTTAGAAATTAATTTATGTTTACGTAGAATTTTTGCTTCCTTTTCTGTTTTCTGTTATTTTTCATTTTTATTTTACTATGCGTGTTAGCAAATATTAATTCTCTTATATAGATGTAGAATTTTGTTTTAAAGTTTATTTAATTAGAAAGTGTTTATTTTTGACGTTGTTACTGTTTTCCTTCTGTGAAACTTACAACAATAAATATTATTATTATTATTATTATTATTATTATACTTCAAATAATACTTTTATATACTTCTATCAAATGCACATAAATTATTAAGGGATAAATATGATAGTTTCAGTTGAGAAAATCGATTTACTCAAATCTAAGAATAATTATTTGGTGGTGAACACATTATATCATAATGATTTTAACTGTATTTGATTACATTTGAACTAAAAATTGTTTCGTTCTAACAGGATTCGCGTGTTTGGAAAACTGAACAAATTTTATTCTCAATGTAAATACATCATCTTCTTGCTTATATGGGAATTTATGTTATATTCAATGTGATTCAAATTGAGAAATTAGTTTTTTGTGTGTAAGTGAAATATTTACAGGTGGTTCAATGTTATCGCTAGGTTTGAATAAAATACATTTTGATTTGTCAATAATAATCAGTAGTTCTTTTGCGTTGAACTACTGTTTAACATTATGTTATTATAAATAATAGCTCGAAGATCTCGAAGAGATACGAAGTTTTTACCCCAGAACAGGAGGTTTGTGTCGTCTGCAAGCTATTTTTAGCTATGTTAGGAGACAATATGATAATTAAGGAGAGCATGGCACTTTTCGTAATGTAAGTAAAGGCCGTTTTACACGATTAAATCCGTGTTATACACGTAAAATTTTAAATTGGCCAATAAATTGGACAATAAATAGCTAGGTGTAAAACGGCCTTTAGACTACAAGAGGCGTTACTGTACACATAGAAATAAACTTATCGGCATCATGCATTAAAAAATCCTTGGTCAATATTATTTATCATACTAAATATAAAATAATACATTTTATTTGAATCAGGGGCAGAATAAATATACATCACTTACATTATAAAAATGTAGGGATTCCAAAAATAAACAACTGATTAACAAAAGATAAATATTGAAGTAAAAAGTATTAGAAATTGCTATTCGTTTGAGAGAAAAAGAAAGTGTTTACATGTGTATGCAAATTAATTGTTACACAAAAGCGTGTCTATATAGATAAAGAATAAATTATGACTTTATTTGATATGCAATATGAGTTTTATGTCTTGTTTACCTTTAAACAATGCGTAAATTGTTAGCAAATATTTAACTCGTGTATGAGTAAGTAAGTCACGCTGCATTTATTAACGGTAAAATGTCTAACGCGAAAGATTTTTTTTATATTTCATCTTTCTTATAATCTTATGCTATCCAAATACAAGATCTTCTAACTATATACGACTCAATTTACCGACATCATGAAGTGAAATCCCTTTAGTGGGGTACGAAACCGTAAATAAGCCCCATTTTACCGCAGGGTTAAAAGATGCCGACGCCCTTACCGTCGTAAGCACGTTAAAATAAAGTTCATACCCAACACAGACCACCACCACCGCCGCATACTTTATGAAAAAGAGCGCCCATCTCCAAGTATCCCGGGACAAAAAAACTACGCGCCAGGACCCGTTGCAAAATTTTCTCCGAATCTTCTACGTACCCTAGAGAATTTTCGATGGGATTATTAATGGCTAGAAGCCACTTTCTTACCCTTGCGATAATACCGTTCATAATAATAAATATCACCGCTTATCGATTGGATGTATACTCAGGTACGTATGCAAATTAAAAAAGAAAGGACAGAAATGTGTACGTAGAATACGGTCTGGCGTAATTTAAACCCGGATGGCTGTATAAAATATACGCATGCGAAGGGGTTTCATCTGATGAGTTACACGTTCAATTGAAATCGAACACTCTAATCGATCGAGGAGCGCCAGTCTGGGAATTTGCGGATATAGACGGACGGTATTAAATGTTTAATGGGGTTAGGTATCGATCTTGAAACTGGATATACGTACGTGGAGTTGTCCCCGGGCCGGAAATTTAATAATTGAATGGAGGGGGTTGAAATTTTAAAGGGACGAAGTTGGTAATTGGGTGCTCCGGTATTCGTGTTGATTGATAAGGAATATTCTGTTCAATAAATTCATGATGGAATGGGTGTTATTATAAGATGTCTAGGGATATATGTGAAATTCGAATACATAACAATGACGAAAATACTGGACGTAGTATTAATAATCTACGTTCATTGAGCGAATTTTTATCGACAGAACGAAATGTGTCATTGTTATGATAAAATATTATTTACAAATTTTGATTAAGTAATAATAATAAATAAAATCATTATTGAAATAAATTCGTTTTCATTATAATAACAAATCATTGTAGATTAGTTCATGGATAATATTTGTTATAGTAACTATATTCTCATACCCTCAATAAATAATTTTATTAATAATATAAATATGAACGAATATATATATTGCTGTTTTTACGTACAATTTTCATAAAATTATTCACGATGTGAACGCAATAAAGTATTGAATGATACCTTCTTCGTTAGTTCAATGGTTTGCAATTTATTGCAAGAAGGAACAGATGCCATACATTAATGAAAGGTGTACAGCAGTGATTGAATTACCGACTTACATCGCAGTCACTGAGTGAGGGAGAGTTTCGCGTGTAGTCCTTAGAGGGCGTGCATCGAAAATCGTGATCTCTTAGGAGGAAATCCAGAATAATACTTCGTGTGCTATAATATACATATATATAATCATAACACTTCTATTTCATGCGTTTAGTTGGTTCGTTCCCATTTATATAGATATTTTATTTTATTTACAGTTGAAATAAATCTATTTTGTTTTCGAATATTAATAGAATATTGTATTAGGTTTAATTGACAATTCTACTTGCACGGCAATGCATCCTATTAATTCTTATTACAAAAAAAAATATATTATTTTTACAGAAAATGTCCTAAATAAAACGTATCTATTTATATTTTAATAACAATTATATTATTCTCATTTTTTTTGTATAAAAATATATAAAAGGAAAAATAAATTGTGTATTTAAAATAAATATGATCTCATATGCGTCATTCCATATCAACTTGAACACCTAAAAATTTTGATGTTTTGGATTCTTTTTATATTTTAAATTTGAAGTCTTTGCCCAAAATTAGAAGACTCTGTAACGGTATACAATTCTTCTTGATTTCATTTGATAGACTGAAAGGCGGATTATCATGTGTTCACTATTGTTAGTAGTTTATTTATCAACTTTGTTTAATATTTTAGTTTTGGCAACACCTACCATTTGTTATATCTGTTTAAAGATTTCTGCTGGTAATACTGAACTTTTCAAATTTTTGAAAACAAAACAGAGTTTTAAGATCTTGGCCGGTTCGCAAGGATGCTTGGAGGGCATTCGGTCACACCTCGTAGAACGTTAAGCAGGAGCTAGCTAGTTATGTGCTTATAACACCTAAGTAAGTATTTTAAAATTGTTTAATTTGATTAATAGATTGATTTTACTTTTAATTAGCTTCTCAAGCTGTAAATAATTTAATTTTGATTTCGTTTTTTTAATTTACTAGTAATGTACTAGTAACTAAGAGAAAGGAAAGAAAAAAAAAGAACTTTTCTAGAATTCATTTTAATGAGCACATGGTAAGACGTTTTTCTAACTTTCAGGCTATCGGGTTAAGGGTACCACATTTTGGGCAATTTTATTACAAATATATTAAGGGAAGAAAGCCTTTTTTTTTCAATTTCTCAGTATCAATCAATAAATTCATTCGAGGATGAGACATCTGTGCCGACTTGCTATTTAATGGTAGATGCAACATATTTATTGGACATATTTATTATTAATAATAGGAAGACAGCCTTATTAAATTACTCAGTATTTATTTCTACGATACAAATTTTATCCAACGATATTTGATAAATCCAGTCAAAGGCGAGGAACCTGTGTCGATCGGGGCCATCATTGCCGAACTAAGAGTTCCATATCCATTCGCTTTATATGTATAGGAGTAGAGCCACAGTCTACTACAAATGAACAACAATTAACAACGAGGCAATTTATTATAAGGGTTTTTAACCTGGATTGCACCATCGACGTAATTTACAAATAACCCCATCTCTCCGATTTGGTAACACTAGGACAAAGTTTACCAGTCACAGAGGTTCTACAACCAGACTGAATCATCTTAAGGTATTTGTAGAAATAAATGAAACATATTGTATTAGTTTGTAAGCATTTACTGAATTTTCTCATGTAACACCTAACAGCTGTTTTGTGGTTAAAGAACAAATTATTATTATCCTTACATAATTTTTATAGCTCTTCTTAAATTGCACTTTGATCATTATTTTTCTTTTTACAACCAGTTTTCAATCTTTTTATAATTATTCAACAAGAAAGCCTTGCTTGACTGTTGACATATATGTCATATGTTTTCAGATTTAATGCGGCAGCATTCATGCTATTTAACTATTATACTGTGCGAATTTCATAATTTCAATATATATATTTGCCGGATATTTTTAATAAAAATTCGATGTTTAACGTTGATGTGTAGATACTTCTAATTTAAAATCAATCATTATTTTTAAATAACCTAAAATATAAATGCCTAGTTGTTGTTTGATGATGTAGTGGCATAGCTCTTCCCTAATCGTGGGTGACCATTGTTTGTACTTTATTAGTGTTTGTTTTTTTACAACTATTTGTCTTGTTTATATAAATCATTTATTATCTTTATTATTATTAAATATTAACTATAGTTATATGTTGTGTTTGTTGCTGATATTCCGACCTCCCCACCGTTTGGTCATAGGTTGGCGCCCATTTTAAAATTTATCACGAACTTACACCCAGCCTCCGATTTAAGTAGCGCCAGGGCTTGAACCAATTCCTTGTGAGGTCGGTTTCCTCACAGGAAGTGGTAGCAGTCGCGGGAAGCGTCGCAACCCGTATTTTTCCCTAAAGTTCTATTTACAAAGATATTCGCGAACAAATTTTGCAAAATCAATAAAATAATCATAGAAGTCGTGTTGTTTCGTTATTCATAAATTAAAAGATTTAAACAAAAAATACATATAAATCATGGTTTATTTTAAAGTTCAAATTATATATTTCCATTTAATAGTGCCTAAATTAGATTGTAATTTATTATAACCCCTCTTTTCTCCTGTTAAATAAAATAATGTATTTTTACTCTATGTTTACTGCGAAATTACATTTTTGAAAAAATATCATATTCTTTAAACTATGTCCTACGAGAATAGAAGTATTTGAAAATGGAGAACCTACAGGTATTCTATAAAAAATTATGATATATCATAATGAATGTAGAGTATTGCATGAATATATAATGTTTTATATTTTGTTTATGAATTATTGACTATGAAAACCAAAAACTAAAGTTAGGTAAAAAGGAGTAAAAATTAGGAACCTTAGACAAAATTAGAAAATAAAATGAGATGAGACAAATACTTAAGTTTAGGCAACAAGACTTGTTTTAAAATTCTTGAATAATTTTACAAAATTTCAATAAAGTACCAAACCGTTTTATCCTTAAAGTACTAAACATCACGTTAAATTAAATCAACTTAGATTCTCGACTATAAAAAGTATGGGCTGGAGATTTGAAGAAAGAATGTATTTGGTTTAGAATCCGACGCAGGTTAGAAACATGACTTTCAAGAAGACACATTCAAGTACAACATTTGATTAAAGAACAACATTGAAGGGATACAAAACTCCAAAAATTAAGAAAATTTAAATACAACTTTAGTCAACTTTTTCGCAAAATAAAATTAGTGGGATCCCTTACTTTTATTTTAGTATCTTTTTCAACGTTATCATCTCTGAAGAGTTTAAGCTATATAATTCAATGCCTCATTATTGAATTATATTATTTTATACAATGTGAACACTCTGTATAGTCAAAAATATTTTTATAGCTATGCAGCATTGAATTCATTTTTTATTTTATAAAAAATTGATAACAATATTAATTTACCCTGTCTGGAGTATACCATGCATCGTTAACTTCGCAATCGAGACCAAATGATCAACAACTAAAACTCACATCATCGGTATTGATTAAAAATAAAGGTATATAACAGTCATACCTCTACGAAACCGATATTTACACGAGTATTGGTTTCCACATTCTTTTCTGAATCATCATTGTTGATACTAATGCGTTTATCTACAACCCCATTTGTCATGAAAACAGACTGGTTGAATGAAATTACAAACTGTAAAAGCCGCATCCAAGGTCCCTCCTGTCTGTCTACCATTGTGAATACATAACAAACAGATGAATGCGTGGGGTGGGTATGCCTCCAATATGGTAGAGATTCGTCCGGCCGATGAGGGCTTTAGGAGTAAGGTCGATCTACCTGTCTGCGATAGTATGATGCGGGTCTGTACCTGTCTAGCGTACATACGAACAATAGGTTTAAGTAAGTACAGTAGTGGACAACATAAACGGTAGATCTTAATGAGAACGGTCTTTCGGATGTGTGCGTACATGTTCTGACAGAAATAAAATGCTTAATGTAATAGCACAGTATATATGTATATCCAGTAGTTTCACATCGCCGGTAACATGGGTTTCAAACATGGCACCCAAGGAAATTCGCGGTGTCGCATAGGTGGGTGAAATTGTAACTAAAACTATTTGAATTTGTTTACAAGCAACAATCTAACCTAAAAGCTGTTCCATTCTGACATTTTGTTATAGTAGTGACATTGATGTTGTGCGATTTTCTGTCAATTGTCAGTCTGTTTGAGTATATAGGTTATTTTCGTACCCACTTTGCAATTATTAGTTGCAAATCTAGCCGCCAAACATCATCGCGAATTTCCTTAAATTGATAGACAAAACATCAAAGGCGCCGACACTTAGTGAAACTACTCTGAATAAGGTTTATACTGTGGTAATAGTTTTTCAGGAGTTTAATCATTAAGTCTGAAGGTTCTATTACCGTTCTAAGCAGTACATCAACACAGCTGGTAGCATTTTCGTGTGGTGGAAAACTATTTACTGAGCATGTGAGCGTCTAAAAGAATACAGTGAAGACAGGAAGCTAATCATTAATGTTACTGAAGCATAACTTTCTATAAAAAAATAAATAAAATAATATAATGATGGAATTTTGTCCTGTTTAAGAAAATATAATTTACAACTTGGGATAAGCCATCCAGTAGAGAAATATGAAATGAAGTAAACCTTTAAAAAATGTTTAGATAATGTCTAAAATGATCTTTTAATAATTTTTGAGGCGAAAAAAATCAATTTCTGCGCTGTTATCTCCTGTATGCCCTTATATTCATTACATTAATTTAGTTTGGGTTAAATAAAATTAAACGACGTATGTCGATGCTTTTGCTGTTCAAATAACAATACGGATGAATAATATGAAGATTTCAGTGCGTAAACCGACCAATTCTATTTTTTACGAACGCTCAAAAACCAATAAAACTATACCGACTTTGTATAAAATAAATAGTTACTTTAAGAAAATCGTACTTGATATCATATATCCAAACAAATATTTTTTTTGCTGTTAAGTTAATTTGTTTGAATAAAAGATATTATTTTAAAGAAATAGTTTGATTGCTTCAAAGAAAACAGTAATATTACTTTTAAATTATCTAATTCTAAGGTTTCTTTACGTGAAATATTTTTTATTAAATTCGCTTTTTTCCTACCACTTGAAAATTATTTTAGTTTTAACTGTAATTTTCCAAATTGTAAGAAATTTTACGTTTTTCCCGAGAGATAATATTTTTGTTAGTAATATTACAATGTTAGAGATTTTTTTGTTCTAAGAAAAAGAACTTCCCACTAATATTCACGTAAAATTATTAAAAAAAAAATAATTTTTACCAAGAAAAGTAAACTATATCTACACCGTGTACGAAGTAGAGAACACATGTTAAAACTCGGTTAATTCAAATAATTAAAATAATAACAAAAATTAAATAAATTAAGATTTAAAAAAAAAGGACGAGTACTCCTAAACCGAAGTACCTGTACAAAATGTACTCGAAAAAAGTTCTACATATAGTCTCTGGCCATAATATTAGACGTACTTGAATTTTTTTCAGTTATTTCGACTGTTGACTTTATAACAATCATTATTTTGTTATAAAAATGTTTTATTTTATAATTTGCAATCTTAGTAGCTAAACAAACAGAATAAAACTGATTTAAACAGTAAAATATATAAATTACACTTCATTAGTATAAATTTTAGAAGAAAATCAATATTTGGTGGAGCCACCTTTAGCCGTGGCATGCTTTTAATGCAGTTCTGAACGGTCTTCTGCATACGTGGATGACGATTACCCAGACATGTATAATTTTTTCTATTAACTGGGTTTTGGTGGTAATGGCTTCCTTTGCTACCTCTCGCTTTACCAGCTCCCAAACATTTCCGATTGGGTTCATGGTCATGTCCTCGCCAGCTAAGAAGAGGGATGTTACTCTGCTGCAAAAATGTTTTCATAGACTGAGCAGTGTGGCAGGAGGTTCCATCTTGCATAAAAACGAATGGCTCTCCATTTGGAAATCAGTCCTTCAACTGATGGATCAAGTGATTTTTGAGGACTTTTTTATACTGGTCTTGTTTCATGATACCTGTTCGAAAAAAGAGAGGCACAATATTCTTGTAAATACCTGATTAGCATTTCTAGTATTTCATTTTATATTACATTTGATAGCCCTCGTCCGGTTTAAGCACTTTCTCCGGGTTCTCCGAATTACGTTCACAGCGTAATTTCCCGTGACGTATGTTTACAGCCCTTAGTTTGTTTATTCTCCCCTCCCCCCCCCCCCCCCGTCTTCGGGAGAGTTTCCAGTCGTTGAAAAGGCAGAAACTGCCCGAAGGAAGAGCAGTTGCAGATATGTAGTCACGAGTCACAGTAAGAATAGTTATATCCACGCAGCTCAATTCAAATATCACAACGAGCTTCAGCTTCCGTGTAAAACCAATGTACTTTACTTGTTTTCATTTGTTTAATTTAATCAAATATAGTAGTAAGAACCACGACGTGTTTTAATTTACATCGAAAAGGTGCAAAACGCCAGCGCACATAATCACAAAACAATATCCTCGACGACGTGGAGACTTCCTGTACCTTTGCCGCTTATAACAGACTAAATCATAACTTTTGTGGGATGTATCAACGTTCGTCTGATACAGTCCACATTGAATTTTTCCCCTACATGGCGACGCACAAATTGTGTTTTGTTTTCCATGACTTCAAATGTGCAAGGTCAACAGTTGAAATAACTGAAAAAAAATCAAGTGCGTCTAATATTGTGGCCAGGGAGTATACATCTAAGAAAATACCCAACTTTCCGTAGAAAAACCGGGATTGTTTAAAATACTACAACTTCATAATTTATAAAAAAATAACTTAAACACTTGACACATTTTATTCATTCGACTACATCGATTCTGTAAATGGTTTTAGTGAAGTTTCACACCCGCCCAGATGCAAATAAAAACCAACAACCACCCTATCAAGAAATAGAACAAGAATTACATGAATTTGATACTTTTTTTCGATTTCAGAGACACCTGCAAAGTTATTGCTCGAATTAAATACTAAAAACTTCTCATATTATTAGTTCATCCAACATTTTCTTATTTCGATGTATACAGTCGCGAGCAAATGTTATAGGCACCTTTGACAAAATTAATGGGTTTCATGTTTCTTGCATATTTTTTGCGACAGATATTTCAACGTTTATATAATCGTCTTTATGGTTACGATAGTCTTTATAGATACCTTTTGTAAATGTATTATTTTTTTTATATATTTTCAAATCTTCGAGATGTCACTTTCCCCGTCCCATCTAAAAAGTATTATAGCTGTACTAAAAACACTCTAATGTGCAACAAATTAATAATCCCTTAAAATACTACATATTTATAATGTATTACCTACAAGTTTTTATTTTCTCATTTTTTACTGTGATATTCGCCCAAAATTTAGGGTGCCTATAACATTTGCTCGCGACTGTATTCGGAAAAAGATATATTATTTAATGTGTAAATCAAATGTTTTCATGTTTGTTCTAAATTTAAACTACACTAAATAAAAGGAAAATCTTTTGAGCGATAAAACTTGTTGCAAAAACTAAATTAACCCAAAACGATCAAGATATCAAGTTTATATCGCAGTGCCTCCTCATTTATGTTGTCCGCAACTGTACTAAAAACACAGTCATCTCCACAAAAGTGTTTGCAAGCGCTTCCACTCGAAATGAAAACGTCTTGACGCGAAGATAATTCGGTTCCGACTGTGGCACACAACGTTCCTAAAGCATGAGTCTTCCGCGCCCCGTAATGCCACAACAATTTTCCGAATCACAGCGATATTTCCGTGTACCACAGAGGAGATCACAAGATCGCAACGACAATTCGCCGGAAACAGCACTCACTTTTTTTTGCCCTCCAGTTCTACCTGCCAAAGAGAACCGCGTTCCTCTCAGAACGTCAGCCAGGAATTTAAACTTAAACAGGTTGTGTGAATGCCACGTCATCGCTTGGCCATGTAATCCTTTTCTAAAACAGCGGTCCAATGAAATTAAACGAAAAATACGTGGGCGTGGGGTGTGGTTTTGAGATATTTTCTCAGAGCGTGTTGTATAAAATACTACTACCAGAAAAAAAAAAAAGGTCAACGATAATATACATTAGAGATATCGTCAAAAACGCTAAATGTAGTGGTTTATGATATTTTTTTAAGTGTAATTAAACCCACAACACTGGCAACAATTCTTGTCATACCTTTCTTCGTGACATTTATGGAATTTACGGTTGTTTGTGTGGTAGTAAAAAAGTTTATTGTTTACAATTGTCACTTTTACAGCGTACAATTACATAATAGACGTCAGATACGATCTCAAGTGCTACATGTTTCTAGATAAGCTTTCATAATATATACAGATAAGTTGAGGTGGAACCGCTTAAAATTCACGAGTAAATAAAACTATGGTTTAAGATTTGAATTTACAAGATAGAAACGTATTGAATAAATAATTTTCTTGGCAAATTTGAAAGGTTTTAGGGAGTTATTAATTGGTTTTGCTCGTATTTAGCTAGCGCCGTCAATATGTGAGGTTAGAAGTCGGTAACGACTTCGTTAATGCAAAACTTAGCAGAATCGTGTGATGTGTGCCGCAGGGCTCGATGTTGGAGCCGACGTTATTTTTAATATTTATTAATCACGCATGGTTCTTGTCGCTGACGATGCTTCCTCTAGGTGGCATGCCTCTAATCATGAGGATTTAGAAAATTTAATAAATACTAAGTTTTATAATGTGGAGATTGCTACAATGAATCGAATAAATTAGTGCACACATCAAATTTTTTCCGAAGTCAAATTTTTGGGGATTGTTTTGGATGACGTCTTGGAGTCAGTCGAGCACGTGTTGAGCTGTCTAGGAGTTTATCATCTTCTTGCTATGTTCTCAGCTATACTTTGCTTCCTTTGAGTCACGTATGAGATATTGTCTTCCTTGCTGGGGTTTCACCATTACAACGAACTTATTAGAAATTTTTAAATTGTAGAAGTGGAGTAGACGGCATTTACTTATGCATTCTCATAAAATTCTTACTTTATATTTTTCGATTATCTATGAGTCATTGAATATTGTGTATAAACATAGAAATAATCATACTTACCCGTTGAACATTTATTATTCCTATAATACCCGTCCCTGTAATAATATTAATCTTCCAAAGGCAGACACCTCACTTTGTAAACATTTGTTATATGAGTTTCTCTTTCTTCAATAAACTACCTTCTTTTATAGTAGATTCTCCTTTAATTTAATGCATTTCATCATAATTTGAAAGCTTTATTGTTGGAACAAGCATTCTACTAAATTAACGATTTTGTATTTTTAACTGTGCCTGAGGATGAGACTCTTCATGTTACGAAACCGGTGGCAAATTATTTAAACAGTGAATTGAATTAATTAATTATAAATTTTGAGTCGTTCCTGTATTTTGTGTATGCTTTTGCATTTAATCTACATTTAATTATATTTTATTTAATTGAATAATTATTTTATATACACAACAGTATGTTCAATGACAGTATACAATATATACAGGATATTCCACGTAAGTGGTTCATTAAAAGTTTATGATGTTCTGTTATTTACTTACATTTTGAGATTTTGTCACCATTATCTGTTCGATTGGAACTATAAATGTAAATACTTTAACCAAATATCACTTCCGGTTGACGAAATGATGTCAATTGGTTATTTTAAATAGAATGATCTAATTTTTATTCATTTTTGATTCTACATTTGTAGAACGCATAATAATCTATATCCATACAGATTTTTAGATCTTAATTAACGTGACTTTCCGAAAAGTCACTAGACGTTTATATTTTTTTAGGTTCTGTATTTTCAGTATTTGCTGCAATCTTGTTCATAACTTTGGCGTCTTTATAACTTCATCGATGTCTAAGTTATATATAACACCTTTCCTACTTGACGTCAAACTGACGTAGAGTGGGGAAATCATCGATGGGGTAAAATCGATCAATCCTGATTTAGGCAATTATTTAGTCTGGATTATGGAAAGGATAAGAAAGTTTTGCAACAAGTCATTTAATAAACTTGTTTACACATAGATAACTAAGTGGCTTTCTAGTATGCATAAAAGTTTCTGTGTCCAAAAAAATAATTTCCGCGGAAGACACGGATATTTATACAGACGCAACAAACAACTACTGGGGAATCCCTAGGACTAAGTGAATTTTCGAAAAGGATAAGGTGAAGAATCAGTTGTCATTCATTCGTCACGTTCTTTTTTTGACTTTATGAAAGTGTTGGAATAACAAGAGAGTAGGGGAAATTAACACCTATGGGGTAATATCGACAGTTTGAAAAAGTAAAAGAACAAAGAAATGCTCAAGAAAAACGTAGATTGACTACCATGTTTTCGTGGGTTATGAAATTATGGTGAGAAACTATAAAAAAGTATGGCCTGGCGGGGCAGCAATATAACCAAATACCTACAATGCGCTATCCGACAGTAAATAGAGCCTTCATCACTATGAAGCATCAGAAAACAGGAGTGCTATATTATTACTTAATGGCGAAGCTGTTGGGGGTTGAATTGGGCATGATTATTATATTATTGTATTATATTATATTACTTCAGAATCTTTAAAGAACGTAGTTTCTAAGGAGAGAAAAGATGACTTTTGTTTCTCCATTGAAGAAATTTAGGAAATTTCAAAAAAAATTATCCAGCTGGTCAAGAAGGAATACGTTTTGAACTGAGGGGAAGCGCGTTGATGAACTTTTGTTTAGTTTTAGTTATGATCTTATAGTTTATTCATTATTATCTGTTTGCCATTTCTATAATACATATTTTCTGTTGTTTCTTTTTTTAAATTCACATTTTTGTTATTGGATTTACTGTGTAGTTTCAAACGGTTTTTATAAGAAAATAGATGGGTGATGGAATTGCCCTATTATGGGGAAAACCGATCACGCTTGATGTTAAAAAAAAATAGTGTTTTAATACATTGGGTTAATATACATGATGGTATGTGTAGCTAAAAGATGTATGATTATATATCATTTTTTTCCATTTTTTACGATCAATAATAATAATTGCAGCTCAGAAATAGTACATAAAGCTGATCGGAATTGCCCCACTTTACGGTACACTTGAGCATTGTAGCACTCGCACCCATATACTGGAAACAGCATTACAAGTGTCATAATTATTGCTTTATATAGTTTATATCAATGTTTGCCACGTTTTTTGTTTTCATAATAAAAATATTTATTTTAAAATCCAAATAATTTGTTGGAATAACGCCCATACTTGCTGCAGATTTTTTATTTTTGGAAATGTTTCAAGAAGTTAAAAAAAATTGGAAAAAAACCTCTCCCCTTCCCTTCCTACTACTAAAGATCACACGATCTCATAGAGAAAGAAGTAATGGAGAACGCTTCTTTATGCAAAACGTAGTCGTATTTGATTGATTTAAACAATATTTTAACAATTCCCATCAAGATAACTCCTGTACCTTAATAACACGAGCGCCCATATTCCTTAATTTCCTTTCCAGTTGTTTACTTACCCCCTTTAACCGCTGCAATACGTAAAAATATAAAATACACATATACATATGCGACCGCCAGCACATCGAGGCTGAACTTCCAGATGTGTGCAAAGAGATAACTCCGCGCCAGCAATAAATTAAAACTCGTAATGGAGAAAGAGCTTTCGAAAGGGCCGGGAGCCAAGAGCCGGGCCAACTGGAACACCGCCGGGGCGCCTTGTCGGCCCCGGGCGGGGAAAAAAAAAAAATGGATAATGTTCAAGTTAGGGCCGAATTTATGCCAGAACTTTATGTTTAACGTTACTGCTGCAACTAGCGAAGGTCATTAGGGAAAATGGAACGCGCGGTCGGTTTGTGGGCCGCCCGCCCGCCCGTCCGATGCACACAAGCGAGGACAGCTCGAAATAAGCAATAAATTCCGTTTATAATATGGGACGAGGTTTGTGCGTCTGGAATTCGACGATTCACTTGTGGAAATTATCCCGGCAAGTGCGCTTCTATGCATGTGATATCGTATATAACGTTGGCTTGGTATAATGGAAACATTATCGTTATATCTTTTGTTTTTTATTTTGAAAAGACTCTGGTGTGAAATGAGTTTACGTTAGTACTCGAAAAGGGACAAAATTGCTGAGAAAACGTTTCAGTGTATAGAGAGTATTCCACGTAAGTGGTTCATTAAAAGTTTATGATGTTCTATAATAATATAATGTCATGGAGAGATTACTTGATATTCTACTATTATTTAAAACAGGGAATTTACTATTTTACTTCGTTATATTTCTAACACCTTAATTAGATATACATAGAAAACGTGATTAATATGTAGGCAGCAGACAGCTAGACGATGTCCAGGTGATGTAGGTAACTCTGCAATTTGGCAGGTCTTCAAGGCATTTTCCTTTTAAGAAATTTTCCCTTGGAAGCAAGCATGAATCAGCAAGTGATTACAACCTACACATCGAAATGAATCTTAGAATTTGGAAGTATATTGTTTTAACAATAGATTTTGACAGATCAAATTTGGGATCCACCTTTTAATTCAAGTGAAACAGTTGTAATTTCTTTACAGAGTATTTATTTCTTAAATTTTTGTTTAATAATGTTTTTATATGCATTGGCAAGACCAATTGCTTTGAATATGTCAACTGAAAGACAGGGTAAAATTGCGGAAATTGAGTTCTGTAACAATTTCATGTGTTAAATGGTTGCCTACCTTTAGGCACAGTCATGAATTTTTTAGAAATTGTTAATTTTTATAGTAATAAGCGTTGTAAAATTTCAAATGTATTTTTCTCATATTCCAGAGACTCATACCTTTTTACTAAAAAGTGTAGGTGATTCCAGATTTTAGTAATTTTAATTTATTTATCACTTCGTTGAAACATACGATATTCTTGCGATCACATGGCCAGTCTCATATGTAAAACAATGAGGTTCCTCCTTTCGGTTATATTAACGGATTTTGACAGACAGTTGTGGTCTCCTTGACGAGACAATGCTTTCAAGTCAGTTAAAACATTTTCAATTTTCGAAGCATTCACTAACGCGAGCTTGTTGAGGCACGACGTCTTTCAGTTGTTCTCGTACAAATTTAAACGCTATTTCGATAATCCAAATTTATTCCAACTTAATCTAAAAAATAATTGTTTAATTGTTAAACAAAGTTATCACATAATTTATTCCAAATTACACCACACGATTCTTTGGGTAATTTTTTCTTCAACGAACGATTTTCGCCGAGTAATGTTCCTGTCTGAGCGACCTGCATCTCTGACCTGATGTATCTACGAGGTACGGGGCCATATCCGCCTGAACAGTCCTGACCACCCGATGATCGCAGAATTCGGCCCTGTAAAAAGGTACTCCTCTGGAGTCAATCTACTAAAAAAAAAACAAAACTAAGAATAAAACAAAAACAAAAAAAACAGGAAAAAAAAAAAAAAAAAAAAAAAAAAAAAAAAAAAAAAAAAAAAAAAAAAAAAAAAAAAAAAAAAAAACAAAAAAAAAAAAAGAAAAAAAAAAAAAAAAAAAAAAAAAACAACCACAAAATCGAAAAAAAAAAAAAAAAAAAAAAAAAAAAAAAAAAAAAACAAACAAAAAACTATAAAAAGAACTACAAAAAAAAAACCAAAAAATAACAAACTAAACAACTTACAAAAAAAAACAAAAAACAAAAAAAACTAAACTAGAAACACACTAAAAGAATAAAAAACAAAAATAAAAAACTACTAAACAAGTAAAAAAAACTAAAAACAAAACACTAAAAAAAAAAAGAACTAACAACTAAAAAAAAAAAAACAACCTCTAACTTCTAACAAAAAATAAATAACTAAAACAATCAAAAAAAAAAAACAACAACAAAAACTAAAAAAAGAAAAAAAAACAAAAAAAAACCTAAAATCTAAATACCAAACAAACTCAACTCAAAAACAAAAGAAACATAATAACAAACAAATAAGAAAATAAAGAAAAAAAACAAAAGAAAATTAAAAAAAAATAACAAAAGAACGAAAAACAAAAAAACCAAAACAAAACAAAAAAAATAAAAGAAAAAAAAAAAACAAAAAACTTCAAAACAACAAAACACAACCAACTAAACAAAAAAACTACAAAAAAATAAAAACAACAAAAAAACCTAAAACTAACGTAAAAAATAAAACTAGAAAAAATAAAAAAAAAATCAGAAAAACAACAAACAAAATACAACAAACACATAAAAAAAAATAAAATACATCAAACAACAAAAACAAAAAAAACAACTACGAAAAAAAATTCAAAACACACAAAAAAGAAACGAAATAACAACAAAACACAAACAAAACTAAAACATAAAAGCTAAAAAAAAAAAAATACAAAAAACTAAAACATAAAAAAGAACAAAAACAAAAAAAAAAAAATAAAAAAACACTAAATAAAAAAAAGAATAAAAAAAAAAAATGAAAAAAAAAAAAAAAGAAAAAAGAAAGAAAACAAAGAAAAAAAAAAAAAATAAAATGGAAAAAAAAGAGAAAAAAAAAANCCCACTGTGCGGCGGCTGCCCTGGGGAGACGGTGTGAATACCTGGGGGTCACCCTCGACCGGCGACTGACCTTCAAAGGCCATATTGACGAGATTAAAAATAAATACTTGAACGCCAAAAGATTAATCAACCTCTGATTTGCAAGGGGTAGTGGCTCGACCTGGGTCCAAAATCCTACTATACAAAGCCCTTTTTAAGACCTTCAGCTTTCCTCACGGGGCGCTTGCATGGATAACGGTAGCTAAAAAGTCATATGAATAACTCCTGGAGATCCTACAGAACCGGTACTTTAAGATCGATTGCCGGCGCTCCGTGGTTCGTGCGAAACGAACAACTGCGTAGGGACGCTCGGGGTCGAGCGCCGCTGAGGGATTTTCTTGGTGAGGATGGCGGTCGGCTATTGGAACCGCGGCCGAGTTTCGGATAATGAACTAGTCAAGGCACTGTTGAAAAATTACGGTGTTGGCCGTTAATTTTGCGCTAGTCAAATATTTTAGTGTTGATTTTTCCAAACTTTGCCAGACGAGTTGACTACGCGCTATTTAATAGAACAGAAATTACTAGAATTTCGTGTGAATTCTTTGTTCAGATATGAGGATTGACTATTTTTTCTAGACATTTAGAAGCATCAAACCATCAATTTTCCCTCGAATAGAAATATAGAAACCCACCTATTCTAATACAATATTGCATTATACGCACCACCTGCATTGCACGTGTATCTGTTTTCGTGTTTGATTCTCCGTATTAACATATCCAAACAAACCACCAAAATGTGACTGACTTGCAAAGTGTAACCTCGTGGTTATTAAACGTTAATCCAGTGGGCATAAAAAAATTTCAACATCTTAAATATGTATTGGGAACATTATTTACGCAATTAGTTTAAACTTGAATCAAATAGCATAAACATTCACTTAATTTTTATAAATGGTTCTCAAAAAATTTTAAAATTGGTACGATTAGTTGAAAACAAAACTTGTGAATGAGTGGTTTTGCATATTTATAATTGAGAAAACGTTTAAAGAGAGAATATTATAGCACTAAGAAATAGGAGTTGCATATTAAAAAGACGTTGTGTTTAGAAAATTGTGTTAAAACATCCAATAGATCGCATTCATTTAGTTAAACAGCTAGTAATTTGTCTAGTCTAGATCAAATAAAATGTGACTAGAAGTATTTTATAATTCCACGTGTCAGTTGGACAAAATAACCCCTTAGCAATAGAACAATACTTGAACTATCTTTGCTCGTCAAATTTAAACTTCTATAATTCTCGACAAAATAACACGAAAAGAGTGTGGACCTCTCCTGACCATTAAATTAGTCAAAAAAGTGTTAAAATTTTCAACAGTGTAATAACGCCACAGGACCGCCCTCCTCCCAGAGTGAGGTTTCCGCTCGTCTGGCCGAGGTGTGGCCCCCGTGGAGTAAGCGGCGGGACGGCAATATGTTCCCAAAATTTACCTTGTTTAAATTTTTCTTATTCACAATCCTGAGCCGGGATCGGCTTGTTTCAACTATAATCATGGCACGTGATTGGCTTGATTTTACGGTAATACAATTTGCTGATTGTGCCTTTTATTTTAGAACCGTCGCCTATGTGTTTGTGGACGTCCCAATGATGTATTTGGCGATTGCCGCCCTTATGTGTTTGTTCTTCGTTATACGTTTGTGGTGTCCTTCTACAAGTGCTAACTAATGGCTTCGCCATAGGATAAGAGCACTCTTGATTAGAAAAAGAACAGAAAAAAAATAGAGAAAAAAGAGAGAAAAAATAAAATAAAAAATAAAAAAAAAGATTGAAAAATAAATTAAGAAAACAGAATGACAATCACAACTAAAGCAAAAAAGAAATGAAAAGACCGTTGTTATATTGCAATTAAAAGAATGGAAAAATGAAAAAAAAAATTAAAGAAAGAAAAAAAAACAAAATCTGGTTTGAAATAAAATAAAAAAATAAATTATAAGGAAAAAAAACAAGATAATGTACGAATACACCCAATTTGCTGGGACCTCACCTGCAAGGACAGAAGATGGACAAGGGCGCCAGCCAGCGCACGGGGATCAAGGAGAAGGGGGTGGGGATAGCCCAATCTCCCTACCCCACACCAAAAATATTAGGCTGAGTGACCG
This sequence comes from Protaetia brevitarsis, assembly GCA_004143645.1. Classification (NCBI taxonomy): domain Eukaryota; kingdom Metazoa; phylum Arthropoda; class Insecta; order Coleoptera; family Scarabaeidae; genus Protaetia; species Protaetia brevitarsis. Next base: position 103,099 of record RXPK01000078.1, read on the forward strand.
CCATCGGCCATACTACAGGACTAAGGGGTTAACAGTTTTTGAACTAACCCCGGAAAACCAGAGATGACCATAGTTTTTTTTACCCATTCTGACTTCATACGCCTTGAAACGCCAGGGTCGTACCTTGTACGGCTTCGGCGGTTAAGAATCACGCTCACGAGAGCATCGCAGTCGCCAATGAGAGAGAGATTTTTTTTTGATTAAACAAAAAAAAAAACAAAAACTTACGACCGGTTCTTTTCAGAACCACAAATTATATTCAATTAGAAGGGATAAGAGGGGCTACGTACCCACGCGGTGGTCGCCAGGACGTGTGGCGTTGCCGAAAGATATCGCGTCGCCACATTATTCAATGGCTTCGACGACAGGGACTCGTCGATCCGAACGGCCACGGGCCAAACGTCCTCGGCATTTATCTGAAAGCAAACCGGATCAGTGTTCATATACAAATACGATTGATATACAACAACAACAAAAATTATTATAATAATCATAAATAATAAACAATAATAATAATAATAACAAAAGTAATAATAATAGTAGCAATAAAAATAATCGTAATAATAATCATAATAATAATAATAAGAAGAAGAACGATACGAAGAACATGTAACAGATATAATTATAGAAATGATAACAGAGGGATGGAGGAGAAATGACGAGAGGTGTGGATATTTAAAATGATGGTAAAAGATTGCTAATACAAAAAAAGTTTGAGGGCAACAACACGCGGTGTTCCCAAGCGGTCACCCATCAAAGTACTAACCGCGCACAACACTGTTTGACTTCAGTGATCGGACGAGAGAGAGAGAGAGAGAGAGATAAGACGTTTATTTATTATTCATTTGTTACAATAATATGTACATTTATTATGATATAATTTTCCAATACTTAGTATTTACAATTTTAATGTGATATATTTAAGTAAATAACATTTGCGATGTTACGACACTTCCGCGCACAATTACACTCGCGCAAAAGTGTTATGTCCATTTCATTTGTGATGCGGTGTTTTGTTACGGACTTCTTCAGCTGTTCGAGGAAAAAAGGTGTGTTCCAAAAAACCTCCACATGTCCGGTTGTTGGGCCTGGTATGTATTTGCGGTTGTTCTACCTCGCTGTCTGGTACAGGGGAAGATGTTGGTAAGGCAGCCTGTGACGTGTCTCCAATAGGTGCGTGTTTGTGATCCCTCGTATTAAGGATTTTCATAAGTTGTGGTCGTTCGATAGAATTTGCTGGCTAGCAGTTGGACGTAGTGCTCGATGTAAGGGAGGTCTGCCGCCACGTGCAGCTGCCGGACAGGAGTTCTAATGTCGGCTCCCAATATGATGCACTTGTTTTGTTGCACTTGTAGTCTACGGAAGTGTCTTGGTGCAGCGTTGGCCCATATTGCCGGCCCGTATGTGAGCACTGGCCGAAGGATTGCAGTATACAGTCGTATCTTAACGTCAGTCGCAAGACTTCTATGCAGAAGGACATATCTATAACGCTTCAGTAGCGCCATGGTTTTGTTGACGTTATTATTGATCATTGCCTTGAAAGTGACATGCTTATCTATAAGCACTCCAAGGTACTTAAGTGTGCGTGAATAGGGGATGGCAGTATTGAATAATTTAGGATAGCGTGGGATCGGTACAGGATTAGTTCTTCTCGTTAGGATAGTAACTGTTGATTTATGGGGGTTAGCTGAGAGCTTCCATCGGGAGAGATATTGTTCGTATATTAACTGGTAGTTTTGTATCTTGGAGAATGCAACGAGTTGGGAGTACGCATGCGCATAAATGAGCATGTCGTCAGCGTATAAGGCGATGTTTTGATTGGGAAAGCGTGGCAGATCTGCTGTGAATATATTGAATAGTGCGGGGCAAGCACCGATCCTTGTGGTACCCCGGCAGGAATGTCGACAGGAGCAGACATAGATGTTTCCACTTTCACCCTGAAGGACCTTCCCTGAAGGTAGATTTTAATTGTTCTAACCAATGGTAACGGGAATCTCATCAAGATCATCTTGTGTAGCAATCCTGCTACCCATACACGGTCAAAGGCCTTTTCTAGGTCCAACAAGGCTAGCGCTGTGCGTTTTCTTCGGCTGTTGAACGAGTTGACTGTGTCCATAATAACTCTTGCGACTTGATGTTCCGTGGAATGGCGTTGACGAAATCCAAACTGCTCTTCCGGCAACAATTCATTGTCCTCGACGTGATGTCTTACGGCTTCCATAATAACTCGTTTCGCCACCTTGGACATGGTGGGTAAGAGGGAGATCGGACCGATAGCTGTTAGGATCTAGCGGATCTTTTGCTGGTTTGGGTACGGGTATTACAGTGGCTTGTTTCCATTGTTTTGGGAAATATTGAAGGCGGAGGATGGCATTAATAATGATGGTAAGCTGTACTATTGATTTTTTAGGTAGGTTTTTAAGGATATATTTTGTATATGATCGGGACCTGGTGCTTTGGTTGACGAAGTTCTGTTGATTATGGATCTGACTGCTTTGGGCGTTGTGAGAAAAGGCTCTGAGTGATGCGGGTGAGGTGGGTTTTGTAGTAGGAATGTATTCACAGACAGTTCGACCATTTCTTCTGTGTTCGCATCGGTTTGCGGCGTGTTGTGATGATGGGAAACGTGTCGGCCAGTACCTCCGCAACATCCCTGCGATCCATTGCTACAGTACGTCCCGCTTCTGTACCGTATTAATGGTAGTGTATCTTGTCTTCAGATGTTTGTTGAATTTCCATATGGATCCATCTCTGACATTGATCCTACGCAGGCGGTTGGCATAAGTATTGTTTTTGTGGTCTGTGATTTCGTGTTTAATTCTTCCGGACAACTCCTTCATGTTGTTGAGATGCCGCGGGTCTCTGGTACGCTGGTACAGGCGTCGTTCTCTATTTCGTGCCGCTAAGTCCTCGAGTATGTTTGGGCGGGAGTTGATTGTGTTGATAAGGGTCTAACTGTTTTCATCGGAATCGACTGTTTCCACAGCTGCTGTGATGTGACCTGTGAAGATCTCTACCATTCGTTCCAGCCCTACAACAGTGTCAGAGCTTTGGTCTACTGGATGCTTGTTTAGAAGCTCCCTGAACAGCCTCCAATTTGCCTTAAAGTAATCGCGGATTTCCCTGGTGGACGTCACAGAGGGGACCTCTCCAACGGTGAACATGACTGCCAGGTGGTCTGACGAAGTTGCCTCAACCTTCATGTCCCCCATATCCCGGATATTAGTGGCGGATCAACAACCGTCGGGGTGGTTCCGTTTGCGGGGATGTGGGTTGGCTCTTTCGGGAAGTAGAGTAGCGCATCGCTGTTGTTGATGAATCAATTAAGTGTATTCCCAGTAGTATTATTTCTGTGACACCCCCAATTTACATGGGTGGCGTTAAAATCTCCTGCCACTATCACCTTCCTGGAGATTCGGCGTAGAGCCTCCAGTTGTCCCCTTAATAGCCTCTTGGCCGGGCTGTTATAGTGTACCACCACGGCCGTGTTGTCCGGAAGCCGAATAGCAGCAGCTTCTAATCCATAAAGGGCCGCATGATTTGTGAGTTCGGCGAAGGGCACGTCCTCCCTCACCGCAATCGCCACGCCACCATGCCCGATGAGATCACGTTTTTCCACGACCCTGTACCCACGTAGTTGCAGGGAGAAATTGTCCGGGGTTCTTGTTTCCGTGAGGAGTAGAATTTGGACACCATGTTCCGAAAGATGCCGCCTAACTTCCGCTATCTTACTAGATATTCCGTTACAATTCCATAACATGAATTTAACGACCATTATATTCATTATTAAAGTCATTAATTGCCATAGCATATTCTATTGGAGTAGTGCATTTCTTAATTGTTTGTAGAAGGCTCTTAAGTTGTTGTGAGAGTTTCTTCAGATCAACAATTTTGTTAATTTCATTCATGGTGTTAGCAATTTCAGTAAGATAGCGCTGATCCGCGGCACCTCCACTGCCCGGAGACGAGAGTCGTGGAGCATTCTCATTGTTTGTTGCATCACTAGAGGGTTGTGATAAATTCTGCCAGTCACTTTCTGCCGAGGTTCGTAGAGTGTTGCGATTGGTCGCATGATTGTTACGTTGTTGCGAGAGACTCCTCCCACCGCGTCCGCGGAGACTGGCACCTCGCGCTCTTCGCGAATTCCCCCGTCCAATGAACGCGGATGGGCGGGGCTTCTAGTACTCGTCGTCGCTGTCATCGCTGACACTGGATTCCCGGTCGGTATGGCTCTCGTTCCCCGGACCATTTTGTGGCCTCTCATCCTGTCGTCGCGACGCCTCACGCGATCCCTTGGAAGGTAGCGGCGGGAAGTTCTCCTTTCCAGTCCATGCATTGACGGCAGACGCAGGGGCAGGCACGAAGCGAGGAGCCCCATCACCGACGCGTGTTTCGCGGAGCAGCCGGTCCCTCTCCCGGTTGGCCTGCAGCTTCTCAACTTCGCGTACATATACCTTGCATTTTGTGCTCGACGCCGGGTGGTCTTCGCCGCAATTCGCACATTTCGCGGGTAATGTGCTGTCCTTTTCACACAGATGACTTAGGTGGTTTTGCCCGCACTTAACACATCTTTCAACTCCGAGATGACAATTTAGGGTGGCGTGCCCCCAGGATTGGCACTTTTTTACATTGTGTAAGTGCCTTTTTGTTTATGTGCGTCTCGAAGTACACCCTGACCCGTTGCAGATATCGGACTTTCGTCTTAAGTTCATTTAGTGTGACAGTTTTAGCAGTGGTGCACATGAAGGTGGGATATTTGGTTCTGCGGAATTTAACAACATTTTGCACTCTAATTTGTAATTCTATGAGTTCTTGTTTAATCTCGTCCGGCTCGGTGTCGTCCGGTAAACCTTTTATGACATAAGCGTGAGTTTTTTCACTTTTGGGAGTGTAGGTGTAAAATGGTAGTTTTGTCTTGTACGTGTCTATAAAGTTTTTATAACTATGCATATGTTTGAAATAAACAAGCGTCTTTTCGCTTCGTAAACTGAATATAATACTCCCGGCTAATCGCGTCGAGTTTCGCACAAAGTTCTTTATGGTGTTGCCCGAGCCGGGCTATAAAGCAAATAGGCGGTGGTTTTTGTTTTTTGTCAGTCTGTGGATGGTCCGATGGGCTTCCTCCCCCTGGAGGTGCCGCATCTGTTGCATTGTCCTGGGGCTTCTTTACAGGAGTACTCTCCGCGTCTTCCATGACGGCATCGGCAAGTACTCCGTATCTGTTTGTAACAGCAACACTAAAAGTGTCCATTAACGTTGGTTTACGTTGTGTGCGGCGTCTGTCTGCATCTGCCGACATGCTGGCTCTTTCAACCAGCGTAAGAGGCTGCGATTCCACGGGGGGAGTGGTGTCCATGTTATTGTAAGGGTCGGGCTTCCTCCTCCTGCGGCTGGCTCAAATCGACGACGGCGGGCGTCGGGACGGATGGCGTCCGCGACGGAGGGCGTCGATGTTCTGGAACCTCCGATCTGGGCTCCGGGGAAGCGGGCCGACGCAAAAAGTGGCGTCGCGACGCCGGGCGTCGGGATGCTGGACTGCTCCAATTCCTGCTCAGGAGTGATGGGCGTCGCGACGGAAGGCGTCGCAACGGCAGGCGTCGCCCCGAAGGACGTCGGGACGGCAGGCGTCTGGGCAGCAGTTAACGGCTGCTGACTCTTAATTGGGTCGCCGGCGAAGCCTCAGCGCGTCGTACCGCCTTCTTAAACGTCTTCTAGATCCACGAGTTTTCCAGACCTTAGTGACCAATTTTGGCACACTGCGATAGGCGTCCCTGGCTAGGGATTCTAGGTCATCGTCGCTACGCTGCCGCACGCGATTTCTGTTAGTCAATGATTTCACACCGCTCATAGGCCGTTTGAAATAAAGAGTCCTACTTAACTACTATTTACACACTTTGTACACTATTTACACTAACGCTATATATACACAGTTCTACTATTGCGGGGAGGCAGCGCCTCCCGCTAAAGGCGTCTAAGAAACAGGCACACCCTACTAGTGATACTGTCTACCACGTTCAAAGCACTAAAGAAACTCACTCGGCGTAGCACAACAACAATTCACGAGACACTCTATAACACACGTCTGCTCGCTATTGGAGGTCGGACGAGAACTGATCGGACGAGAAGAAAGAAGAAAGAAAAGAAAAGACGTTTATTTATCTAAATTGTTACAACAGGAGCTATTGTTTTTAATGACATATCATTGAATTTTCCTATACTAAGGTATTTACAATTCATTTATATAATTTATATGAAAAATATATTGGATCCAATGATGCCATGCCTCCGTGAGCCGCAATCGCTCGACGTACGGTAGCATCTCAGGCGCGGGTCCGATCCCTGGTTGTGGGCCAAGTTGGGTGGTGAGGAAAAATGCTTCCAAAAAACCTCTTCTCGAGTCCGTTGGTAAGGGGGAGGGGGGGGGGTGGCTGTAGTACGTATGCGTTGTTCATCGGTAGACGGAGATCTACCGGAAAATATGGCTGTGCTTGCCTTCCGGAGCGGTGGTGATGGCCGCTATGAGGGGGTTTGCATGTGTGCGAGTTCTATTGTAGAACTTGAGTGAAGTTCTTGTTATGAATTCTTCGATGGGTTCAACGTGGGATAGGTGGAGTAGCTCGCGGGTATGTGTTCGGGGTCACATACCCAGTACCAGTCTTAGACATTTGTTCTGCATAACTTTCACCTTATGCAGGTGCGTGCGGGCTGCCTTGCCCCAGCATGGGGAACCATAGGTTAAAATTGGCCGGAGTACCATCTTGAATAGTAGTATCTTGTTAGTTGTGCTTACGTGCTTATTGATTAGCACAAACTGTAGCTTGCGGAGGGCCGCTCTTGTCTTCCTAACGTTATCTTCAATGTCCGTCTTGAAGGTTAGTCTCCTGTCCAGATGGATGCCCAGGTATTTTACAGCGTTTACTATAGCAGGTTTGGAATTGAAAAAGGTAGGATATCGAGGGATGCGTACAGGGTTCGTTCTTTTGGTAAAGATTATTAGGGATGATTTGTCAGGATTTGCGGTTAACTTCCAGGATGTAAGGTACTGTTGTAGGAGTGGAGTTGATTCTGTATTTTTTGGACGGCAGAGGACTGTGTACAGAATGGGAGTAGATGGCTGTGTCGTCGGCATAATATTGCGAGATGATTATTGTGAAATTTCGGGATGTCTGCAGTAAAGATGTTGAAAAGGACCGGCCCGAGGACCGATCCTTGGGGAACGCCGGCCCTGACTTGTACTGGGTGGGATGCTGCTGCCTGATTTTTACTGTGAAATTTCTATCGTGTAGATAGCTGCTTAAGATTCGTATGAGCGGCGCAGGGAAGTTGTAATTAATAAGTTTGTAAAGCAACCCTTCTGTCCAAACTCTATCAAAAGCTTTCTCTAAGTCGACCAGGAGTAGAGCAGTGTGTTGTTTTTTATTGAACGCTGCGATGATGTTGGTGGCGACTCTAGCGGCTTGCTGGGTGGTAGAGTGTTCCGGGCGGAAGCCAAACTGCTCTTGCGGTATGATGTTGTTGTCGTATAGGTGATGATTGATTGAGGAAAGGATAATTTTTTCAAAAATTTTTGAAATGGAGGAAAGAAGAGATATAGGTCGGTAGCTGGATGGGAGAAGGGGATCCTTGCCAGATTTTTTGATGGGGATTACAGTAGCTGTTTTCCAAAAGGAAGGAAAGTGTTGCAGTTTAAGGCAGTCATTAAAGATGTAATTGAGTTGGACGATGGTCTTTCTTGGTAAGTGTTGAAGGAGGATATTTTGGATCTGGTCTTTACCAGGTGCTTTAAGGGATGGTGCTTGGGAGATGGTGCGGCGAACTGTTTTTGGGGAAATAAGGAAAGGAAGAGCATTTTCAGGGTGTATGGGATTTTGGAGGAAGTACTTTCCGTACAGTGTCTGGCTACCTTGTGTTCTACGTCAGGGGTCGAATTCGGAGTGCAATGATATTGTTCGAAAGCACCTGCAATGCTATTGGCGATGTCTTCAGGCGAAAGAGCGATGCTTCCATCCGGATTTTGTATGGAGGGGATCTCGCTTCGTTTAGTGCGTAGGTGTTTATTAAGCCTCCAAAGCGAGCCATCTTGTGGGTTAATTTTACGCAGGCGTTGGTTATACGTCTCATTTTTATGCTCTCTAATTTGGTTTCTTATCACTGCGCATAGCCTTTTAAAGTCCGCAAGTTCTTCTGGGTTTCTGCGTCGCTGATGCGACCTGAGTTGGTTTCTCCGCCTTATTAACGTAACCGTTTCTTCAGGAAGCTCGCTGTACCTATTCGGGCGGATGGTCTTCCATGGTACACATCTCTCTCCTGCCTTGCGAATGTTATGAGTGACCATGGCGAGTGTTTGCTCCAGGGTCTCAATGTTCTCAATGTTGGTGACCAGTGGTATCTCATTTAAACGCTTTTTGAAGTTCTTCCAGTTACCCCTGGAATAGTCCGGCAGCGTGAAATTGGGGGCGAGCACGTCAGCCTCGTTTATCGTAAACTCCAGGGCTGCATGATCGGACGGTAGAGCATGCGTGGTAATGGACGATATGTTATGAATGTGTGCCGTGAGAACCAGATCTAACGTATTGGGTGTGGTGCCGTTGTATGGAAAATACGTTGGCTCCCCTGGGTCTAGTAGCAATACGTTCGAGCCAGCCAGAAATTTCGCCAGGGAGTTTCCATTGGGGTTGTTACTGTTGCACCCCCAAGAGCTGTGGGTGGCATTGAAATCTCCTACCAGGACTATTTTGTTACTCAGCTTGAAGAAAGAGCGCAGGATGGCCTGCGTAAGCGCCTTTTGTGGACTATTGTAGTAGGATATAAGTGTGGTGCGATCCTGAAGGCGAACTGCCACCGCTTCTGCGTCGCGCAGAGCCCTGCTCTGGAGTTGTAGCCGCTGGTAGGAGATCCCCTCCCTGATCAACACAGCCACACCGCCATGGACACCGTTTAAACGCTGCTGTTCAGTGCGGAAACCCCGTATTCCCAGTGTGAATTGTTCGGATGTTCTGATTTCATTAAGGAGGATGATGTCAATGCCCCATAGATTCGCCAGCGTAGACAATTCGCCTGTCTTAGAGGCGATACCGTCACAATTCCAGTGTAATATCTTAAATTGCATAAAGATTGTTAAAATCATTTATGGCCATCGCGTACTCGAAGGGCGTCGAACATTTTTTTAGCTCAAGGAGGAGCTTTTTCAGATTTTTTGATAGACGTTTTAAAGTCCACTATCTTATTTATTTCCTTCATGGTGTTTGCAATATCCTGAAGGAGATGCTGATCGTCACTGTCTTCCTCGGTGGAGCCGCGATGTGGTGATTCTCGCGGGGCATATTGATTGGCGTTCTCTCCGATTGGCTGACTTTGTATCCGCCCACCGCGACCACGCAGCGCAGAGCCGCGACCTCTTGGGCCCGCCCCTCGGCGAGAGAATGTAGGTGGGCGTGGCTTAGAGTCCTGGTCGTCATCGCTGTTTTCCTCGGTGTCGGTGACGTCTGGGGTGCGGCCCCGTTGCGATTGTTCCGCATCTCTCGACGGTCCCGCTTCGCTCCTCAACCCTGTTTTGGCCGGCAGCGGCGGAAAGTCGCTCTTAGCCCAAGCGTTGATTTTTGGTGGAGGCGCCGGCACTAAACGTTCTCGGTCCCTTTTGGCGTCTTGTTTGGGTTGCTGCTGCCTCCTCTGGCGGGATTCCAGCACTTGGGTGTAGGTGGGACACTGTGTGCTAGAGGCCGGATGCGCCCCCCCGCAGTTGCAGCATTTTACGGGCCCCTCACTCGCCGCGTCGGGACACTCGTACGACCGATGTGACTTGGCGCACTTGACGCATCGCACCACGTTCAGATAACAGTTAGAGGTCGCATGCCCCCAGTCCTGGCATTTCTTACATTGAATTACAAGTTTTTTGTTGATGTGCGCCTCAAAATACACACGCGTGCGCTGTAGATATTTGGCCTTCACGGTAATGTCTTTTTAGTGAAGTGTTTTTCGTCACTGTTATCATAAAAATTGGATGCCGGTCTTTTTAAATTTCTCCACTGACCGCACCGGAACGCCAAGTTCAACTAGTTCTAACTTAATGTCTTCTGCCCGCACTTCATTGTGTAGCCCTTTAATTACATAAGCGTAAGTTTTCTCCGCGCGTGGAGTGTATGTGTAAAACGGGATTTTTCCCTTATATGTATCAATAAACTGTTTATAAGCGCTCACGGATTTATAATAAACACGTTTTATTGCCAGTGAACTGTTGGTAATAGTCTTTGGAGATCGCATCGAGACGCGCACGGAACTCCAATAGTGCTCATCCAACCGCAACGCGAAGCAGAGAGGTGGTGGCCGCTGATCCTTCCTGACGGTTGGCAGTGTGTCACTCTTCTGGTTGGACTGGCTCGGCTGCGTTAGGGTGGGAGCGATGTCCATAGCCTCCTCTTCCTGCTGCGGGTCAAGATGCTCTTCCCGGAGTACACCGTACGAAGTGTTCATCAACCTCTTCGTTGTTGTCCGTGATGGGTTTATCTGCCGCTGCAGTATTAGCATCCCGGCGGGCGTTTCTGAGGTCATCTGACTTGCGTGCGACATGTTATCGTGACCGTGACTGCGACTCGAAAGCGTCCTTTAGCGTCTTCTTCCGCTAATGTTTTCCTGCGCTTTTGTTACTAGCGTTTGAATGCTGAGAAATACTCGAATTCGAGTCTTTCTTCCATCTGAGTCCGAGAGAGTTCTGGTGCGATCGCGAGTTATATCTTTTGACACTGGACATAAACACACACAAGCACAAGGGAGATGAAGTTTGGCTCATAGAGTCCGGGGGGAAAAGGGGCAGGGGCCGCCTGCCTGCACGTACGAACGCTACGGCAGACAGGTACAGCAACACACGCGGGTAGGAAAACACAACGCTGATTCACTACAACCAAACGCGTTTTCGAAATGCGGTACGTGCACAGAACGTAAGTAATAACACTATACTCGGAGCTCGCACAAACACGTCTTCTCTCTTCCGAGATCGGACGAGAACTGGATCGGACGAGAACTGGTCTTTTCAGTGTGGTGTGGTCGTTGCCAATAGTTAATACGCTAACGACGGCCTTTCAAGGGACAGATAAGAGAAGAAAAAAAAAAAAAAGCGTCTAAATACCTACTTTTATGTACGTATAATGCATATATACATGATGACCGCCGCGACGGGCACGGGGACATGTCAAACATCGTCTCGCCGTGTGTGCGGTCGCAGACGTTCAGATGGCCGTCATAACAGGGTGCGATACAAAGTATCAGTTGAATATACATAGAGAAAAGAAATGCAAAGAGGGTGGATAAGACAAGGGCGCCCACCGTAATTTTCGAGAGAATTATGTAACGACGTACAGGTGTGTGTTCGCACAGACCGAGAGCTAGTTAAACAATTCTCATATGCGAGCGGATCATGTTTGTGGCCCTGAGAAGGGCCGTGTGTGTATGTGCGCACGTGCTTATCGGCGGCCGGTAATCTCGACGATGACAACGATGTCGCCATCGTCGTCGGATATCCGAACCCCTCCCCGCGCGCGCGCTTAAGGCTTCTTTTTCCGTCTTCTTCGGTAGGAGGACCGCCTGAATGTTGGGCAGTACGCTCCTGGGCGATCGTCACGCCGGAGAGTTAGTTTGTTCAGTTCCTCGTCATTGCGGATGGCGAGTTGAAGATGTCTAGGTATGATGCGGGTCTTCTTAATTATCCCTGGCCGCGTTACCGGCCAATTCGAGCCTTCGGCGGCGAGATACTCCATGACGGCGGCCAGATAGACGGCGCTCCGGCACCGACGCGTTCCGCGTAATTGCCTTTACGCAACAGCCGATGGATACGACCGACGGGAAACTGGAGACCGGCCCTGCTCGACCGCGACTTCGCCTTGCCTTTAACCTTGCAACCTTTACCACGTCCAGACATGACGATATATAAAAGTACTAGTGTGTTGCGAGATAGCAGCTGTAGTAGTAGTGTGGTCGCTTCACCGACCGGAGATACGACGATAATGCCGGGATCGGCGCTCCTACATCAGTTATAAGGCCCACCAGCGCCGCCTATCGTATAGCGTTAGGGAACGGCCAGGCGCGTCATTGGCGGAGGCGTGCCTGACGGTACGAGCACAGTGTAATATAAAACGTCAGGGTCATCGGAATTTTTACTCAGAGTTTTTTTACAGACAGACGACTGACTCATTCTGACTTCATACGCCGCTCTAGACGTACGCAGTCGACTTCCGGTAACCGTCAGTGTATTTTTCGACTGCCATTGATTGATAGTGTTTTATAGTGCGATGTTCACTCTCACCTAATGTGTAGCGATTTGCTATTTAGCGGCTGAGTCGCCGGTGCCGGTGAAAACGTCGGGATAGGTGAGTTTATTTAATTTGTGATACTTTTTTACTGTGAATTGATTATATTTTGAAAATTAGTGTTGTCATTTTGAGTGCTATATCCTTTTGTGTGATTTTTAGTGTGATATTTTTATATTTACATGTTATATTTGTCTATTTTTAATGTCTGAGTGCCATTTACATTTAAGTGGTGTATAGTTAGTGTTAATTTTATTTGACCCAGACCGGGAGTGGCCATTTTACAGCCCACCTCCGGTCCAGCTCTATTATTAGGTGTTAGCAGTTTGATTACTGCGATATGTCTGTGACTAGAACCCCCCCCCAAAGATCGGTTGGGCAGCTTATGCGGATACACCGCTGCCTGACTCTCCAAGAGGGAGAGCTGCATCTGGCTCATCTATTGAAAGTATGGACACGACCATTATCGACGAGAGGCGCCACAGCCCGATCTCTAAGGAGTCAGATATATATCTATTGACGAAATTATGAGCCAGTTGCGTAGATATTTGAATTGCTAATGCAAAACGGGGTTCAGGAGCTGGGGAGAGCGAACGACCACCTCCGGGTGGGACCTCCCTGCTGTTAGTGACTGCTCCGATTATTCGGACGCCTCCCTTCTTCGTGGGGTGGCTGAGACGCTGAAACGTCCGGCCTCTTCCCCAATAAAAATAGTGACTGAGGTTATGGTGCATAGTAAACCTGGACAAAACCAGCCGTAAGTTAACTTTTGAGGATACGCCCTCCTCGAAAAGAAGGAGGGGCCTAAAGACTAAGACTGCCGCACCCGAGTCGGTGCCGGCAGCGCGGAAAATGACCGATGAAGCACCTAATCTGGATCGGATCGACGTTGTGCGCTCCCAGAGTGGTGACCCCGCGCCGGATGGCGAGGTGAAGGTTGGTCCTCGTCGACCAACGGGCCCCAAATCAGATTTAACCACCAAAAAAAACGATATACCTCGATTGTGCTTAGAGATAAAAGCCAGTGGACTACTATTAGTAAATTTTAAAGAACAGGGCATATGGTTATGCGAAAGCACAGAACATTACCGACGGCATTAGAATATACCCCATAACGGAATCTGACTTCAGAGGTACTACTAAGATCCTGAATGAAATGAATGTACCATACCACACCTACCAACTGCCCTCTGAGAAGTTATTGGGGGTGGTGCTCAGGGGTATTCCTGCAGAGGTTAACTTAGACGATCTTAAGGCCGATCTGGAAAATAGGGGTTTCACGCCTTCTAACATCGTACGCATGAGGCGTATTAGGGACAAAAACCCCATGCCAATGGTGATAGTGAAAGTGCCACGAGAACAACACCGAATTTACAATTTAGAGGAGGTCCTCGACGGCCTAGAGGTCTCCGTGGAGGCCCTTAGAGCCGGCCAGGGGTTGGACAGTGTTTAGGTGCCAGCGGTTCGGCCATGCGCAGACGCGCTGTACGGCCGAACCGCGCTGTGTCAGATGTGGGGGCCCCCATAGGGCTGGAGATTGCCCTAGACCCAAGGGGAGCGACCCCACTTGTGCGAATTGTGGAGAGAGTCATCCAGCGAATTACAAGGGGTGCACCCGATATCCTAAGGGCCGGCCTATTGTCGTCCGACCGGAGGTGCGGCCTAGCAGCCCAAAGATAAGCCTGCGACTTATGCTCGCGCCGTGGCTGGAACTGAAGGAGAGGGGAGCCGCCAGCGTGTGGACGGCGAGGCGAGGAGAGACCCCCACTAGTCAACTAATAGAGGGGGTGCGAGTGTATCAAAACCCCGATCGGCCGGAAACGCTCCAACACCCGAGAAGAGCGAACGCCGGAAGAGCGAGGCCAAACAAAACCCCTAAAAAAACCAAGGAATGACCGACACTACTAGCGCGGGGGGATCGATGTGGTCTCCCTTTTGGATTCCCTACAAAAGTTATCTTATCCATCAATGAGGTTGTGGACAAACTTAAAGCGATATTTCCGGTAGCAACCGCCCATGGACAGACGAATTAACGTGGAAGGCCCTAAAATCATGGCTTGGAATGCTTGTGGCATCAAAGATAAGCGACTAGAGCTGATTGAGGCGACGGAGAGGTACTCGGTAGACGTACTGTTAGTCAGTGAAACCTGGCTAAACCGGGAGATAGATTCAAGTTGCCAGGATACTCCGTATATCGCTCAGACAGAGTGCAGGTGCCAGAGGTGGTACTGCCTTGCAGTAGAAGTCAGGAATTAGACACAGTTTTCTGCCCTCCCGCGGTTGGAACTGCTGGAGGCCACTGCGGTGTTAATTTTTACCCGTGATCATGGGACTTTAAAGATCGTGTCGGTGTACGCTCCCCCCTCCCGGGGGTTTGTCGCCGGGGACTACGTCTCCCTGATGGCGGACGGAGATGATCCGGTCTTGCTTGCCGGGGATTTAAATGCCAAGCATCCGCATTGGCACGCGAATTGTATTAATAGTTATGGTAAACATCTTCACCGGCTGCTCCAGGAGAGGGACTGGCAAGTACACTCTCCTGGGGAGCCGACCTTTTTTAGAGTAGGCGCAAGACCGGACATCCTTGATATCGCCCTCACTAGGGATTTCCCTGTGGGGGTGACCGTCTCGACCGTGGGGGACCTGTCCTCGGACCATAATCCCATTTTTATGGAGTTGGGGGTGCGTGTACCGACCAATGTCCGGCCTCCGGCGGTTCACACCGATTGGAGGAGGTATGTTAGACTGCTGGAGCAGGAGTGCGGAGATTTTCCCGAGGTGCCTCCGTCGCCCACCCGTATCGAAGATAGCGTTCAGAGGATCACAGACGTCGTCCTTGATTGTCACAAGCGGGCATCCGCCCCGCGGAGGAATGGTATGGTTGGAGGTGGCACTGCTGGGTGGCTGCCGCCGGATATCAAAGACCTGATCGCACAAAACGTCGAGCGATCAAGAAGGCTCGCAGAACGCTCTGCCCGTTAGATAGAGCGGTGGCGAACAGCCTCATTAGAGTTGTTAGGGACAGGTTGATAGAGGCCCGTTCTCAGGCTTGGACAGAGAGATTGGCTTCACTAGCCGCCGGTGACGGATCCCTTTGGCGGATGAAGAAGGCCTTGGGACGTGGTGATCGGGGTGCCGCTGGGCCGGTCCATGGACGGGGAGGTTTAGCCTACTCGGACTTGGACAAAGCGGAGGCCCATGCGAACTATTTGGAGGAGATATTTGACGGGGCTGGCGAAGCCGCCGATTCAGATGATGAAAGAGAGAGGGAGGTGTCTGCTTTAGTTGCTGAGTTGCCCTTGATGCCGGGAGAGAGTCTGTTGCCGGTCTCTGATGAAGAACTGACGACTGTGCTCCGCAGATTGCGGAAAGGCAAGGCACCCGGCGAGGATGGTGTAACAAACGAAATGATAATGAGATTTCCGCCGGCGGCCGTGACCGCACTGCGGTTGATTATTAACGCCATACTGGAAGCGCAGCATTTCCCGAGGCCCTGGAGACGTGCCATCATAAGGACTTTCCCGAAGCCGGGTAAGGATCCGATTTTTCCACAAAATCATCGCCCCATCAGTCTCCTCTCCTGTCTGTCTAAAGTAGCGGAGGCGACGATCTTGTCTCGCCTCCAAGACACTGTCACCGAGCTTAACATCTTGCCTCAGGAGCAGTTTGGGTTCCGTGCAGGCCTCTGCACGGAATTCCAGCTGCTGAGATTAACGGAATTTATTAGAAACTCTCTGGAGAGGAGGGAGACTGTTGGGGCGGTGTTTCTCGATATCTCTCGTGCATTTGATACCGTTTGGCACGAGGGATTGCTCTTTAAATTGCTCCGGGCGGGGACTAATCCAGTGCTGGTTAGACTGATTGCCAGCTACTTACAGGGCCGGACATTTCGAGTGGGGGTGGGGGGTGAGAGATCCTTGGGACACCCCCAAATGGCGGGGGTTCCCCAGGGCTCTTTATTGGCTCCCCTATTATTCAATGTTTACGTGAGCGACGTCCCCAAGGAGCCGGGAACGTCGCTCGCAATATACGCCGACGATACCGCCGTCTTCTCCGGGTGCAGGAATGAGGCGGTCATGCTGAGGCGGTTACAGCGGGCGGTTGATTCATTATGTGATTGGGCGGAAGAATGGCGCCTTAGTGTTAACGAAAATAAAACTGTTGCTGTGCGTTTTACAAAAAAAACCGGACCGCCCGCTGACAGCATGACCGTGCTCGGGCGGCGGCTGCCCTGGGGAGACGGCGTGAAATACCTGGGGGTCACCCTCGACCGGCGACTGACTTTTAAAGGCCATATCGACGAAATCAGAAACAAATATCTAAACGCTAAAAGGTTAATTAATCCCCTAATTTGTAGGGGTAGTGGGCTCGACCTGGGGTCCAAAATCCTACTTTATAAAGCATTCTTAAGACCTCAGCTTTCCTACGGGGCGCTGGCATGGATAACGATAGCTAAAAGCCACATGAAAACGCTTGAGATTTTACAGAATCGTACGTTGAGATCGATTGCCGGCGCCCCGTGGTTCGTGCGAAACGACCAGCTGTGTAGGGACCTCGGGGTCGAGCCGTTAAGGGATTTTCTGGTGAGGATGGCGGTCGGTTCTTGGAACCGCGCCGAAGTTTCGGATAACGAATTAGTTAAGGCAGTTGTAACGCCACAAGACCGCCCTCCTCCCAGAGTGCGGGTTCGTCGCCTGGCCGAGGTGTTGGCCCCCGTGGAGTGACTGCGGGACGGCAATAATTTCCCGTTAAATGTCGCGTCAAAATTTTTCACTTTTTACTAAATTATCATACTTACAATTTCGAGCCGAAATCGGTTTGCTTAAATTAAGTCGGGGCACATGATTCGTTTTGTTTTAAATTAATACCATTTGTTTATTGTGCCTCTCATTTTAGAATCCGTCGCCTATGTGTTTGTGGTCGTCCCAAAGATGTGTTCGGCGATTGTCGCCTTCTATGTTTGTTATTCGTTAAACGTCCGTGATGTCCAATATACCAGTGTATCTAATGGCTCCGCATTTACTGAAAACAAATGTAAAATTTATGTTGTGGTGTCTGTGCGTGTCCTAAGGTAAGAGCACTTCATGATAAAAAAAAAAAAAAAAAAAAAAAAAAAAAAAAAAAAAAAAAAAAAAAAAAAAAAAAAAAAAAAAATAAAAAAAAAAAAAAACAATGACAACTATACTATTGTACTAAAGAACTAATGAAAAGACCGTTATTATCTTGACGAAAAAAGAATGAGAAAAAAAAATAAACAAATAAAGAGAAAGAACAAAAAGACATACTAAATCTGGTTTAAAATTAGAAAAAAAAAAAAAAAGAAAAGAAAAAAGAATTGAAGGAAAAAAAGAAAATAAAAAAAGAAGAATAAAAAAAAAAAAAAAAAAAAATCAACTACATATTACATAAAAAAAAATAAGAGTATATATAAAGCGTATGAAGAAACCCATCACGCTGGGACCATGACAAATAAGTCAAGACAGAAACTTTTGATAATGACCGGGCCGAAGGAAGGAGGCCGAAGAGGACCTCACCCGCAAGGAAAGAAGATAAGGACAATGCACTGAGTCTGCCAGCTGCCCTTCCTACGCCGCCAGCGCTCGGAGGTATCAAGGAGACGGGGGGGTGGGGACAGCCCTAATCTCCCTACCCCACACCAAACGTTACCTGGCGAGTGACCGCCATCGGCCGTATTTTATGACTAAGGGGTTAACAGTTTCCGGACTAACCCCAGGAAACCAGAGAAGACCATAGTAGAAAAATAAAGAAAGCCTAAAAGTACCTCAATATAAAAATTACTTTGACTTCATACATTGTTCGAATAAATAAACAAATTTTAGCAAACTGTTGTTCGTTTCTGCAATATTTTTAGTTCATATTATTAAGATTGTTATTCACATTTAGCAATTCCTGTAGAGTAGCATTGTGCATTTCTAGAAAAGAAATATTTCCATTACTTTTGTCATGTCTTTTGGTTGAATGTTTGAGTGATGATGGTGTATTTGGTGATAATGATTCTGCTGCAAGTGTTCTTGGTTGTGTTTGTGGTGCTTCGATTGGTGATCATCATACACTTCATCTTCTATTATTACTTCTACTTCATCAATGTATAATTTGATGTCAGAAGCTTTCTTGTTTAGATTAATATTACTGATATCACCATGTTGCCATTGGTCATCAGAGTGTACTTGTGACACTTTTACATTTTCATTGGAAATTTTATATTTCTTTGGAGTCGTTTCCCAAATATTAGATGTAGGTTCCTTTCTCATTAACTTATAGTTTATATAGAACTCTCCCATGTTCTTTTGGTTTTTGTGTCAAGTCTGGATGTAATTAAGTGTATCAACAATGTATCCCCGCTGTCGGTAGGTTCGCCTAATGTTGTCAATGCTCGTACATGCTTTTGAAAATGATCGACAAGTTTTCTCAAATGTACGTGTGATTCGTGATGTACTGTAGTGTAATCAAACAATTCTTTTATATGTGTATGAATGATAATACGTTTATTTTCGTATCGACCCCTAAGTAGTTCCAATGCGATCGTGTAATTTGAATCTGATGCTTCGAGTGCGTTTATAACTTGTTCTGCCTTCTTCGCCTTTCAAACATGACATTTATTTCGTCAGATATTGTTTTGACTTGCGATTCGGTAATTATTTTATTGGCGTTTGAAAAAATACTGAAATATTTGTTTTCAAATTCTTCTCGATCGTTGCCCTGTTAGTCATCGAGAACTTCGATGTTGTCTTGCAATAAATTATAATCATTTAAAATGGGTGTTGCTTTTTCTAACTTCTTAACTTCAATTCAGATTGTTTTTCGCTAGTATACGTTTTCAAAAATGTTTCGAATCGAGTTAAATGTGCTTTTAAATTACCACGTTTACGAACTAGCTCTGCTAATTGATCGTTTTCTGCCATTGTAAATTATTGGTAATACGATGAAATGAAAGAATGTAATGGAAATGTATGTAAAGGAACGACTTACGGTTAATGATTACTTGATGTATTTCCTCGTTGTGTCGGTTTGTTGCTATTCATGCGGTTCGAAGGACCAAAATGTTAATCCTTGTGAATTATGAATTCTTCTTTTTTGATACAAACTGACTGTCGCTTGCTTTTCTACACTTTATTGCTCTAACAAAACTACACCTTACGTTACAACATGGTTGTACAATGTGCTTCTAGAATATTCTTAATTGTACTTATTCTTATTCTTAATCTAAAAACGCCGCACTGCGCATCGTTGAACGGTTACGCGCGAAATATTTAAAATTCAAAAATTCAAAGAAACCTAAACAACATCTTCATGGAACGAAGTTGCGATTCACCAAATTCATATTTCACATTCTTCTTTAAGAGATCGTACAACCGTTTAGCCACCGCAGAGAAGTCTTTGATCTTTTGAAGTAACTTGCTAGTCCTACAAAGCTGTGTAACTGTTTAACATTCTGTGGAACAGGATAATTTTTGACTGCGGCAATATTATTTGGATTTGGCTGAATCCCTTTCTCATTAATGATGTATCCCAGGTACATTATTTCTGACTCTAAGAAGTTACATTTGGCTAAGTTTAGATCAAATGAATTATCAACTAAAATTTTGAAAACCTCCGCAAGTATCTCGATATTTTCTTCAAATGTGCTCGTCGCAATCATTATGTCATCTAAATATATCAAAACTTTGCCTTCATCTATCAATTCCTTAAAAAAAAAAAACTGTACTGTAAAACGCCCAAAAATTGAAGGGCTATTACAAAACCCGAACGGTAAGTGGAAATATTCAAATTGACCTTACGGGGTCACAAACGAAGTAAATTTATAGGAATTCTCGTCCAAAGCGATATTATAGAATGCGTCTTTTAAGTCGAACCTAGTAAACCATCTCTTGCCGCGCATATTGTCAATTTGATCATGGAGAGATGGAATCGGAAAGCGATCTTTGATAGTCACTTTATTTAAATCGCGAAAATCGGCGCATAAACGTTTCTGTCCATCTTTTTTATTGACCAACACGATCGGAGAAGAGTATGATGAGGAACTCTTCCTCGCGATACCACGGTCTAACAAATCCTCTACCACCTCATTCACCATCTGTTTATCGTGATAAGATAATCTACGGGGTCGATAGAAAAAGTTGTCATGGTTAGGGTCTAACCTGATACTCGCGGTAAAATCTAATTTCGGCTTATCTGGACGAATAGGATCAATATAGCTATATTTAAACATATTCATAAATTCTAACCTTCTTTCATAATTATAATTGTTTGAGTTGTTGTTTAAAATAATCTTGATTTATGGCAGGACTAACGTTCAGGGTTTTCAATGGTTCAACCCTGTAGTTTATGAAAAAAAAATTTGGGTGTCTTTTCTGTCATGTTTGTCTTAGGTAGAACGTGAAATATCTGACCATGTCTCCGTGTCACGAATTACCCCGATACCGGGGTAAATCGTGACAGAGCCCGGGGCAATTCGTGACACTGTATTTAAACAATTGTATACCCAAATCTAGCATGTTTCAATGTCTTCATAAATTTTATCAAATACTTGCAACAGCAATGTACTGGAAAAAAATGTTATTGACCGAATGTTACATAAATCAAAATGAAAAGAACAAAAAAATGATCCAGAAGTACTTCAGTCATCATCAGAACTGTTGCGGACCACTTTTCTTGGGCGCTCACGTTGTTTCCGAACTGGCTGATTTGTGGAAGACTCCTTCCTTACATTATTCTTGGTTTTTTTGGTTTTTTGTTTTTCCTCTTCTACCAGTGCGTTCATTTCAGTGACGTCAGTCAGAATTGCAGTCTTTCTGCGTTTTCGACCTATTTTGGTTAGTACTTTCCTTTCACCATCGAATGGATTGGAGAACTTGGGCGAGGGGGATGTCATCGTCGATCAGGTTCGACCCTGAGGCTTCGGATACATTGCTTTCGGTTGACGCCCTTGGCCGTGATTGTTCTTCTCCGCCCCAAGCTCTATCAGTGACCTGACCGGGCAAGAAATCAATTTCACTGAAAACGTCCGGATTCAGGGGAAAGATTCCTGCCGCTCGAAATCCAGATGTTATGTTTGAATTTGTTGCAGCCAAGGCAATGCAGTGTGACAATCGAAGGGATGTCATATATTGTCATCGTCTTTCCAGGATTGTTTAACATCCAAAAATCGCAATGTTGATTGTAAGATTTTTTCAATTGTCCGAAAACACTCCTATCTAGGGGCTGTAGTTTATGTGAACAGTGTGGCGGCAATGACAAAACTGTGATATGGTGCTGTTGACAAAACTGCAGAGCATCAATAGAGATATGAGATTGATGATTGTCTAAAATGAGAAGCACATGATTTGTCGCTGTAGCCTGAGAGTGGTTTTGGAAGTGTCCCAAAAACAACAAAAAATCAGAAGCAATCATCCAGCCACTTTTGTTCGCGGATCCGGCGCTGCCGATGGGTGCGTTAGACAAAAAATGAGGTTTGAAGTTTTTTCGTGGAAAGACGAAAAATGGTGCCACAAAATTTCCTTGTGCTGATACAGCCAACGTCATTGTTCACAAGAGTTCCTCTTTCTGCGGAGTGATCCGTCCAATCTGCTTAAAACCCTTGCGGCTCACAATTTTACAGGGAGTCTGTACGGTGGTAAGTCCAGTTTCGTTCATATTGTAGATGAATCGTGGAGGATAGGCTATTCGATTGTACGTGGTTTGCAGATTTGTGAAAAATTCATTGACAGTCACTCGATTAAAAGCGGAGGCTCGAGCAAGATTTGTAGCTTGGGGCTTACGTATGGACAAATTATGGTGCCGTTTCAAAAAATTTAAGAACCAATCTTCTCCAGCAAGTTCTTGCTTCGTCCAACAATTTGGCATGTCCAAGTCCAGTTGTCTCGCATAATCGAAGGCCAATTTTCGAATTTCCTTCGGCGAAAGTCCGAAATAATGTCAGATGTTTCCCAGAACGTAATTGACCAACGCTTGTTCCTGATCTTCATTGAATACCTGAGAATAGGTTTAGAAATTATGTCATTTCTTTTTTTTTTATATTCAGTAGTGGCAAGTGTCGTTTTCATGTTGTCTGTGTTTTGTTTTGTTTGTGAGATTGTATGCTTTGTTAAGTTGTGTTTTTATGTTCACTTCGTTATGTTTTGTCATGTAAATTACCGGCATCAATCCTGGTCGAGTAATTGTCACATTTTCCGAATCAGTAGCCTCGCAGTGACGGTGTAGTGACATTCGCCCAACACCAAACACTTTCGCGGCGTTTCTTACGGACAAACCATCATTCACTACTGCGAGAATGGCATTTTTTAATTTGTCTGCATCCACAGCAGCGGTCTTCCGCACATAATTTCGAACCATTGCAATCTAAAAATGATAAATATTGAATTAAAATCAGAATTGACGGAAAGCAATTTGTCACGAAATACCCCGGGTGTTCATGTCACGAAATGCCTCAGCGTCATATGTCATGTTTACATTTGCAAAACATACACATATCATAGTGGTGCATGACTTTTGTGTTTTGAATATATGCATAGCAATGTGGAGAACAAGGAAAACTTACCGAATGGTATATACAACCTACAAATTTGTTGTGAAAACGAAAAATCGGAGATTTGAAAATTTTACTTCTGACACACGAAAACACTTTTCATGCCATAACAACGAACAACGGCAGATACGCGCGTCAAACTTCGTTATAACCTAAGACGCCACTAGCGCCACCTACATTATTTTTTTCAGATTTTTAAATCCACATAGGTATTTTTGGCGGCCATTTCAAATTTCTCGCGTTGTCACGAATTGCCCCTGTCTCCCCTATGTTACACGGTTTAGCAAGAAGTGGTCACTTCCAATGGTCAAAATATTTTAAGAACACAGTTCAGTATCAATGACTTGTTAAAAATTGTAATTATTTATGATGTTTGGTGTTCCATACACTTCTACAATGCCAACCACCTTGTAATATAAAAATAATATCTATTTCATATAAAAATACAAGTACATATATCTAAAATGTAAATATATAAATATATTATAGAAACAGCAAACTTCATTTGACTTTCTTGGAATTTTATGGAGAAGATAAAGAAATATCACAGAAGTTATGTGGCAAATAAAATACTTCAAAAAAATAAAATTGAAATTCCCAAATAAATAATAAGATAAAGAATAAATAAAAAACAAACAAAAATATATAGCAAATAATTAACAAAAATAAAGTACTCCAAAAAATAAAACAGAAATTCTCAAATAAATAATTAAACAAATTAAAAAAGAAAACATTCTAATGTAAAAGCAAATAAATTAATAAGAAGTCCAATGTCCATTCCCCGAAATAACTTGTTCTAGTCGCCTAGGCATCGATGCAACTAGATTACTGCATATATTCGTGCCTCGTAGATTCTCCATATTTCATTAACGTGGTGCGTTGCAAGTTTTCACGATT
This sequence comes from Protaetia brevitarsis, assembly GCA_004143645.1. Classification (NCBI taxonomy): domain Eukaryota; kingdom Metazoa; phylum Arthropoda; class Insecta; order Coleoptera; family Scarabaeidae; genus Protaetia; species Protaetia brevitarsis. The sequence continues at coordinate 126,841 of RXPK01000078.1, forward strand.
CTGGAATTAGCACAACCGTTGCTTCTCCCACATGTCACACATAATACCCCATAGATTTTCTATGGGTTCAGATCTGGGGATTTTGACGGCCAGCGGATTAATTCAACCTCAGGGTGATTGGCAAACCATTCCGATACTCGCGTGGTGAACAGACGAATTGTCCTGCACAAGCAATATTGGATGGTCGGGATACCCCGCCTACCTACTATTTTTCGTCACCTCCTGTGTGCGAATCTAGCTCCCTCTGTGCTGAGCGTCCACAAAATATTATAGCTAAAATCAAGCAAAATTTTTCCATTCACTATTTATGGATAAGTGTGAATGAAACAGTGGATATTTTAAATCAATGCATTGTGAATGTAGTTAAACAGAAAGCCTATTAAAATTGCTTGGCCTTTGAAATTAGTGAACGAGTCCTGTTACCATTCACTGATTCTGCCGCAGATATGCTAAAAGCTGGAAAATTATTAAAAGCCATATATCCCAATCTATTACTTGTAACATGTGTTGCACATGCGCTACACCGCATCTGTGAGTTTCTACGGGATGCATTTACAAATGTCGATAAATTAATAGCGACTTGTAAAAAAAAAACTTTCGGAAAGATTCACTACGAAAGAGCTTGTATAAAAATAAACTTCCAAATCGTCCTGTGCCATCTTCTCTTACTATCACTCGGTGGGAATTTTCAATTGTGGCTTGGAAGCTACTCAGTTGATTATTACAATTTCAGTGTTCTCAAAGACTTTATTGAACAATTGCCCAATGACGCTAGCAGCATTGTTGAATGTAAATCAGTTTTACAAACAAACAGCTTAATAAACGAATTGCAATTTATAAGTAATTATGTAAGCATGTTAACAACGATAAAATATTTTGAGAACAGAACAATACAATTGTGTTAACTACTTTATTACTTTTAATGCAGACAATGACAAGACAAATATTTATTTTTAACAACCAATGTCATATATCTCCATAACAATCCTGATCTATTTGCCGCTAACATTCGGCCTCTCCTGATAAGCTTTGGACCTCAAAAGCTGTCAATTGCAATATCGCGCTGAACGGCGCGGCGTTTTCTTCTTTGGGGTCTTTGGGATCCATTTGGATCTCCCTTGGGGCTTCGTCGTTTGTTGTCTCTCCGTTCTGTTCTGTCCTCTCCCATTCGTCGATTGATTCGGAATGTTCGTTCTGGTCCACGTTGTACCTCTTTAGAGCGTCTACTGGCACAATTCCAGTGTAGAATTTCTGGTTCCGGTGGGTTTCCGGTAGATCGGAGAGAGATCCGATATCAGTCATTGGGGTAGTGCCCGTCGGGGGTGACGAAATGGGTTTTATCCCGTGAATCTTCTTCTAGTGGCATCTGGTAATATCCTGATTTCATATCAAGTGATGTAAAGTAATTCTTTCCTTCAAGTCTATCTAACTGGTCGTCCACTATTGGTAATGGGTACCTGTCTTTCTTTACAATATTGTTGAGTTTTCTATAATCTATACAGATTCGTTCTTCGCCATTTTTATTTTTCACCATCAGTATAGGGCTACGGAACATGAATCCTCAACGATACCAGCCATTTGCAACTCTTCAATTTGTTCTCTCACTCTTAGCCTTTCAGGATATCCTAGTTTGTATGGTCTATAAGTTATCTTCTCTTCACTTGTTAGCTCTATTTTCACTGGCATCCCCGAATAACATCCAAATTCCTTCACGTCGAGAGCAAAACACGTTGAATATCTTGTCACCAAGGTTTCCAGTTCCTTCTGTTGTGAAGAAGTAAGTTCAGATCCTATGTCACAGAGTGTTAAAATCTGCCTTGTTTGATCTGCATGGTTCTCTTGCATTTCTACTGCCAAGGTACTGTACTGTACTGTACTAGCTCCATCTTCATCTCAGATTTATTCACAGTTTTCTGCTCTAATGATCTTTTCTTCTTTATATATCCGTATCTCGTTTAGCGTTAAATTATTAATTGGAATTTGCACTTCATTGTTTCCATCAGCTCTTAATATGCATCTTGGTATAACTCTATCAGTCTTTACATGAATTCTACGAGTTCCTGCTTAATTTCTTCCGGCTCAGTATCGTCTGGCAAACCTGTAATAACGAAGGCGTGAGTTTTTTCACCTTTAGGGGTGTAAGTATAGAATGGGAGTTTTGTCTATACATGGTTATAAAGTTTTTGTAACTGTGCATGTGTTTAAAGTAAACAAGTGTCTTTTCACTCGCGAACTTGATGTAATATGCCCGACTAACCGCGTCAAGTTTCGCACAAAGCTCTCGATGATGTTCACCAACTCGGGCTATAAAACAAATAGGCGGTGGTTTCTGCTTTTTATTTGTCTGCGGCTGATCCGGTGGTTTTTCTCCCGCTGGAGGTGCTGCATGTGACACATTGTCCTGGGCCTTTTCTACAGTAGTACTCTCCGCGTTTTGTTTTTGGGTTTTCGTCTGCCTGCACCTGTCGACATGGCTTGGCTCTTAATAATAATAATATAATAATATCTATTTATTAGGGTCATACAAAAATATATACATTTTCATATTGCCCAAAAAGGCCAAATCACCATAATAGTGCTCTTCCTTTGGCCTCGAGTCACGTCCAAATTTCTTTTAGCCGACAGCATAACTTTTGATTTTACATGTATTTCCACCAAGGTAAGAGGTTGTGATAACTGCGATGCTGCGGGGGCAGTGGTGTCCATATTGTTGTGGAGATCGTCCTCCTTCTCCTGTGGCTGGCTCATGTCGGCGACGACAGGCGTCGGGACGGACGGCGTCGCGACGCCAGGCGTCACGACGCAGGAAAGATATGAGCGACATTTTTTTTTAAAACCATTGCGGTCCATTTACGGTCGCTTTGTTGTCATTATGCTTGTGATGTTAGGTAGGTACTAAAGCTGGGGAGGACCCCGTTTCCCAGGGATTGTGGCTTGGTGGAGGGTCTGGAACAAGTTTATTACTGCTGCTTCCTTTACGACTGATTGCTGCAATGGCTTCTCGTTTCTCTTGCGCTATTTTACGGTCTTGTATAAGTTGCGGATATACGAGGCATGTTTTTTAAGTAAGTACCGTTTTGGAATTAAAAAAAGGCGTGCAAAGATATCGCAATAATTTTTAGTTTACATGAAAGCCTGTACCTTAATCTACTCTTCTACATAATTTCCGTGAATATTGAGGCACTTGTCATAACGTGGCACCAGTTTTTGAATACCCTCCCATAAAATTCTGCCGCCTGACTTGTTAACCACTGTATCACAAATGTTTTGACTTCGTTATCGTCTTGAAGACGCTGACCACCCAGGTGTTTCTTCAAGTGCAGGAACAAATGGTAGTCGCTGGGCGCCAGATCAGGGCTGTATGGAGGATGATCTAGAGTTTCCCATTTAAAAGATTTGATGAGATCTTTGGTCCGATTAGCCACATGTGGACGGGCATTGTCATGCAGCAAAACGATACCCTTACTCAACTTGCCACGTCTTTTGTTCTGGATTGCACGACGCAGATTATTCAATGTCTCACAATAAGACACTGCATTGATTGTCTCATTACGAGGCAGAAACTCCACTAGCAATACTCCTTTTCTGTCCCAAAAAACTGTGCACATGATTTTCCGGGCAGAAATTGTTTGCTTAAACTTCACTTTTTTGGGTGATGATGAATGTCGCCATTCCATGGATTGTTGTTTCGATTTTGGTGTGATGTAGGCCACCCATGTTTCGTCACCAGTAACAATTTGGTCTAAAAAATCTTCAACTTCATTGTGGTACCGCTCAAGGAAAGTCAATGCACTGCCCAAACGTTGGGTTTTGTGCAAACCCGTCAACATTTTTGGAACCCAACGTGAACACAATTTCCGGTAATTCAACTTCTCGGTCACAATGCGATACAAAACACTACGAGAATATTGAGGAAAGCAGTCGCACAATGATGAAATTGTAAAGCGTCTGTTTTCTCTCACCTTTTCGTTCACTTTCTGCACCAAATCTTCATTAACGACCGAAGGACGTCCACTCCGTTCTTCATCATGCACATTTGTGCGGCCACCTTTAAATGCTCTCACCCATTTCCTTACCATTCCATCACTCATAATGTTTTGTCCGTAAACTTCACAGATCTCACGATGAATATCGATCGGTTTTACGCCTTTAGCACTAAGAAATCGTATAACAGCCCGTACTTCACAATCGGCGGGACTCACGATTGTCGGAGGCATCTTAAACACTCAGTAAACAACGTATACAATGAAGAATCAGACTGTAATGGCGTCAGTGCGTAGACAAGAGATGTAGGTAACCAGCGCGCATGCGCGGAACGCCGACCGTAGCGCTGCGACGGCGGAATCGCAAAACGGTACTTACTTAAAAAAACATGCCTCGTATATGTACGGTATGGTAACAATAAAAAACAATTAAGTACGTACTTTTACTGAGGTTGCCTTTGGGGTGCTTATTTCCTTATTTTCATTTCCCTGAAGTACACATATTTTGTAAATTATGGACTTAGATTATCTTAAAATCACATTACCTGGAAAACAATTGGCTGCTCCTTATTTTTTGAAAGTGAGCAGGGCATTATATTTTCCTAAAAGCAAAATATTTGGTATCCAAATTTATTAACATTAAATAATAATTGTCTCTACTTACTGGAAAGGACTCGTCAGGTATCTTTTCACTTATAAGGGGGGTACTGGATTTTGCGCTTGTATATTGAGCCTACAAATCATAGGGTAATAAAGAAATGTTTAACCGCCATTATACAGTAATATGAAACGGTACTTACTTAAAAAACATGCCTCGTACTTTACAGGATGTACTGCAAGCCGGATAGTCCCCTGCGCAGTTGCAACATTTGGCAGGAGTGTCGCGGGGTTTGGTGTATTCTGACGAGCCATATTACCTACCGCCACACTTAACACACCTGTATACTCCGTAACAACAGTTCATAGAGGCATGACCCCACAACTGGCATTTTTTTGCATTGAATGGCTCCTTTTTTGCTGTAGTACGGTTCGTAGTACACTCTTGTATGTTGTAAATGCCGTACTTTCTGATGGAGATCGCTTACTTTGACACTATTAGGTGTTATGACCAGGAAGGTTGTGTATTTACTCATTTATTCATTTACTCATAGGTAAAACTTGCGAGATAGGAATGCCTAGATCCGTGAGATCAAGTTTGATGTCTTCGGCATCAGTGCCGTCAGCTAGACCCTTGACAAAAGCGTGAGTGCGTTCGTTTTTACGGGTATACATATTGAACTGCAGTTCCCCTTTATATTCGTGTATGAAGCGTTTGTGATGGCTGGCTTCTTCAAATTGGAGTATGGTATCTTTCGGCAGCAGCGATAAATCATATTTCGTTGTGATCGTGTTAACGATTTCCCTGAATGCTTTGTATTTCTTCCCGAGCTTGACAGGGAAGCTGATGGGGGGTGGTCTAGATTCTCTCTTACCGGTGGGCACTGTATCTGCTGGATTCGTTGCGTGTGTTGGAGTTGCTAGCGTGTCCTGTACACGAATGTGGGCTGCACGTTCCGGCATTGGCTGGACTACAGCCTTCAAGGTGGTCACTTGTGGTTGGCTTTCGCTGCTTTTATTGCTCACTTAAGTAGCGTTGTCGGTATCCATTTAGTTATCAGCTGCTCCACCAAGTACTTCGAACCGATTATAAACGGCGACCGAAAAAGCCTTCATGCAGGATGGGGTAGAATGTCCGACATTGGCATTCGTAGCTTCGTCACTAACATTTGAATCGGCGTTCATGACTACGTCACTAGTATTTGAATAGGTAGTTACGTCGCAATTATCATAGGCGTTCATAATTGCGTCTCTTACATTTGTTTCAGCAGTTACGTTACTAATAGCGGCGTCAAATCGCCCCTTCACATCCTCCTCCTCGAGGAACTTCACCGACTTAGCGGCCAGTTCCGCTATGCTAACAATGTTGCTGTCGCTACTAGAGCGTGAGTATTCTTCAGGATAAGGAGAGAAACGCTCCTTTCCGCGAGTAATGTTTTGCACACTAGACATTAATCGAAGGAGAACTGGTCCATCCAGCGTGGTATGGTCGTTGCCGATAGTCAAAGCGCTAGCGAAGGTATATGAAGTTATAAAAGTACAAGAGAAAAATAAATAAAAATAGCAAAAATTGATGTTGTTGCAACAACACGCAATGTTTCCAGGAGGCCAACTAACTTAGTACTGACCGCGCCCGAACGAGATGGATGAGATGGGACACCTCGTTCACTTTATTTATATTTTTTTTGTATATTTTACTGTATGCATTTATAAAGAATTTTCCTGTGTACATACGCTTACAATTCTAATCTATTTACATTATATATTTAGGTCAATGTTTGTATTATTTGTCTGACAACCCAGTGCTGGTACAGCACAATGTTTTCTTGGCGACATCTTATCGGGTTCCTTGGGAACGTATTTGCTCGAATCTTTTCTTCGGTTGCGATATGGTGCTGGTACGGGAGTTGGTGTTTTTTTCCTGTATTTGTCGCGTGCGGATTATATCTCGTATAAGCGGGTTGTCGTGCCTTGTATTCTTTTCATAAAATTTAGTAGCAATCTTTCTGACATAGTTTGCTACCAGCGCAATTCGCAATATAGTAGATATTTTTTATATATACGAAGGTAGTTCTTAAGCTTGGTTAAGGCTACTGTTTGCGAAAAGGCCTGGGTATAAATCAATGTGTCGTCCGCATATAGTGCTATGTTGTACATTGGCAGGCAAGGAAGGTCTGCCGTATATATGTATACTAAATAAGACCGGTCCAAGTACCGAGCCCTGTGGTACTCCGGCTGTAACTGCAACTGGAGCTGACAACTTTTCTTCCACCTGGACACGAAAGGTTCTTTCTTGCAGGTAGCTGGCTATGGTTCTTACCAGTGCAGGGGGAAATCTTAGGTTAATAAGTTTATGCAACAGACCAGTCGTCCATACCTTGTCAAAGGCTTTTTCCATGTCGATTAGTATTAGTGCCGTGTGGTTGCGTCTGCTGTTAAAAGAGTTGATGGCATCAACGACCACTCTTGCTACCTGATGCTCCGTAGAGTGGCCAGGACGGAATCCAAATTGCTGATTTGGTAGCACAGCATTGTTCACGACGTGATAATGATATGGGACGATAGTTTTCAGGTGATATGTGATTTTTTCCAGGCGTAGGGATTGGGATTATGGTGGCTTGTTTCCAAGGTGTGAGGAAATGCTGGAGGCGAAGGAAGGCGTTGATGATGTTAGTGAGCTGTTCAATGGATTTATGAGGGAGATTTTTAAGAATTATGTTTTGGGTAGTGTCCGAGTCAGGAGCTTTCGTTGACGGGGTTTTGTTGATGAGCGTTTTGACTGTGCACGCTGTAGTTAAAAAGGATTCAGAAGTATGAGGATGAAGAGGATTTTGTAAGAGGAAGGAATTAATGGATTTGTCCACCATGTCCTCCGTGGCAGCGTCGGTAGGCGGTGTTGTATGTTATTTTCAGCCATTGCGTTCGCTATGTCTTCGCTTTTCATCAGAATTGTTCCGTCCTGCCTTTACACTGCGCTCTAAGATGTTTATTTAGTCTCCATATCGACCCATCTCTGGCATTAACCATCTTTAGCCGGTTGGTGTAAGTATTATTTCGGTGGTCTAAATTTTTTTGTTTGATGACTCGAGATGACTCCTTCATCAGTTGTAAATACCACGGGTCCCTCGTTCGCTGATATGTGCGCCTGTATTTATTTCGATCTGCTTTATCCTGTAGTATGTGGCCTGGGAGTTCGTTGTATTTATAGGGGTCACTGGTTTTTTTTGTGGAATAGTTTGACTAACAGCACGTAAGATGTTATTCGTGAAGGTTATTACTGCAGTATTCAGTACCTCAATGGTGTTGATGTTGAAGCGTTTCCAATTTGCATCTGAATAGTTGTTAACTCTCCTTGCTAAAGACTTGCAAGCGCTACCTCCCAGTTGAAATATCAAGCCAACGTGGTCTGAAGACGTTGTTTCCGACATAATGTCTCCAATTTCCCTGATGTTTGATGTGATGATAAGAACCACCACCTATGGAGTAGTACCATTTGCCGGAAAGTGCGTCGACTCTCCAGGCAAATGAAGGAGAAGTTGTTGAGAGTACAATCATTGGTATTGTTGCTGTGGCACTCCCCCCCCCCCCTCCCCCCATTTTTTTGTGTTGTATTCAGGTCCCCGGCAATGACAACCTTCCTGCCGAGTCTAAGAAGACCATTTAATGTTGCTGCTGCTAGCTTTTTGGCTGGGCTGTTATAGTAGCCTACGAGTATTGTATTGTTTGCAAGCTTTATCGCTACGGCTTCCAGTCCCTGTAGCGCCGGATGGAGATTCAATTCACTGTAGGGGGCGTCTTCTCGTATGGCGATAGCCACTCCTCCATGCCCTATGTTCCCACGTTTTTCAATAACTTTATAGCCGCGTAGGTGGAAGATGAAGTTATTTGGCGGTCTCGTTTCCGTTAGTACTGTTATATGAACGTCTTGCTTTCGTAGAAGTTCTTGGAGTTCGGCTATTTTACCCGCGACTCCATTACAGTTTCAAACAGAGACTTTAAGGCTCATTATATCTCTGATTGAATTCGCGGATTGCCATGGCATATTCAAAAGGAGTGGAGCATTTCTTTATATTAACGAGTAGGCTTTTCAGGTTCTTTGATAGGAGTATTAAGTCTACAATGTGATTAATCTCGTTCATTGTGTCTGCGATTTCTTGTAGATAGATGTGATCTTGATTGAAATTGTTAATATCTTTACTAGGGGCCGGCGATCGAGTTCTGTTGGCGTGGATCCGCTGTGATTGTGTTAGGCTCCGCCCACCGCGCCCACATAAACTAGCCCAATATCGCCCGGGTGGTACTCCGCGCACTTCGCGGGTAACTCTTTGTTCTTGTCACATATTTTGCTAAGGTGATTTTTAGCGCACTTTACACACTTTTCTATACCAAGGTGACAGTTAGTGGTGGGTTGCACCCAAGATTGGCATTTTTTGCATTGTCTTATTGACTTTTTATTTATATGTGGTTCGAAATATGCGCGAGCGCCTTCTATATATCTGCTTTTGTCCTTTAAGTCTTTTAGTGTCTGATCTTTGGTCATTGTACACATAAATATTGGATATTTAGTTTTTGTAAATTTAACTACGTTAATTACTTTTACATTTAACTCTAAAAGTTCCGGTTTGACCTCTTCAGGTTCAATATCCTCCGGAAGACCTTTAATAATGTACTCGTGGTGTAACGACGTTTCTTACTATGTGTGATGTTCTCTCTGATTTGATTTATCTTTAGCTTTTCTTAAAAGATAATCTTTCGCGCGCTTACCTTCTCGCTCATGAAACTTTATGAATGACCCCTGTAACAGCGTCCTCGTAATTCTTGCTTCTCACGTAGCGGCGCTGGCGAAGATCGCAGTCAGCTGTGCGATCGCAAATTACGCGCGAAGGTGTTTGTTTATGTCGCGTACTAATACGTCGTACAATTATTAAAATTAACCCTAAATGAAGTAGCTCAGTGCGTGAGTGATTATCCAGGGTTCTGGCTTGTAGTACGCAACAAATGTGATATATTCCAGTGAAACAAATGCTTGGTTTTCGTAGTTTTATTCCCCAAATAAACAACACGACAAAAAAGTGCATAAATGTATATACGGGTAAGCAAATAATCACGTACAATATTTAACATATAATATTAACAAATATGAATAGTAAGCAAACACGGAGTAATACTAGTTTTGGCCGACGGAGTTTTCGGTCAATTTGCCGAGAAGGCACGGGAACTAAATGCAGAAATATAAATATATGTACCGGGGTTCTCGCTTAATTCGCTGCTCAGCCGATTAAACGTTAAGAATCAAATATCAATGATTTGCGGCAGGAATTGGTCTACGATAAATCTCGCATTGATCATATACAGGGTGGGCGGCTTAACAAAAATATGAGCGTGCGACAAATAATAAAAGGGGCGATCTCGTGGCGTAAACAATTAATTCGCGGGGCGGAAGGGCTGTAAGCGCATCACTCCGAAGAACGACAGCAGAATACAGTCCTGCGGGTTCGGAAAATGGTTTTAATCGCGTCATCCTTACGGACGACAGCATACTATAACCCTGCGAGAACGGGAAGTAAACTGTAAACGCATCACTCCTAAGAACGACAGCAGACTATGACCCTGCGAGAACGGGAGATAAACTGTAAACGCATCACTCCTGAGAACGACAGCAGAGTACAGTCAGGAAAGGTTCGGGAATCGGCGGAGGCTACGGAGTCTGCCACGAATTCGGTTGATGCACGGTTTAAATAGGCAAGCGGGAATTCGAGCGTGCGTAAAGCCAACACGAGCGCGTGGGGAAATAGCGTGCGTAGATACAATGTGCGCCGCGTGGAGGGGACGCGATACTCTAATAATTAAAACTATGACGCTTGCCGGCGAAATCAAATTAACGAAAATAAATGCGGGTGTAACGAGCGTATCAGGGAAAATTGATGAAATAAACTAAAATTTATGATAAAAGAAATTTTTAAATCAAAAATATATACAGACGTCAATTTTTCCATGTAACGACACGTTACAGTGGGTCCTATCACATTTGGGGGTATAAGTATGGAAAGGGAGTTTCCCTTTGTAAACACTAATAAGTTTTTTTATAGCACGCCATGTCTCTATAATACACAAGTGTTTTATCGCTAGAGAACTGAACATAATAGTTTTTGCTAATTGTGTCCAATTTTGCGCATAGTTCGCGATAATGTTTCGATGCACTGGTCCATCTAGCGTGGTATGGTACAACTATTTTTCTATTGCGCACTAATAAATTCGTGCACTGCGGATCAAAAACATGTACGGTATCTTGGCCGGCATTCCACAGTCTTCGCTGGGGTGAGGAAAAATTTTAGAAAACCTCCATCGAATCCGAAAAAGAGGAGGGAGGGCATGTTTACCAAGAGGGACAGTAATTATACCCGATATAAGCACATTATCATGCAATCGGGTACCAACATAGAATTTTATCGTTCCTCATTCCACAAATTCTTAGATGGTTTCCATACCAGTGGCACAATGTAGAGCACGGACGCGGGTGCGACGATCCACTCTCAAAATCAGTCTGAGGACTTTATTTTGCATTATTTGCAGTCTCTTCAAATGGCGTTGCGCCGCTCGATTCCAGCATGGGCTCCCATATGTAAGAATAGGGCGAAGTACAGTTTTATATAGGAGTAAATTTCTTAGGAGACTGCTGTATAACAGATAACGGAGTTTCCGCATGGCGGCTGCAGTCCTCATTACATTGTTTTCTATAGCAGATTTAAAGGTAAGTCTCTTATCTAGCTTGATGTCAAGATATTTCACAGGATTTTCAACAAGAAGCGGCTTACCATGGAGGGTAGGGCATCTAGGAATATGAACTGGGTTGGTTCTGCGGGTAAAGACTATTACTGAATATTTGGAGGGATTAGCAGTTAATTTCCAACGAGGTAGATATTGCTCATAACGTAATAAATGATTTTGAAGTTTCTGCACCGCAAGAATTTGAGAGAAGGAATGTATATATAGTACTGTATCATCCGCATACATAGCCATGCTGCTGTTGGGAAATCCTGGGATGTCCGCAGTATATACATTGAAAAGGATCTACCCAAGGATTGACCCCCTGGACCTATCAGCATTAACTTGAACCCTGAAAGTCCGTCCAGTCAGATAGCTACGTATCATCGTGATAAGCGCTGGCGGGAATTTGTATTTTATGAGCTCATAAATGAGACCTTCAATCCAGACTCAATCAAAGGTCTTCTCCAAATCAATCAGCGCAAGCGCAGTATGTTGACGTTGATTAAAAGCTATCGTGTCTGTGATAACCCGTGCTACCTGATGATTGGTGGAGTGACCTTGCTGAAATCCAAATTGCTCTTGAGGGAGTATATTGTTTTCCGTTACGAACCCCGTCAGGTGCTGAAGGATGACCTTCTCGAGAATCTTGGATGGAGTCGTTAATAGTGAAAGTGCTGATAATAGTTCTTGAAAATGGAATCAAGCTTTTCGCGAAACTCACGATAATGCCGCTGAACGCGAGAAACAAAACATATCGGCGGTGGCTTCTGCGTCTTCTTGACCGACACCGGCGCTGGATCAACAAACACGCCACTCCCTGTTCACTCAGCGTCCATGTTATCTTGGGATTTGTCCGTTGCACCACGAGGGTTCTGTGTATTATCCTTCGCTAGGATGCCATACCTATTAGTTACCTCAACATTGAAAAAGTCAACCAGTCTCGGCTTATGCTGGGTCCTCTCTGGAGGTTCCATCTCAATACCACGGAACTTGCCAGTCGCATTGAATGCAGTGCTACCATGTTCACCAACACTGGTGTTAGGGTTCATATCCCCATCTGGATCCGTACACTGATCTGACTGCAGTTCAGGTACTGTCGTAGAGTTAGAACGTCTCTTCTTCAATGAGATCACCACAAGCGTCGTATCGGCCTTTTACGTCCTCATATCTATCTTTCTTGCCAATTTTCCTAGCAAGCTCCGTTAGGCTCTCAATGCTGGAATTAGAGTCTTCAGTCTGGCAAGACAAATATTTCGCCGAGCCACGCGTTAGATGTTTAACATTGCTCATCCAACAACGTTATAACAAACTTCAAAACAACAAAACAAAAACAGCTCACACAGGCGCTGAGCCTGTCCACAAAAACGAAATCAACGGCAGACAGATACTACAGTCACCCGTGAACAACAAAACACAAACGCCAATTTGATGTCCAGAAAAAAACGTTCTGACTTTGACACTGACTGAGAGCTCGCGAAAAATACGTCCTTACCCTACTGAGATCGGACGAGAACTGCTCCATCCAGCGTGATATGGTAGTTGCCGATAGTCAAAGCGGTAGCGAAGGTATATGAAATTATAAAAGTACAAGAGAAAAATAAATAATAATTGCAAAAATTGATGTTATTGCAACAACACGCAGTGGTTCCCAGGAGGCCAACCAACCTAGTACTGACCGCGCCCGACGCTGTTTGACTTCAGCGATCGAACGAGAAAGAAGAAAGAAAGAAAGAAAATACGTTTATTTCGCTCAATAAATCAAACAACAACAACAGTGTTAGTTTTTACATATCTGTACTGTCTGAATTTGCATATACAGTATGCGGCAAAATAAACAGTACTGAAATTATGAAACGTTCATTATTTATTATTTATGTACTTACTTTACATTATATAGTGTTGCAAACATTATTCACTACGACGTCCCCGATAAAACACATGTTCAAGATGCCCTCCGTTCAGTTCGAAGCAGTATTCGTAGCGTTCGCGAAGGTTCACAAACACGTCTGTGAACACAGGTTGTTGCTTAACAAGAAAAAAACGTTGAATTTTAACCCGCAATTCCGGAATGTCAGACGGTGGATCGGTGCGGAAAACAGTCTCCTTCAGCATTCCCCATATGTACGCATCAGGTGGTGTTAGGTCTGGTGAGTGCGATGGGTATGGGAAATCAGTGCCACGCGAAATAAGGCGATCCCCAAAATGATTGCACAGCATTGGAAGAGACTCCCTAGCCGTGTGACATGTTGCCCCGTCCTGCTGAAACCATTGTCGATTACGGTCGATTGTGGTATGTCCCTGGCACGACAAAATCGCAGAAATGATGTGATAACCTGTTCTCTGTAGCGCCTGTTTCATAAACTTAGGCCTAAATGCGCCGGCAACTTTCTTTTAAGCTTGGACCGTTTTCGCGCCCTTTTGCTGGAGGAGGCTGTTTTCCGTACCGATCCACCGTCTTGACATTCCAGAATTGCAGGTTAAAATTCAACATTTTTTTCTTGTTATGCAACAACCTGTGTTTGTCACAGACGTGTTTGTGAACCTTCGCGAACGCTACGAATACTACTTCAAACTGAACGGAGGGCATCTTGAACATGTGTTTTATCGGGGACGTCGTTGTGAATAACGTTTGCAACATTATATAATGTAAAGTAAGTACATAAATAATAAATAATAAACGTCTCATAATTTCAGTACTGTTTATTTTGCCGCATACCGTATTATAATTTATTTACAATTCAAGTTTGTTTTTTAATTTACAATTAAATTTCGTATGCGCTACCCGCGACGTAACACAAAATCAGCGCGTGTCACTCGCGGTTCGCGAATCGTTTGCGGTGTTGCGCGTCACAAACACACACTGCACTCTATTGGAGGAAAAGGTCCATAAAAACCTCCATCGTTTCCGTTGCAGGTGCGTGATAGTTGTCGGCTGCGGTGGTCATGGTTACATCTCTGCTTCGTTAGCGAAGATGTGGCGATATTTGCAGCGGTGATCGCCGAAACCAGTGGGTTGCTGTGATGTTGTGTGGCCGTGTAGAACTTGGCTGCTCCTCTTGCGATGTACTCTCCAAGCTGCTCAATTCCAGCTGCCCGGTGTAGGTCTGGAATGCGCGTGCAGCGGCCGGCGGCCATTATCAGACGAAGGCACCGGTTCTGTACAACTTGCAGCTTCTGTAGATGCTTCTTTGCAGCTATCCTCCAGCAGGGGCTACCATACGTTAGTATCGGGCGTATTACCGCCCGATAGAGTAGGGGTTTGTTTTCCCTACTCACATGTCGATTTAGTAATATAAATCGCAATTTCCTTAGGCCAGCAGCGGCTTTGATTGTATTGTTCTCGGTGGCAGCTTGAAATGTTAGCCGTTTATCCAGTTTGATACCTAGATACCGTACTGGATTTTGAGGTGCGAGCGGGGTATCGAGGAGCGCCGGATATCTAGGTATGTTAACGGGGTTTGTTCTTTTGGTGGATATGGTTACAGATGATTTTTGAGGGTTGGCGGTAAGCTTCCATGTGATAAAATATTGTTGGTATCGGGATATATTAATTTGTATTTTTTGTACTGCGACAAATTGTGAGAAAGAGTGTGCATACAGAGCGGTGTCGTCTGCATACATGGTAAGTTTAGCGTTCGGAAAATTGGGGATGTCTGCTGTATAGATATTAAATAGAGCCGGCCCGAGAACCGACCCCTGTGGTACTCCTGCCGTAACCCGCACTTCTCTCGAGCTGCTACGCTGGATTCGGACGGAGAACTTCCTTCCCGTCAGGTAACTCCTGAGGATGTTGATTAGCGGTGGTGGATAGCGATATCTAATCAGTTTGTGGAGGAGGCCTTCCGTCCAGACTTTGTCGAAAGCCTTCTCGAAGTCAATGAGCGCCAGCGCCGTGTGCTGCCGCCGGTTAAACGCTGTTATGGTGTCCGTTAACAGTCTGGCCTCCTGGTGGTTGGTCGAATGCATCGCACGGAACCCGAACTGCTCCGGCGGCAATACACTGTGCTTGTCACTGAACTCATTTAGGTGGCGGTAGAGTATCTTCTCGAATATTTTAGAGATTGTAGGGAGAAGTGAAATAGGGCGATAGCTAGTTGCAAATTTTGGGTTGTTTTCCTGGTTTTAATACCGGCACCACTGTGGCTTCTTTCCAGGGCGAGGGGAAATGCTATAGTTTAACACTGGCATTGAACAGATAAGTAAGTTGTACTATTGTCTTTTTGGGTATGTATTTTAAGAGTATATTCTGGATTCCGTCATTTCCCGACGCTTTGGGGGCGAGGGATTGTGAAATGAGTTCCTTTACTTGTTTGGGGGTGGTTAAATATTTTCGGGAGTGTTGTGGGAAGGGGGCATGTTGAAGAAAATGGCTATTAACAGTGTCAGTGACTTGTGTTTCGACTTGCGGCGTTGTATCGGAAATGTGGAAATTTTCAAACGCTGACGCGATCTTCTCCGCGATTTGTTTGTCCTCAAACGTTGGCGTACCATCAGGGTCCTCTAACACACGAATGGGCTTACGTTCCGATCTAAGGTGCTTGTTTAACCGCCAGATGGAACCATCACTGGGGTTGATTTTCCGGAGGCGGGTATTATACGTCTCGTTTCGGTGCTGCCTAATTTGTGCGCGAATTTGTTTCGTGTACTCGTTCGCTTGTATCCGTAGATTCTGCTCACGCATACGTTGGAAACATTTGCGCAATCGGTTCCTTTCCTTTATTAGGTCAGCGATTTCCGATGGTAGTTCGCTGCACCGAAACGAGTCAACCCTTCTTGTGGGAATGGAGGTTTCCGCGTCCTTGCAAATGTTATTGGTACCGCGTTGTCTAGGGCTTCTGTGTCTTCTAGGTCCCTAATGATTGGGACGGCATTAAGCGTTTTTTTTTTCAAATGTTCGTATTAAAGTTTCATCTACACCAGTCATCTTGGAAACTTCTACTGGTTTGCTAAAAAATCGTCTAGCTACATTTCCTGTGTTTGAGGTTCCTCCACGTTGTACTACTTGATCGACCTTAATACCGACTTCTTTCCACAATTGTTTTTGTATGATTTTCTTTCTCTCCTCTACTCTTTCTCGTTGTTCATCAGTAGCACCTCGCATAGTTGGAGTTTGTAACTCTAGACGACATGCAATGTGGAGTATGCATTCTAGGAACTTGATCCAAACATGTAATGTTGAGAAACCATATTTTAAATTATCTTCATCAACTGGAAAATGCTTCAGGTTTTGTAAGTAATTCATTTGAGTTGGCTTACATTTACAAATATAGCAACATTGACTGGATGTATGTGTTAATGCATTAATCACTTTTCCATCTACCATCATAAGGTGTAAAGTAAAAGTATATAAAAATTACTTCTGATTCGTTAAGTAGTATATGAAAGGATTGTAGTTTGGATATTTCTTGTTTAACTATACCTACTTCTTTTCTGATGTTTTCCGGAGTTTCTTTAATATACTTTAGTTTAATAGGTCGACAGAAGCGAGTAGATGATGGTTTGTCATTTTGCCATACAATCATAGGTGGTTGTTCATTAGATCTAAACTTAGCGACCAACCGCAAGGGAACCAGCGAAAATAAAAATAGATTTTTGTCCGTCATTAGCTCATCATCCTCTGAATCTTGGAAGGCGCTTGATCCTGTTGCCTTTTTTTTTGGTAGTTGCATATATTCGCTGTATCCTGAGCTACCATCACAACCGTATTTGCAAATAAGCTCCATATTAAGGAGATTAGTAAAATCAAATTGATCAGGCAATTTAATGCACTCTATTAATCTTGATGTGGTTTGATTAAGCAGAAATTGTAGAGGAACAGAACCGCCTGAAAAGTAAGATGCAATGGAAGATATGAATTTATTATAAATTAACAATATAATTTACGATTGCTTACCGAATTCGTCAAAAACAATTCCAGCAGGATAACAACGAGCTTTTGCCTCTACAACTTTATGATAGGAAGGGTATAAATAAGGAACGTTATGTGCTTTGGCGCCCATGCGAAGTTTGTGGTAACTATCTTTAGACACTTTAGAATCTATTAATAATGCTAATGCTTCATTTTCTGAGTAAGGACGTAATCCTTCAGTTGTAGGGGATAGCGACTTTTTATATAATTGCAAAATTTTAGTAGGGCGTTTCGGTGATGTTTCAGTCGCTTGTGCCAATAAAGTTGCAGCTGAACGTTTTCCTTCGTCCCTTAAGACTGTTTTTGCAGCAAATACAATTTCCTCGCATGTAGCATTCTCTTTTAAGGTTTCTACTTTTCGCCATTTTGTATAAGTACTGCTTGTTGCAAAGGATTTTGTTTGTTGGTCGTTCTATTCCGGATGATGTACTTGGTGTTGGCGTTGATTTCTCGAAATGTACTTCAAAGACCCGAGACTTCCAATTTTCATGTGCCTTAACAAATTTGGCGTATGATGATGCCGCTCTCCATTTTTGCATTTAAAGTGGTACAAACTCCCCTTATCCTGTTCATCAAGTCTTCAATAAACGCTTCATTGTCAGATGGCCATTGATTTTCAAATTGTTGTGTGATATAATTAAAAATCAATTCACGAGTTTGAGCAGATGTTGCTGACGAAGGGCGGTCCTGTTGCCGCCACAATTCAAATAACATGCCATTTGTTATTACCATATTAACCTGCAATTAGTGTAAAGGGTTAAAATATGTATGTCTTATATGTATAATTAAAACATGATTGTTTAAAATTTTCTTTTTTAGATAACATAATCCCTGGTTTTTGGCTCTAAGTGAATAATTTTAGATAACGAGTTTTATAAACTAAAAGTGATAATAATTAGCGTTGCCGTGAATTGGCGTACAGAAAATTCAGAATGGCAATAGACAACACTTCAAGCTACAAGCCGGTCATAAATTTAAAGCTCTACTATGCCCTACTTTTTTTTTCATATCAAACAAATTCAAAATTTGTATTAGATTTCTGTCTTCATTAAGAAGTAAAAAAAAATCAAATATATCAAACATTTATAGTATAATTACAAAAACTACATATACGTACTGCTGTGAACTGATGGTCCAAGCATATAAGTAAAGAGAAATTAAAAATGACAAAATTAATTTAGCTAGCTCAGCAAAAAAGAATTTAAAAGGGCGCCAGAGATTCTTTAAAATTCCCAAAAATTGAAATGGCAGATTTAAAAATAAAAGAACTATTTAAGGTGATACTAATTAATAACTTTTATTGAAAAAGAAAAAAAAAAAAAAACATTTGATAACAATTAACAGGGTTAAAAAAAAACCTTGGACTGAAGGTCCTGGATTAAAACAAACCCTGCGTGAAACTAAAATTTAAGAAGGACAATTCAAATCCTTCAGCAAACAAAATGGTGAATTCGTTCTAGAAGGAATTTCAATACAAAAAAAAAATAAATCCACGTGGTTTCAAAAATTCAAAGCAAACTAAAAATTTAATTCAAATAACGTGGAGAAACAAGCAAAATTAAAAATGAAATATAAAACAAGCTCTCAGCTTCACTTCACCTACCCCGAGGTGATAAAATTAAAATTAAATTAAAACTAAAAAAAACGGAAAATTTATACTCTAAACGCGTTCGCTTCTAAAACGAAAATTAATAAACAAAAACTTACATGAATTGTATACAATTAATGTGATGAGACGTCTGAATACTGATCAAAAATTATAATAATCCGAAACAAATGAAAAATTGTAAAATGGGAAAAATGAAAGAGCTAAAAAAATTTACATGTACAAACTCGTGCCACTATTCAGACTCTGAGCCCTTAAACGAGGCCTCTCACGCGTATATACAAAACAGCTGACTGCGCGCGCTCTGCAACGGCCGCAACCAAAGAAAACGCCTAATAAGAAGGACATAAACAAGATAAACTAATGCTAAACTTATAATCAAAGAAAAATGAACTAACTAACTGAACAATAAATTATCCAACAAAACTACTAAATTCAAAGTAAAAAGTAAAATTAGTGAAAATTTGCGCGCGGCAAAGCCAAAACTTGAACTTGGAAAAATAAACAGCATAGAGTTCACACAACCGGGGAGACATGCCACAGCAGTACCTTAATGTGTATCTCAAAACAAATTCACCGTAATAACACAACCCACACTTAAGAAAAACTAAAACAGAGCGATGTGATTTCTATGCGTAAACTGAGGTACAGGCACTTCTTCAACTTTAGACACCGCTCATCGAAGCCATGTCTTGTTTATCATAATGACGGCTTCGATATCGGTATCGGGAACTCATAACAAACCATGTGGAATGTGTTTAGCTTGGATTTTCTACACTTACTATTTGGACTTTTGTCCAGTTAAATCTCTGATCGGTGCCACTGTGCGCCGTTAGCATTGCTGTATTGGTTATTCCAGGATTGGTGTTTTGCATTGAGATCTGCTACTAGGAGGGGTCTGTTCGTGTTTGCAGTAGTATATAATCAAGTATACACCCTATAGTCGAGCCCTGGGGCTATTGTACATGGTAGTTAGGTGTACGTCTTTGGGTAGTTTCAATGTAATGGCCTGCCTCCGTTGTTTTATCAGTTTTGATTATCGCACAGTTTAGGTTACGTCTAGTTAGCGCCATAACGCCTCCTTGTCTGTTGTCGCCGTCAACCCGAAATATTCTGTAGCCTCGGTGTTTTGGTATGTTCGAGTTACTTAGTTTAGTCCCATTAAGCAGTACTATATGTGTATGTTGTTATTATTGATGTAAAGGTCTAGTTCCTCCTTTTTGTTTTTGTATCCATCAATGTTCCAGTGTAAGATGTTTATGGGTGTTTTCTTATTTGTGGGAGACATTTTTAACGTTGTTGTTGAACGCGTTAACGGCGTTAATGTAATCAAACGGAGTGTTTGCTGCTTGCATCCTCTGTAAGAATATTTTTAGTTTATCAGCCAAAAGGTGATATCTGGGGTTTCATTTATTTTTTTAATTATTTGGTTGAGCTTGTCCCATCCCTTGATGGCCCGGGAGACTCCTTACTCCGCGTGCGTCACTTCTGGGTAAATTGTATGATGATTTGTATGTGTGTGTGTGTAGTGTCATCTTTGCTATGTTCCGTTATTAATGATGTTATGTTCATTAGTAGGAGTTCCTGAGTAGTCTCCTCCGTACTACCCCCGCTGCTGCCAGTGTTGGGTAACGGTGAGAAGATGTTTTCGTCGTGAATGCCAATTCGGTCTGTATCTTTATTTACCTCCTTGTTGCGGTTCCAGGGGTTAGCTGCTGAGATGTCAGCTGGTGTTAAGGCAGCTTTCTCTTTGGGAAACTTTTTATTTTGCGTGGAGGTCTGTCTGTACCGCTTATTTTCCATATAGTTTTTGTATACATCACACTCAGTGCTGTTTGCTGGGTGAGCGCAGTGGCAGTGAGTTAGCGCATTTGGCTTCGAGTTCAGCAGGTTTTTTGCAGCTGTTAGTGGCATGGTTTCTTTGCAGATGTCAGACATTTGATCTTTTGCGAAAACAATGG
This sequence comes from Protaetia brevitarsis, assembly GCA_004143645.1. Taxonomy (NCBI): domain Eukaryota; kingdom Metazoa; phylum Arthropoda; class Insecta; order Coleoptera; family Scarabaeidae; genus Protaetia; species Protaetia brevitarsis. The sequence continues at coordinate 147,664 of RXPK01000078.1, forward strand.
CCTTGCGTGTCCCACTTTGACACCGTCTGCACTGTGTCGCTCTTTTTGTACTCGTGTACCAGTCCCATTTTACCTGTGTGTGGAAGACTATATGATTTGTTCTATTAAGCATCGCTGGTGTGTGTCCTCTTTCCAATACAACCATAAGTAACGTTTGCTTGGTTTTTTTTTCATCTTGATGCTTGCAGCGGTTTGAGCTGTGCCGCCTCAAGCTCCTCAAGTAGCTCATCTCTTTCTGTGTCAGCCGAGAGACCCCTCACAACCAGTGCGCATGTCTTTTGTTCTCTAGGTGTGTATGTGTAAAAGTCGATTTTACCTTTATTTATGTTTATAAATGCTTTCCTCTCATTTCCATTGTAGAATTGTATGTGTGTTTCGTTGTTTATATATTTTACGTGGTAGTTACTAGTTAGTGTGTTTAAGTTGATAATTAGGCATTTGTGGTCCATTAATTTAGGGATTATTATAGGAGGTGGGTTACGGATGTTTGTTTGTGTGATTTCTGCCACGGACTTACCGTCGTTGGTGTCGTCTCCGTCTGCCTCATTCTCCTCTTCCAGAAGTTGTAGCGGTGCGTAGCGGTTTGGTGTGAGTGTAGGCTGCTCCTCGGTGTCGCTAGGGTCTGCCTCTCCACTGCGTCCGTATCTTCTGCGGTGCTTTTTCTTTTTTGGTTCGTCGGATGAGGACCCAGAGCCTGAGAAAGCATCTGAAAGTCGGTCTGAGTTCGGGGTTGTGGGTCCAGAGCGAGGTTACTTGAGGGAAATTAATAAAACACAAGAACAAGAACTAAAGGGAACTATATTGTAAATTTAGCAATCAAAACGCAAGAAAAATACAAAAAAAAAACCAACAACAAAAGAATATTAAATAGACAACTCAGATAACCAAGTATAAAAAATAGAGTTATCTAAAATAAAGAAACATTGTGAACAACAAGTGAATCTGAATAAAACTAGGATGACATACCTTTCGGTTACACTTATTTCACACACTAAGCGACGTTAACGGTATACAAGAAAGGTAACAAATAAAAAAATAATGTTAAATAATTAAAAACCAAAAAAGAACTATCACTCAGGAAACACAAAACTAATAAGATGTTAATTAATAAATAAGGATCACTCCCGGATTCCAAGCTGTTCTCACGAACGCATATCCCGAACTTCTCCCTCCGAAAGGTTTTCAGGGCACTCTTATCACCTCGTATATTACAAGATAAAAACAAGTGTTGATGTTCCTTCCATTACAACAATGCTTTATTTCCTTGTAAAACAATATACTGAAGACATCAACACTAGTTTCCACCTGATGACCATTGGTGTTTATCAGCACTTTTGATTTTTGCGGAGTTCACATAAAAAAATGCCGATCTAGTGGCTGGCGTTGATCGAATGATCATACCGGAAATTGATGTCGCGACTCACAGTTAATATTAGCTGCAATATTAGAACTTGACATTGTTAAGACAAACGCGAATCGAAAACTAACACCTTCACGTATGCAAAGGAATGAAATGGAAATATATAAAGAAGAAAATAATTTAGAATATACCGGGTTATTACAGTCCTATCGCTATCGATGTTCGAACGCGACTGAACGAGAACTGGTCCATCCAGCGTGGTATGTTCGTTGCCGATAGTCGAAAGGTTAGCGAAGGTATATGAAGTTATAAAAATACAAGAGAAAAATAAATAAAAATAGCAAACATTGATGTTATTGCAACAACACGCAGTGTTCCTAGGAGGCCAACCAACCTAGTACTGACCGCGCCCGACGCTGTTTGACTTCAGTGATCGAACGAGAAAGAGAGAAAGAAAGAAAGAAAGAAAGAAAAGACGTCGTGGATGTCGTTAATGATGGGGCGCTGATTAAGCAGTTCCCGGAAAAACTTCCAGTTAGCGCGCGCGTAATCTGGGATCCGGCGCTTCGCGCTGAGGCAGAGGCATTCTATCTATTTGTACACATTGTTGATGTAAATAATAGCAAAATATGCATTATTTATTTCATGTAGTAGGTATACAGTAAGATTAAAACATATAGAAAGAATATTGTGTGTCAGAAGATACAATTTAAAAATAGTACAAGATAGTAAAATATTTGAAAGTTATTTATGTAGTTTGCAAAAGTTACGTAAAACTATTACTCCATCAATTAAAATTTAAGGAAAAATTAAACGTAAAAGAAATACCACTTTCATAACATATGTTTCGCAAATACATCAATTAAAAAATATCATTTCAAACTATGCTACGAGGACAAGAATATTATAACAGTAATACGATATAGTATATAAATCGGCCCCTAGAAATGCCATCGAGGGGTAGTGCGATGACCAAAAAATCCTTTCGGATGAAGCTAATAAGATTTCTTTTTTTACATTTTAGAGCCAGATATCAATATAATATAACAGCATCACGAAATTTAGTACAGCAACAACATTTAAAGATGTGTTTTCATCGAAAACATCGAACAGCTTCTCGGAAGAAATATTTTACTCAAATAATTGACCGATGTACATATGACAGGAAGTGGTATTTTCTAAATCATTTAACAAACTAAATATAAATAAAATCCAAATAACAACAAACTTTTTTAATGTCTGAAAATTAAAAAATACATACATATATATATATAAATATATTATACTTATAACCGTATCTCTAACTTACCAACTAGCTACTGGTCCCACGTTCTGAAACAAACAAAAAAAAAAGATAAAAACATATATTACAAAACATACCTTTAACTTACCATACTAATGTTGATTTTGTATAAACGTGGAACCAGTTGCAATGAAATATTTATTGACGGTCACCTTCGCGTTATACCGAGATCTGTCAACAAAAAAAATATATATATATATACAAAATACTATATATAAAAAGAGAAATTTCTTGGGTAGCGGCATTTATTTAACAAACTATCATCCCTTAACTACAAAAACGTTTCAATACTTTATACATCTTTATCAAATTGCCTCTATTTTAATAAATCCAATTGTATGTTCGTACAGAAACATAAAGTCAAACAAATTTTAATTTTAAATTTTACATTTTATATTATATTTTCGGTTATATATAAAAATATATAAACAAATTTCTTCATCCAATAAAATCAATAGATAAACAAGCGCATAATTATTATTAAGATATAGAAAACTAATACATATTCACTGAACAATACAAAAATATTTATGATAATTACACTTACTTTCCTTTTCCGCGACGGCGGCTCCGCTTACCCCCAGCCATCGGCCGAGGTACCTCCACATCCACCTCCATCTAAAATTTATAAAAATAATAACAACAAAAAAAAATATAAACGAGTTAACATGTTCATAATACATACAATACTATAATTATGCCGTACAATATTTATTACACTTTCATGCAATGATTATATTTCATCTTATTGTAACAATATATATTAAGAGATTAACTATCTAAATCCAATCATTACGTGTAGAATATATCTAGCACTACACATAAAGTGCAGTAAACCATTAATTTATTTGCAAATGTAACAAAAACAATATATACTTACAGTGCTGGAGGTGGTGGACGCCGCCGCCGCTGCCGCTACCTCCCCGTCTCTACATAATATTAATTATAGATATCTATCTAAAATCTAAATCATTACGTATAGAACATATATACACTCCCCATATAAATTGCAGTAACCCATTAATTTATTTGCGAATGCAACAAAATAAAAATAAAATAAACATTAGGAATACTTACATTGTTTGAGACGGTGGCCGATTTGGCCGCCGCCGCCGCCGCCACCACTGTTTGCGCCTCTTCTTTCTGAAATGTGATGAAATGAATTAAAGAAAATGTATAAAATGGCGCGTTACAAAAAAAAAAAACATACCTCTATAATTCTTTTCTGTTGCTCCATCTGAAATATATATAACATAAAATTATATACAAATTGTAACAAGAAAAGAAAACATAAAAATGAACAATAGAATAAATAACAACAAAAAATAATCAATAATAATAACAATAAAGTATAAGAATAGAATGTAATTCTTACTTGCACAAAAACGTCGTAACAACACTATTATTTAAACAAAAACGCAACAATCCCATAGTTACAAATGGCAAACGCAATCATGAAATATTTAAAAAAAAAAACACCCAAATAAAAATCAAAAAGAATATTTCTAAACGTTTCCTCCCACCGTTTGACCCCTAAATAGGATCGAGACGCGAGATTTTTCTTAAAATGACCCGATTTATAGAGATGCGTTTTAGGGGGAGTGCGCATAAAAGTCTAACGGATTTCGTCGTTTGACAACTGCCGCTGTCACACGGTAAAAGGTCGCGAACTTCGATGAACGATTTCTAACAAAATAGGTGTAAATCGACACATATTAAGCTCGAAACGTGACCAGAGAGATGTTTAGAAACTGTATTATTCATTAGCATATTAAAAAATGTGTAATAATCGCGAAATATTGCCATTTCAGATAGAGCTTATCTCTAACCTAACATATCAATTTGGAACAATTTGAGCTAGCCTTATTTTTTGTTCAAGACTCAATTCGTCGGTTTAAAGGTAAAAAATAACATTCGTAATACACGCTCAGGTATGTTTGTGAAGTGCTTATTCAGTTTTTAGTTAGATTATTGAACAAATTTCATGAGAATTGTCAAATTATGACACGCTCATATTGCCAAATTATTATCGGATGATTTCGGAATGAGAGAGGCGCGTAGGTAAACGGAAAAGATAGTAAAATGACTGATATAGGTGATGAAGCCTGTGATAACGAAATTACTCGCAAATACTCAAAATGATACAAAATTACTTCGATAAAAGCAGCGCACTTTTTAACGACAAGATACGCATTATCGACAGTAGTGAAGGTAGGTTTTTGTTTTCGCGATATTTACTAATTAAACAAGAACAGCGAAAGGTCTTTTAGTCATTGTACTGACGTAACGTAGCTAAATTTCTAAAATGGTATAAAATAAATTGAACTGTCAGTTGATTTCATATAGTGTATCCATTATTTATAAACGGTATTTCGAAACTACCGAATACGAATACATTTGATCTAGCGGAGTTGGCGTGCGACAAACGGACTTTGTCGACGCAAGGTACCGGGATCGAATCACTGGCGGGCCAAGATTTTTTTTGTAATTTTTTTTTTTTCATTTCGTTTTTTTGTTCGATGTAATTACATGATTATCATTAATAGTGTTAATGTATATACAAAAGAACATGTATTTTACGTAGACTGATGTATGACAGTGCACATTAAAATGAAACCAAAAATTCAATCGGTGCATATAAAGTGCAGTAAGTCGAAAACGCTATAAAATATTGTCGCAATAAATTAATTTTTGCAACTTGAAATAATTACAATTTAAAATTAACATTTTACATATAGTACTACAAAAAAAAGGTTCTGTTTTTTTTCCCGTATCTGATTCCATCCGAAGGCTGGGTCGTTGATTACAGCTCCATTTTTGCATTTAGGAAAAAAATCTTTTCTACAAAAGTTGTACAGAATTGAATGCTGCATAAGTTAAAAATATTTTCAAATGTACCGGGTGTTCAAGAAGACTGAGTTTTTAAGAAAAACTTTTTTACAAAAGTTGTAAAGATTGCTGCATACCCTAAACATAGTTTCGACTATACAGGGTGTTCCAAAAGTAAAAACAAAAGAAAACTACACTTAAAACGTATTGCACATTGTAAAAGTGGCAACTTCCCTCGAATGGGGACCGACTTCAAGAAACCACCTTCCTCAAGTAACCACCTTCCTCAAGTACCACCTTCTTCACTGACTAGAAGCGCAGCTTCTAGTATAGAAAGAATATTGTGTGTCAGAAGATATAATTTAAAAATAGTACAAGATAGTAAAATATTTGAAAGTTATTTATGTAGTTTGCAATTTGTGCACGTGAGTATTTTCTCTGAATGTTCACCACAAACCGTTTGCTTACACTTATCACATAACTGTGTTGACATTCTGCTTTTCTTTGATGGGCAAATATAGCACCGTTTTCGTTTTCTTACTTTTCGAGCCGAAGACTCCCCTGTGGTTGGTACTTGATTCAACGTAGTTTGTATCAATGAAGTATGACTTTTATGCAAGCCATTCAAACTACGACGTCTAATTTGCCCCAGTACTAATTCTGTTGTAATTTCTCGTAAGAAAATTTTGCGAAGTCTTCGTTTTTTGGAAATATGCCAGTCAGGATGGATATTTCTCCAAATGACAAATGAAGCTACTCCACACACATCAATTATATTCAAAAATAGACCAAAGGCCACCTATTAGTTTTGCGTTTCACTGAATATGTATGTACCATCTGATCAAGTGTATCCACCCCTTTTTTCGTGGAATTGTAGTATTATTGATTCAGATTTATTTTTATTTTCCTCATCAATGGTGGAGTCGTTGTGCATTGTAGATAAATATATGATACAGCGATTTTTCTTAGGTACATAAGATACCAAAGTCATTGTCTTCTGAAAACCAAACAAGTTGCTTTCAATATTTCGTCGCTTGTGAGGTAAAAAATTTGGTGGTATGCAGCGCTTATTTTTTCTGAGCGTTCTTACACAAGTTAGGCCTTTGGTAAGCAAACTGGATGCAAGCTCGTAGCTGGTGAAGAATTGTCGAACGTAATATTCCTTTTAGTTTCTCAGAAAAGGTCCACAAAGTCTTCAACCACCTTTTGCGCTAAGTTTTCTGCTTGTTGAGACCTTCTTTTCCTAAGTACGGTATACACACGTAACGGATAACTAGTTCCACTATCGCATATCCACCAATTTTCATACCGTACTTATCTGGCTTGCTTGGCAGGTACTGTCGGAAAGATACACGACCTCTAAAAGGCACCAGTTGTTCATCGATGGTTAGATTACTGCCAGGAAGATAATATTTCAGCAAGTTTGTATTAACACGGTCCCACAGGTCTCTAATTGGTGGCAACTTGTCCTTTTGCCTTCGGAGGGTTCTGGTCGCTTTATCGTCAAAACGAATAAATCTTAGTAATTGAGTAAATGTATTTCGTGACATACACGCTCGATAAACAGGATTTCCATATAAAGGATTCCATAGCTCATTATAGTCCACCATCCTTGTTTATTTCTTCCAGCAGTAATCGAAAGGCCAAGAAAGCACGGATTTCAACGTCGTTAACTGGTTTCCACAAATCGCCAAGAATACGAACAGCCTCCTTATTAGTGAAAGTAACCACAATACCAATAACCGTATCATCAAAAAACAAATTGAATGCGTCACAAGGAGTATCAACATGCACTGCAGGTGGAAGTTTCACTTTGTTCAAAGCTGGTGTAATTATGTTGTGTGCACGTGTTTTTCCCTTGGCAATCGGCGTGGCATTCCACTCGGTACCATCTTTTCCAATAAAAGTTTGCGAATGGCCGGGCGGTTTATCATTAGCATCACTATCGTCACTTCCTTCTTGTTCATCGCTTTCTTCATCGCTAGTTTCTTGATAATCCGCTTCACTAGAAGAGGTTTCGTCATTTGGCTCTTCTTCATCTTCACCATCATTTACATTCCTTCCCAAATCCTCATCACTTTCGTACAATGCATCGAGCAACTCCTTTTCAGTTAGTGGCCGGCGTCGGTCACTCAACCAATCGGTCATACTTTCTGCATAAATTTCAAAACCAAATAAGCATAAAACAACAAATCTATTTTTACTGGGGTCAATCAAAACTTTATTTGCTTACCTGGTCTATACTATACTCTCCACTAGGTAAAAGAAATAAAATTAACCAATAGACACCTAAAACGGCCAATGCGTTGCTACCAGCGAATTCTCAGGGCGTATTAGACAGTAGCAATTTTCCAGAGCATGAGACCAGATTGAAATAATAAGAACTATAAAAAAAATTAAAATATTGTCTATAATAAATTAATACAGATATTAAATAAAATGAATGATTTGCAAAGTACCAAAAGGATGGGGAGGAGGGATAAATAAAACACAGTTTATAATTTATTTCCCACGTTGCGACTGTTGGTGGAAACCTGGGGTCGTTTCGGCCAGTGAGGCGCCGGAGAGGTGTTGGATTGAGCGCCACTGGGTTGTTTCTATTGTTGCCTTCCATGGCCCGACGCTGTCGCCCGGTATCTTTAGCCACAGCCCAGAATGGCTATTTTCCAGTAGGGAAACAAGGGTTTGGTACTTGCCGATTATTGATGTGTGAATAATTAAATTAATGAAAAGTTAATTAAAAAAAAAAAACTAATGCGCCAAAGACAATAAATTGAATTAAATAAAAATCAGAAAAAATTATTTAAACAGTTATATTAAAAGTTGACTAATGTAAAACAAACACTAAACGATTACAAAATGTAAATACACGAAATGAACTTTTGGGAGTGACGTTTTATGCCAAAATGTGTATTACAAAGAAACAAGAAAAATCTACCTACTCGATCGAGCATGCAATTGAACACGAACTACAATTGTTTAAAAGAGAAAAGAGGGAAAGACAAAAAAATTATTAAAAGTTACGGTTATTCAACAATGAGAAAAAAGAAACTAAAATATCAAAAGTTACGTTAAATTATTCTGAATCAATGGTAGTTCGTTACTACAAATACAAAAAAAAAAAAAATCTTAAAATTAACTTACATATAAACAAAACGCAAAAAGTCGGTGGCCACCACACACCTCGGGGGAGAAGAAGAAGCAGAAGAGGAAGGCGGGTGAAGAGGGCACGTGTCCGTGTACGGCTTGGGGACGCTGCGTTTGAGATCCGCTTCAAGCGGGTTCCAGCGGAGGATTTCTTCGCAAAAATAACCAATAACTAATAATAGCTTCCGTGGAGAGGTTCCCTTTTGGCCTGATATCCTCCCACAGGGGTTGCCGAACGGGTGCTTAGGTCAAAGGGGGTACGGCAGAGCGTCGCCTATTAAACGGTTGTCTACACAGTGGTGCGGGCACGAGAATGAATGCCTCGAAAGGGAGACTAATTCTCTCTACCTTGCGGTGAGATTCGGTAGCCAATAGAATCCGAGCATCGGATCGTAGATTTCACACGTGTGCATGTGTTTATATGAAATTTCTAACGTTGAAAGTACAGTGCGCACAAAAATATGTCCCGCCAAGGACTAAAATAAATTCGAAGCTAATTATGAACGGAGTTTAATGAAATTTGCAATACAGATGCATCTAAATAGATACTAAAATTTGACAATTTAAGAATTTAGAAAAAGGTCACAAATAAAGCGGTACATTTACAAAAAAACAACTTCAAGGTTGAACGTGACGTTATATGAAATAAGTAAATAGCGAATTTCTCGGTAACTAGTAAAGGCCAATGAATTTAGATGGTTTCAGATAAGAGAGTGTACAGTTAGGGAAATAAAAAAAAGGTGCGCAATGCTTTGAAATTTAAAAGTAAAACAAAAATAGGCGGCAATAAAATTGGTTAAAGACGGAATAAGTAAATAAGCAGTAAAATAAGTTCTAACATTCCTTAAGGAGTGATTAAATAAGAAAAGGTGTTTTTAACACGTAACAGCGTTCGTTAGGAAAGTCACAAATACACTGATAGCAATGCAGTTTGTAAGCTGACTGTTTTAGCAAAACGCATTTAGGGAATTCCCCTTCATATGCAACTGGAAGTTCTTACATACAAGGGAAAAGTCCCGAAATATAAAGCATATCTTATTACGGGGGATTTACCCACATACCTAGTTTTAAATAACGTAGCAATGCATTTTATAGTATAATAACAGTATGTGCCTCAAAGACACACCTTGGTAGGACGTGTCAGTAAATTATGTTTAATTTTTTTAGTAAAATAGGAAAAATATTTTTAAAAAATTTTTATGTCATTCTGTGTTAAATAGTTTATTTTGAGAATACAAAAATCCTCCAGTCTGTGGGCAGTTAACTTACAAAGTTCCAGCAATTTCAAAATCAATTGTGCCTCAAAAGCACACCTTGGTAGGTTTAGGGTTAACGCACTTCACTGTGCCGTAGTGAGAGTTGGTAGTAGCATGCCCCCATGTCTGGCATTTTTTGCACTGGATGGCCTCTTCTTTGTTCGCGTAGGGTTGGTAGTACACCCGCATGTGTTGGATGTACTTGGCGTTGGTGTTCAGTTTAGCCAGACTAACCGATTTCGGAACGACGACCATGAAAGTGGGATATTTTGTGTTTCGAAGCCGCATAACCCGACTGGTAGGCACATCTAGCTCGATAAGCTCGGATTTTATGTTGTTTTCTTCTGCATCGCCATTGAGACCAGTAAGAACGAAGGCTTGAGTACGCTCGTTCTTGAAGGTATATGTGTGGAATGGAATTTTGTTCTTGTACTTGTTAATGAAGGCCTTGTAGGACGCCATCTGCTTGAATTGCAACATAGTATCGTTGCCCGTGTACTGTAGGTGGTATAGGTTCATTATTTCATCGACGTTTTGCGCAAGTCGCGCATGCTTTCGCCCAGCCGGGTGGGAAAGACGATTGGCGGAGGCTGGACATTCCTGGCTCCCGCAACCGGGTCAGCACATTCCATGGCTTCTGGCTGGTGGTCATCCTGACGCGTCGACTCAGCACTATCATCTTCTTCCTCTATAGCAGCACCCGTGTTCATGGCACTGTCCTTGGTTGTGTCCAACGCACAAACCGCAATGGTGTATTTATCTATCCACGTCAAGGGTGCAGCAGTCTCCGTCGACTGCACATCATCGGTGACGGTTGATTCGTCGGCCGCCGCAGGCCTTTGCGGAGCAGACATCGCTGTTGTATTTGGCAGAGAGGCTTCAAAGCGGCCCTTGACGTCCTCCTCCTCTAGCGTCTTACGCGCTTTTTTGATCAACGACGGAATGCTGATAATGCTGGAGTTTGAGTCCTCCTCAGATTCTGGCAAAGTCCTATTACAGTCGCGGGTTATACTTTTCACATTGCTCATATGAGCTTAACTTATAAATAAATAAAGTTTGTTAAAGTCTATGATGAAAACTATATACACTAAATGCAATATTTACAGTTTGCCGGGAGGCGTAGCCTCCCGCTAGCGCTTACGCAGTTCGTGAACCAATAGGTTCGATGAAAACACGCACAGGACACTACACGCACCGAAAACAAATCGATTTTCCGTTTAGGATACACTTATCGCTATTACAATAGGCACGTCTGTACTCCACGGAGGTCGGACGAGAACTGGTCCATCCAGCGTGGTATGGTCGTTGCCGATAGTTAAAGCACTAGCGAAGGTATATGAAGTTATGAAAATACAATAGAAAAATAAATAAAAATAGCAAAATTGATGTTATTGCAACAACACGCAGTGTTCCCAGGAGGCCAACCAACCTAGTACTGACCGCGCCCGACCCTGTTCGACTTGTGTAATCGAACGAGAACTCAAACTTAAACTCAACAAATCTTTATTGATTATAAGAGATTAACAACAATACTAATGTCATTGTACATGTTTGCCTTATACAATTTACCTATATTAACTGAAATATGCAAAATTGTGCTGTTTCGGGGTGACTGCAAGGAGTCATCATGTCCGGTGGGAGGTTGCGCGTCCACCTCGCGGACGTTTTCGTTGGGTTTATTGTGAGTTTATTTGCGGTTGTGTAGCGAAGCAAAGGTTTCACGTGATTTTTTAATTTTTGTAGGGCAATTTGTGGAAAAGGGGAGTGAGTATACACAGTCGTGTCATCCGCGAACATGGCCACGTGATTTCCTGGGAACGACGGCGTGTCCGCTACGAAGATGCTGTACAAGATCGGACCCAGCACCGATCCTTGTGGGACATCCCTGGGTGTGGAGATAGCCTGGCGTACTCGCACTTGAAGTGATCTGTTCTTCAGGTAGGACTGTAGTATTCGGATGATTCGAGTTGGAAAGTGCAGTCGGACTAGTTTGTCGAGGAGGCCATCCGTCCAGACGCGGTCAAACGCCTTTTCCATATCCATCACCATCAACGCGGTGTGACTGCGATGATTGAGGTGGTTAATTGGGTCGCTAATTACCCTGGCAACCTAGTGATTAGTGCTATGTGCCTCCCTGAAACCGAACTGGTGCGAGGGGATGATGTTGTCTTCCACGAAGGCCTTGACGTGCTTATAGATGACTTTCACCGCGATTTTAGATAGCGATGACAGAAGTGAGATGGAGCGATAGCCGTCAGTTTTGTGGAAGGGTTTTCCAGGCTTGTGAATTGGGATGACGAAGGAGGATTTCCATGAAGAGGGGAAGTGCTGAAGCCTGACGATGGAATTTATGATGAACACGCCTCTGCTCATCCCTCAGCGAATGGACGTTGGTGGGCGGGGCCTCAGGTCTTCTTCGTCGTCATCGCTGGTGTCATTCTTGCTAGACTCCCGTTCTTGCCGCCTGGTGTTTGCTAGACCCGATTCTGCCTGTTCTATTTTGTTCGGGTAACGGTGCTCGCACCTGCTTGGTGGGTAGCGGAGGAAAGTGGTGTTCCTCGGTCCACGCATTGACGGGTGGGGGTGGTGCTGGCACTTAGCGCGGTGCTTTTGTGTTTTCGCGCGACCCTCGAAGGAGACGCGCCTTCTCTTTGTTGGCGCGCACTTTGTGTAGTTCATCCTTGTACACTTGACACTCCGTGCTAGAGGCCGGATGAGCCTCACAGTTGGCACATTTCGCGGGTAGCGTTCTGTCTTTTTCGCAGGTGTAACTGGGGTGATTCTGCGCGCACTTAACGCACTTTTCTACGCCCAAATAACAATTCTGTGTGGCATGCCCCCCAAGATTGACACTTCCTACATTGCGTAAGAGCCTTCTTGTTCATATGCAGCTCGTAAAAAACGCGAGTTCGTTGATAGATGATAGATAGATAGATGTATTTCAAAAAAGTGTACAAAGACAAAATGTACAGTATATGATTCGTCAAAATGTAAAAAAAAAACAATATCAAACTAATAAAACACAATACACTTAAAAAATTAGGTTTAAGAAAACCTTCGTTAGGACGGTGTATGTACAAATTAAAAGTCAGTAGGATACGAAAAAAAAACAAGAAAAGACACAACAGGAAAAACTTGAAAAAATGGACACTGCACACACGAAAAAACGGGCCGAGTAGTATCCGGTGGCTATCCCCTCTCCGAAGTCGCAGCAAGGCCCGTGGCGCTCGTCAGGTAGTATTCCTCCAAACTGTATATAGGGACGAAGAGCAGAAACTTTGCCACTGTTCTTCTGAAGCACGCCATATCCATATTTCTCATGTGCCCCGGTAGCTGGTTATATAGTTTTAAGGCAGTATAATTCGTGCTCGTCTTAGCTCTTTGTAAACGGTGGAAAGGAATGATATAATGGTTTTTATTTCTGGAGTCGTGGTGATGCACGTCGACGTGGGTGGGCAGGTTGTGTGACCCATGGATATACAGGAGGCAGGTTAGTATATAACAAGATGGTAGTGTCAGTATATTGAGGCTCTTAAATAATTCCCTGCAACTCGTTCTTGAACTGCAACCCATTATCGCCCTCACTGCTTGTTTTTGTTGCAGAAATATTGTTTTTGCTGCAGCTGAGCCCCCCCAGAGAAGGATGCCGTAGGTCGCTCTAGAGTGAAAGACTCCGAAATACGCCTGTCGCGCAGCCTCCCTTCCTACGACTCTTCTAATTCTGCGAATGGCGAATATGGATCTTGCTAGTTGCGACCGGATGTTGTTTACGTGCTCCTTGTAAGAGAGAACACCATCGAAGGAAACTCCCAAAAACCTCACCGTTGCCCCACCAGCCGCATCCGCCGGAAACCGTAGCGCCTGGGATTTATCTACGTTTATTTTTAGTTTGTTAGCTGCAAACCACTCCGCCGCTTCACCCATGACCTCCTCCGCGGTGCCCGACAGATGTTTTCGCAGCAGGAAGGACGTATCATCTGCATACATTAACGTCTTGAAGGAGCAAACGTTGGTTGGCAAATCATTTATATATGTTATAAACAGGATCGGCCCCAGGATGGATCCCTGTGGTATCCCTCTGTTAACGATCCTCGTTGCAGGTACCGCGCTTTCGTGCGAAGGTCTTTTAACGTCACATCTTTAGCCGTAGTACACATAAAAACCGGGTAACGCGTGTTTCTAAATTTCACTTCATTAATCACTTTGATATCTAGTTCCTGTAGCTCCTGCTGGACTTCTTCTGGTCCGCGTCCTCAAGCAAGCCCTTGATGATGTAGGCGTGCGTCTTCTCTCCCTTCGGCGTCTAAGTGTAGAAGGGAGTTTTGTTTTTGTAGGTAGCAACGAATTGTTTATAACTGTGCATGTGTCGAAAGTATACTAATGTCTTGTCACTCGCGAATTGTATATAATAATCACGGCTGATGGTGTCCAGCTTGGCACACAACTCGCAATAGTGTGCAGTGACCTGCGCGATAAAACATATCGAAGGCAGCTTTTGGCTCTTCGGCGGTTGTGACTGCTCCCTTGTCTCCTCCAGGCTCTCGTCTGGAGTGGCTGACGCAATTGGCTGGGAGCCCTGTCTCGCTGCGCTCTCTGCTTCGTCCATTTCAACGTCCGCTAGTACCCCATAGCGGTTGTTGATAGCCACGCTGAAGAAGTCAAGCAGTCCCGACTTATGCTGTACCCGGCTGCCGCTGTGATGAGTTTCCGGATTGCCATTTGTGGTGGTGATAATAGCCTGCGATAGTTGCGACTCGGACTGATTCTGTTTTGCAAACATATTTGGGCTGAAAGCCGTCACGAAGTTGCTTTCACCTGCGCTGTGTTGCGTTTCCAAAGAGGTTTTGATGTGCTCATCAGCGACGCTGGCCTCAAACTTCCCAGATACGTCCTCATACTTGTTCATTTTCCCCACTTTTGTAGCTAGGGAGCTCAAGTTTCCAAACTGGAGTTGGAATCCTGGTCACGGTGTCGGTGGGTCCGACCGCGGTCGCGCGTAAGCGCTTTTACATCGCTCATGTGAGTTAATTTCTTAAGAAACACCGATTCTGTCCTTCAGCAATCGTGTAAGGGAAGTAAAGATAACAACACAAAAAAGAGCACTCCCGGGCAACGCCACCGGGAGGCTGAGGGCTTAAGCCGTCAGGCCGCACACACGCTACGGACAATTACAGACAAGCTGAATTCCAGCGAATGCAATTGATAGACCTCAGCGGCCTTCCTCCTGGTATAACGCCAGCGTGGCGTATGGCAGCTTATGTTTAAGCTCGCGCTGGCGTATACTAGTAATGTCCCTCACGAGCGGGTTGGGGTGGTACGCTGTCTTCTCGTAGAACCGTTGCGCTATGTCTCGTATCCGCTCTTCGACCATTTCAACGCCGGCCTCTTCATGTAGTTCCCTGATGCGGGTACGGATGTCAGCGCCCAGAATCATGCGCAGGCGTTTGTTTTGCAGTGATTGTAATTTTCTGATGTGGTGCCTCGCAGCATTTGTCCATATGGGAGCCCCATACAGAAGAACTGGGCGCAGTACCGTTTTAAAGAAGAGCAATTTGACATCAGTTTTTAATTCCCTGTGCAGGAGGATGTATCGGTATTTACGCAGAATAGCCGCCGCTTTCTTTGCGTTGTCCTCTAACATTGCTCTAAATGCGAGGTGCTTATCCAGGTAAACCCCCAAATACTTGATCACCGGTGCGTGCGGTACCTCCATTCCGAATAGTCTCGGGTATATCGGAATGTGTACTGGGTGAGTCCTTTTTGTGATGACTGCGACACCTGACTTCTGGGGGTTGGCCGAGAGCCTCCACTTCTGCAAATAGCGCTCGTAGTACGGTACTTGGTTGCTGATTTTCGCCAACTCGACGATCTGCGAGAATGAGTAGGCGTACATCATCATATCATCGGCATACAGCGCCATCTTGTTCCCTGGGAAGGTTGGTGTGTCCGCCGTGCACAAGTTAAAAAGGATAGGACCGAGGACCGATCCTTGGAGCACTCCAGAGAGGATGGCGAATGGCGCTGACGTCGCTCCTTGAGTTCGTACCTGAGACGTGCGTCCTTCCAGATAGTTCTTTACGACTCGAATTAGTGCCGGTGGAAATTGGTGCCGGATAGTTTGTACAGAAGTCCCTCGGTCCACACCCTGTCGAAGGCCTTCTCCAGGTCAACAAGAAGTAGCGCCGTGTGATGCTGTCGGTTAAGTTCGCCGATGATGTCCATTAGCACTCTCGCTACCTGGTGCTCCGTGGGGTGATATAGCCGGAAACCAAACTGCTGCTGCGGCAGGATGTCTCCATCGTCAACATGCTGCATTAGGCCGTCCATGATGACTCGCTCGGCTATTTTCGATAATGTATTCAACAGAGAGATGGGTCGGTAACTATCCGGAAGTTGTGGGTTTTTTTTTTGCGGGTTTGGGCACGGGTACTACGATGGCTGTTTTCCAGGCGTGCGGGAAGTATTGTAATCGGAGTATTGCGTTGGTAATTAAGGTAATTTGGACTATTGTTTTACGTGGGAGATTCTTTAGGAGGATGTTTTGTATCATATCTGGACCGCGAGCTTTGGTGGATGGGGTTTTATTGATGATGGCTTTTACTTTGCGAGGGGTTGTGAGTAAGTTGAGCGCATCTAGCGGATTGACGGGACTTTGCAGCAGGAAGGCATCGAGAGTGGTATGTATCTCCTGTTCCGTGGCTGCGTGGGACGGCGGCATATCATGGTATCGGCGAAACGTCTCCGCAATCATTTCTGCAACCTCTTCCTTTTCAATGGTATGAGAACCATCCGGCCGCAGCAGCGCATTGACTCCCATGCGCGGCTTCCGCAGGTATTTGTTAAGCCGCCAGATAGAACCATCCCGGACGTTAATCGTGCGGAGGCGATTTGGGTACGAGCTGTTCTTGTGCTGCACCATTTGCAGCTTGATTTCCGCCGATAGGCGCTTCATTTCATCGAGGTGAACCCGGTCACGCGTGCGCTGGTATTGACGCCGCTTCCTATTTCGCTCCGCAATGCACTGCAGGTTGGCCTGGGGCAGCTGCTGTTCCAGGATATGCACCTAATGAGGAGTTCGGTGCCGACTATCCTGTTCTTCGAACTCCTGCAAGGCTTTGGCTCGATCCATTCTGGTGGCCGCCGCACGAAGTTTCGATGCAAAGTTTTTAAGATCTTGAAGTAGTGTTTTCAGATCTACTATTTCGTCAATCTCTTTAAGACTGGCTGCAATTTCGCTGATATAGTACCTCTAGTCTTTACTTTCAGGACTCCGTTAGGGGAGATCTGCATCCTCATCTTCAGACATCTCCGTAGCCGGAGGTTCTCTAGAACTTTTAGTTCGTTGTGGAAGAGGGGAGAATTTCTCACGTCGCGTCTTTGCAGGACCGCTCTTTTGGGACGGGTGACCTTATTCGTGGCTTCTCTTCTTCTGACCCCTCTAGGGCGTGTTTGACTTTTGGCACTGTGTGCTGCTTCTTCCTCCGAGTCCATTTCGTCAGATAGCACTTCATAACGAGATGTCTTCTACGTGGAGGTCTGCGTCTACGGGTTGCCTTCTTGGGTGGCGGGGCTGGTATGTAGCGCGGCTTCCTGAGCGCCTCAGCCTGAGCTTCCCTCCTTTGCTTCATGATTCTCCTGTTCTCCAGGATTTTGGAATACTCTGGACACTCGATGGAGCTGGCTGGGTGTTGTCTCTCGCAGTTTGAACACTTTGCAGGGAGTTCTCTGGACTTGGTGCACTCATGAGATCGATGCTCCCCTGCACACTTTACACATCTGACGATCCCGACATAACAATTTGATGTGGCGTGCCCCCACTTCTGACATTTACGGCACTGTATTGCCTCTTTCTTGGAGAAATAAGGATCTATAAAGACCCGGACCCTTGATAAGTATCTAACCTTCGATTAATAAGTTCCCCTAGCTGCACAGCACGAGGCACAACGAGCATATACAATGGGAAGCGGGTGTTTTTTAAGCGAGTTACCTCCCTGACCTGGATGCCCAATTCCAGGAATTCGTTTTTAATATCACCTGTCTTGAATCCATCAGGGAGTCCGCGGAGAAGATACGCTGCAGTTCGGAGGTATTTCGGCGTGTAGGTGTAAAAGGGGTGATTCCTTTTCGTTCTTTAATGAATTTCTCATAGTGTTCGAGTAGTTCGAAATGTAGTAGGGTATTCGTGGGCAGTGAGTTCTTAGTCCTGAGCAACTTATCAGTTAAGCTGGTTACTGTGGTGTCAGGTGGAGCCTCCGTCTCCATGGGCGATGCAGGGGTATACGAATCCATCTCTTGCTTGTTTAAGCACTCGCGAACTAGTTCATCAATATCAACCTTAAGGCATCACACGTGTCATTGACATCAGTGTCCTTTCTATTATCACGAACACGAGATGGAGAACGAGCGCGATAGGTATTTGTGATAGGGCAGCCTTTAACGTCTTTGGTTATTTCAGTTTTTGGCACTTTAGGCATGCGGGAGGTCACTCCTTCATCACTGCTCGTTAAGGTACTGCGCGTACGACATACTTTATTTGTATCTGGCCTATCTTTATCCACATTTACAGCATTGTTCAAACCGGCGCTAACACTAGCTTGAATGTCATTTGGGGAGGACCTAGTACTGACCGCGCCCGACGCTGTTTGACTACAGTGATCGAACGAGAACTCAATTCAATTCAATTTCATAATTTTCTTTATTTCAGTAATTTACAATAATATATACAGTTCATTAAGTATTCATAATCAACAAACGAGAACAAATTATATCGCGGGACTGTTATCATGAACGTGGGGTTTTTGGTGTTATTGAACTTGATCACCTTTTTGACCGGCACTTCCAGCTCTGAGAGCTCGTTCTCCACTTCCTTAATATCCACTGAGCTGTGCAGACCTTTGATGAGAAAGGCGAATGTCTTCTCCGCGCGAGGAGTGAAAGTATAAAAAGGTAATATGCCCGAGTACGTCTTGATAAATCGCTCGTAATCAGTCAACTTACGATAGTATATCATTGTCTTTTCCCCGGCGAAATGCTGGTAGTAGTCAACCGAAACACTGTCTAACTTAGCCCGGAACTCGCGGTAATGGCTGTTTACTCGTGTAACAAAGCAGATCGGAGGAGGTTTCTGCGCTTTCTCGGTCTTGGTAGCGCCGGGTCGAGCGTCGCTCGGGTCTTCGCCATCGGCAGCGGGTTCAGGGGGGTGCTGCGGACGGAGTCATCTTCTTCAGCCATTTCGGCATCACGATCGGCAAGAATGCCGTATCTGTTGCAGACCGCAACATTAAAGAAATCAGAAAGGCCATGCTTGGCTCCCTGCGGCTTTTCATCCGGTCAGTCGCTTTGAGCAGCGTCAGCAGTCAGGACGGAGGGCGTCAAGGTGGTAGTTAACACAGATCCTCTGGCGATCGGCATCTCGAAGGAGGGTGTCGCCACTGCTAACGCGGAGACTGCAGACGACGGCACCTCAGTGAGTAGATTACCACGTGCGGCGATTGCTGACGGGGCTTCGGCGGCGTCGTATCTAGTGATGGGCGTCCATGTGGTAGAGCACTGGATGGTGACAGAAGGCATCTCCGACGTGGCCTCAGCGGCGTCGTATCGACCCTTCACGTCTTCTAAATCAATTTGTTTACAAACTTTGCCAACAAGCTTTGGAATACACTGATGGGCTTCCTTGACTAACGCCTCTACCTCACCATCATCGCGTTGACGCACTCGTGACCTGTTAGTTAAGCGCCTTAACGCCACTCATAAAAGTCAAATCTCACACACGGGCGACAGATAATAGTGACCCGTGACAATACAAATGTCAAATTAAATTCCAAAAATCAAACTGACACTAACAAAGTAAAATACAAAAAAAGATAAAATCACGCTAAATAGAGCCCCCAACTGGAACTCTAACCACAAAAACACAAACAGCAAACCTAACAACAGGAAACAAACACTTTTAATCGCGAAACGCGTAATTATAATGAAATAAATACAATAATCACAAGACACGAAAAACACGTACTGACACAACTGAGTTTGAACTGTCATTGAACGAGAACTGCAATGGGATTCTGTGCGCTACCGATATCTACCCTCTCTTTGGAGTTGTAGAAAGCGAGGACGACGTCTACCCTTGCTTTAATTCGCATTCTGTGTTACTATCGCGTTCGTGTTCGGCAATGTCCGTAAGTATACTAATCATTTTAACAATATTGAATGTTTTCTAGATTTTTTTCGATTTAGCTTTTTAAACATTGGTGAAATTGATATTTACTGATTTTGTTTTTTTGCCACATGGTCACTTTTGAAAGTTAGAATTAGTTAGAAGAAGAAGTTTTCTTTAAGTAATAAAACAAGGTAGGATTTCTGAATATATACGTAGGTACGATAGTTGGATATAGAACTGATGAATTTGTAATTTAATTTTAGATGATGCCTTTGAATAATTTGAATGTGCTAGCCATCAACAATGAAGAACGTTTAGAAGAAATGCGGCAATATAACATCGAACGCCGTGTTTTAAGAGATGCTAGCAATCCATTTAACTTAAATGAAAAATATTTCATAGAGTTGTTCCGATTAAATAAAGTAATGGCACAAGCGGTGTTTAACAGAATTTCGGAACAATTAAATCAAACAGAAAAACCTGTTGCGGTGGCAAATTGTGTTGAAGTTTTTTGCCAGTTTGTATTTTTACGCTACTGGTTCATATCAAACGGACTGTTGGCAAAAGCTTCAATTTATCAGTGCGGCAGCAACAATATCAAGAGCTGTTGCTGAAGTAAGTTTAGCAATAGAAAATGTGCTAGGAACTGGAATGGATTCAATCTCCTAATCCGAAGAAGAAATTAGTAGAATCAAAGCTCGATTTATGCAAGCAACAGGATTTCCGGGTGTGATAGGGGCTATTGATTGCACACACATTGCAATAGTATCACCACAAGAAGAGGAACATAATTATGTAAATCGGAAGGGATATCATTCAATGAATGTACAATTAGTAAGTCGTAATATATAGAAGTGAATTTTACTATCATGTTGCGATAGACTTAAGCACTTGATGTCCATAAAGGATATCCACCCACAAAAAAAAAAAAAATTAAAGTAAGTAGGTATGTATAACCAATTGTTAGTCGTCGAGTTTTTAATACTCGGTTCGTCCAGGATGTAATTAATTTAAAAAAAAATGTTCAATGTATGATTGAAAGTGTTTTATTATTATTAAAAATGATTTTATATATATTTCATGTGATACTAAAGTAAAAATAAAAGAATGATTTGCAGTATATGGATTTTATTAATCACATTCCTCTCTACGTATAAGCACCTGTGTTTATCTAGTTACGTATCTTGACACAGAAGGAAAAAACAATAAGTTATAGAAACAAATTTATTTATCAGACTCTACAAAGTATTGCACAACTGTTTGCAACGATTCTGCAATTGTTGCAAGAGAATCGGCCATTGAATTTTGATCCTCTTGCAATTTCTTTAAAGTTGAATCTATACTTTTTAATATAGTTGTACTCTCTTTGTTAAGAGATAGAAGTTCTCCATGCAATTTGCCCTGTTTAGACTGTAGCTTATCCAGTTTCATTTTCTTTGGTGTTGATGTAATCATAGTGGGTGTATTGTCAAGTTGTCGTTTACAAGTGCTAATGTTATTGATAAGTGAACTTGCATCTTTCACTATACTATGACTAGCCTTGCAAGACTTACTGGTGCTCGGCCTCACAAGCTCTTCCTCTTTTTCTTCCACAGATAATTTCATCTAAAATCGTATTAAAATATACCACCAAGTTATAAAATACTAAATATAAATACCTGTGGGGGAATATCTAATTCAACCACATTATTTCCCTCGATGGCTTTACTTTCAATTATTTTTAATAATCTCTCTTCAATACTACTCAGTGGTGGTACCTTCTGATCACCTCCCCCTGTTTGCGATTGCTCTAACTTTAGTTTTGCAGCTTTAGCCTTTACTTTGCTTTTCCAGTCTATTACTGCCTACAAATATCAATTAGTTACCATCGGGACTACAAAATAATTTGTTTAATCAAACCTTTCTCCATCCATCAATAGTGTTAGTTCCATGACCAATGGAATTCAATTGATGGACGACTTTTGTCCACAGATTTGTGGAATGAGCTCTACCAGCAACACCATAAAATTTATTTGTAATCAATTCTGGATGAATTTCTGCCAGATCCAGAAAAGCAGTCCAGTGATCTTGATTTTCTTTCATTTTCACAATCTAAAATTGAAATATATTATATGAACAATTTGAGTAATTATTAAATTAGACAATGAATTAACAAAAACATAAAATTGTAAAATACACCTGCAAATAGTTATACATTTGATAAATT
The DNA here is from genome assembly GCA_004143645.1 of Protaetia brevitarsis. Taxonomy (NCBI): domain Eukaryota; kingdom Metazoa; phylum Arthropoda; class Insecta; order Coleoptera; family Scarabaeidae; genus Protaetia; species Protaetia brevitarsis. The sequence goes on from RXPK01000078.1 coordinate 169,924, forward strand.
ATAAAAAAAAATTAACTTACCTCTACGAAATACTGAATAGAAATGGCACTTTCTCTTAAATTTGGATACATTTTGCATTGCAATAAACACAGTTGTTCAACAGATGTGCAATTTTGGCAATTTTATTTTGCTGTCAATTTACATATCACGTACATTGCGTTATACGGTTAGAATTCAAACGGTATGTGTTTGCCGCTCCAATTTCATCTTTGTTTAACGCATTTGATATAGTGAAGGCGATAACATCCTTTTCTAAAACGACAACAATTTTAGTGCCGCTTTGAAGCAAGAGTATTTCGATGGTGGGGGAAGCAACGTCTACTATCGAAATGTACACAGAATACGTTTTGTGACGACACGAACCGGTATATAGATGTCGATAGCGCACAGAATCCCACTGCTGGTCCATCCAGCGTGGTATGATCGTTGCCGATAGTTAAAGCACTAGCGAAAGTATATGAAGTTATAAAAATACAATAGAAAATAAATAAAAACAGCAAAATTGATGTAATTGCAACAACACGCAGTGTTCGCAGGAGGCCAACCAACCTGGTACTGACCGCGCCCGACGCTGTTTGACTTCCGTGATCGAACGAGAAAGAAAGAAAGAAAAGACGTTTATTTATCTAAAATAGTTACAACAACAGTTCTTGGTTTTAATAACATTTCATTGAATTTTCCTATACTAAGGTAGCATTTACAATTCATATATGATTTATATAAAATATATTGAGTCCAATGAAGCCATGCCTCCGTGAGCCGCAATCACTCGACGTACGGCGGCGTCCCAGGCGCGGGTCCGATCTCTGGTTTGTGTACCAAGTTGGGTGGCGAGGAAAAATACTTCCCAAAAAACCTCATCTCGAATCCGTTGGGAGGGGGGGGACTGTACTTCGTATACGTTGGTCGTCGGTAGACGAAGATCTACCGGAAAAATGTGTCTGTGCTTGCCTTCCGGAGCGGTGGTGATGGCCGCTATGAGGGGATTAGCATGGGTACGCGTTCTATTATAGAACTTAAGTGATGTTCTTGTTATGAACTCTTCAATGGGTTCCACGTTGGCTAGGTGGAGTAGCTCACGCGTATGTGTCCGGGGTCCCATACCCAGTACTAATCTCAGACGTTTATTCTGCATGACTTTCACCTTATGCAGGTGCGTGCGGGCTGCCTTGTCCCAGCATGGGGAACCATAAGTTAAAATTAGCCGGAGTACCATCTTGAATAGGAGTATCTTGTTATCTGTATTTATGTGCTTATTTATTAGCACAAACTGTAGCTTGCGGAGGGCCGCTCTTGTCCTCCTGACGTTATCTTTAATGGCCGCTTTGAAGGTTAATCTCTTGTCCAGATGGATGCCCAGGTATTTTATAGGGTTTACTACGGCCGGTTTAGAATTGAAAAAGGTAGGATATCGAGGGATGTGTACAGGGTTCGTTCTTTTGGTGAAGATTATTAGGAATGATTTGTCGGGATTTGCGGTTAACTTCCACGATGTCAGTACCTTGGTAGGAGTGGAGTTGATTTTGTATTTTTTGGACGGCAGAGGACTGTGTACAGGAGTGGGAGTAGATGGCTGTGTCGTCGGCATGTATCGCGAGATGATTGTTATGAAATTTCGGGATGTCTGCAGTAAAGATGTTGAAAAGGACCGGCCCGAGGACCGATCCTTGGGGAACGCCGGCCCTGACTTGTGCTGGGTAGGAGTGCTGCTGCCTGATTTTTACCGTGAAATTTCTATCATGTAGATAGCTGCTTAAAATTCGTGTGAGCGGCGCAGGGAAGTTGTAAGTAATGAGTTTGTAAAGCAACCCTTCTGTCCAAACTCTATCAAATGCTTTCTCCAGGTCCACCAGGAGTAGAGCAGTGTGATGTTTCTTGTTGAACGCTGCCATGATGTTGGTGGCGACTCTAGCGACTTGCTGGGTGGTGGAGAACGAGAACTCAACTCAACTCAACAAAGCTTTTATTTCTGAGATGATATTTACAATATATACAATACACAATAAACGATAATTGAAATATTGCAATTTAACATGTATGGTGTTACAATTTGCCTATCGAGGTATGTACAATTGTGCTTTAAATGGTTATACAGGGCGACCAGAAAATACCCGCACTTTTTTTAGATATTTTAACTGTACAGAAATACATTATAAATATAAAAATGCACACGATTAAAATAATAAACATGTTTATTAGACTAATAACAATATATTTTAACAAAAAAAAATTACAACATATACTCAAAATTGGATCCTTTAACTTCAATACATTTTTTGACTCGCTTACGAAAATTGCCAACGATGGTCGCACACTGTTCCACCGTAATCTCCTCCCAGGCACGCTCCAAAGCCGCTTTCAACGCTTCCACATTATTGTATCGGAATCTTGATAGCTTCTCGTCTAAGATGGACCATACGGAGTAATCCATGGCGTTCAAATCGGGCGAGTTTGACGGCCAAACGTCTTTGCCCCAAAAACCAGGAAACAGGTCCTCACAAACAGCAATTGTTGTTCGAGCCGAATGAGCCGGTGCCCAGTCTTGCTGGAGCGTGAATCCGTCTTGGCCGAAATAACACGTGGCCCAGGGTTCTAGAACATCTCTTAAGACGATTTGCTGATAGTTCGCGGCGTTGATTTTGACGTTTCGGTCGATGAACACGAGAGGAGTCTTTCCAGTGGCGCAAATTCCAGCCCAGACCATGACGGAAGCGGGAAAGTGCCTGCGCTCCGCGATTTTTGCTGCAGCGGTCTTTCTGCTGACCCTTACGCAGAAGTTGACGGTAATTTTGACGATTGTGTGCCGGGGAAATGGTGAAAATCTTCTCATCTGTGAACAAAACTTTGTTCCAGCGACCACCAGCGACCAGGCGCAGCATCCGCCGGCATTTTTGTAATCGTTTTGCCTTTGCTGCATCGCTGAGAAAATGAGCGCAGCTGATCTTGTAGCTACGAAGACCGAGCTTCTTTCTGACGATAACGCCGACGGTTTCGCGCTTCATTCCGAGCTCCTGGGCCATTTTACGTATCGAAACTCCAGAATTGCGACGAATGCGGCATCTGATCTTGTTGACGTTTGCCGGAGTCGTTTCAGTGGTCGGACGACTGCTTCGAGGACGGTCAGCGGTCTTGCCAGTCTCCTTGAACCGTTTCACGGCATCGTAGACGGTTCGTTTCTTGTAGCCAGTCGCGCGAACAATATCGGCCGTCTTCATTCCTGCCTTGTGCAATTCAACAACAGTAACGCACGTTTTCACGATTCATAACTTTAAGACAACTGAAAATAAAAACATAATTAGAACTTTTTCTAGATCAGAATTCAACAAGGAATCCCATAAAATTATCAAAAACAACAAAGAATAGCAATAACATCACCAAAAATGAGCAAACAAAAAAGTGCGGGAACTTTCTGGTCACCCGGTATACATAATATATATGTGAAACATTTGCGGTTTAGAGATGCAGATGGAGGGCACAATCATTGTCCTTTTCTCTGCTTGTCTTTGTGGGCGGTCTGGTGCTGTCGATTTGGTGGTTTCAGAGGAAAATGTTTATTAAAAACCTCCGGTCGCTTGCAGTCGGTTGTGGGGGCCCAGCGGGCATGTTTGGCAGGGTTTATTCCTCATGTAGATGATGCATTTGTAGCTTTGGTAATAGTGGCGACCCTTGTGTGCGACAGTTATCGGACAGGGTGATCTTCTTGAAATATTGCCAGGTGTTCGTATGGGAGTCGATGTTTCCGGTGAATGCGTCTGACGCGGGTGATGTTGTTGATGAGGGGGTTGTCGTGATGTAGCGTTTTTTGATAAAATTTTGTAGCAGCTACTGTGATGAACTCTTGGACCGTTGGTATGTTGGCCTCTTCATGTAGGGATTTAATGGAGGTGTAGCGATCTTTTCGCAGAATAATGCGGAGGAGTCAATTTTGTACCACTTGTATTTTTGCAATATTTGTCGGCGCTGCTCCGCTCCATATTGGTGCGCCAAAAGTGTAAATGGGTCTGAATATCATTTTTGAAAGGAGTAATTTAGTATTGGTGGTGATTGATTTATTAACTAGTAAGGGGTACGTTGTTTTGATGGCGGCATTAGTGTTTCGGACAAGCTGGAGGATGTGTGCTCTGAAGGTGAGCCGTTTGTGAATGTGTATGCCTAGATATTTTATTGTGTTGCTGGGAGTGATTGAGTTCCCTAGGATGCCTATTGTCTTGGGCTGATGTATTGGTTGAGCGCGTTTAGTTAGTGTGATGAGCGAAGTTTTTGTGGGATTAAGAGTGAGTTTATTGTTTGATGTATATTGTGTGATGCGGGGGATATGGTTCTTTAATTTTTGAAGGGTAATTTGCTGTGTGGACGCGTGGGCGTAGATGGCCGTGTCGTCAGCGAACATGGCAACCTGGTTTCCAGGGAAAGTAGGTAAGTCCGCGACGGATAGGTTGTAGAGGATGGGGCCCAATACTGACCCCTGTGGTACTCCTGCGTCCGCCGTTCTTTGTGTTGAAAGGGCTTGCCGTACTCGCACTCTGAATGTTCTGCCTTTTAGGTAGGGTTGAAGCAGCCGGATGATTGGGGTTGGAAAATGATGATTAATGAGCTTCACCAGCAGGCCGTCAATCCATACCCGATCAAATGCTTTCTCTATGTCCAAAACCATCAGCGTTGTGTGGTGACGTTGGTTAAGTTTGTTGGTGACTTCTGTAACGATTCTTGCCACTTGATGATTAGTGCTGTGCCCCTCCCGAAAGCCGAATTAATGAGGTGGTAGGAGGTTGCGTTCATCAGTGAAGTTTTTGAGATGATGAAGGATGATTTTTTCGGTGATTTTTGATAAGGTTGATAAAAGAGATATTGGTCGCAAACTGCTGGGTCTGTGGAAAGGTGTGCCTGGCTTATGTATAGGCGTGACGTTTGGTGATTTCCAAGAGGTGGGAAAGTGTTGGAGTTTTATAATAGCATTTATTATTTGTGTTAGTTGAACTGCTTTTCTGGGGAGATTTTTAGTATGTTATATATACATATATTGTCTGGGCCAGGGGCTTTTCGGGAGGGAACAGTACCAAGTAGTCGCTTGGCCTTCTTGGACGTGGTCAAAAAAGGGACAATGTCTTCTGGAGGCGGCTGCGGTCGGGCTTCGAATTCTTGTAACGAGGCTCTTACGCGTTCCTCGGTGGCTGTAGCCAGCTGTTCGGCCATTTGGTTGTCGTCCAGGATGACGGAACCATCGTCCAATATAAACCGTTCTAAGTGTTGAAATGGTTTTCTGAACGATTTCATTGATTTCCAGAGAGTGCCGTTCTGAGGTTTCATGGATTGGAGTCGCCTTGACCAAGCTGCGTTGCGGTGCTGAGCAATCCGTCGCTTGATGGTGGCAGATAGACCATTGGCTTGCTGTCGCACGGTGGGGTCCCGGGCCCGCTGGAACTGGCGCCTCAGAGCGTTCCGCTGTGATATTAGAGCCAAGATGTCAGGGGGCAGAATATCATGGGCTGACAAGTCCACCGTCTTATTGGGAATACTTTTGGCTGCTGCTCGCTGGATGTTTGTCGTTAGCAGCGCCACTTCCTTCTCCAGGGCCGCCGGGGTGGTGATGTGATGGTTTATAGTCGTGGCTTCGTGGAGTTCTTCGCGAGAGAGCCTCCAGTTGGCTTTAGAGAAATCGGGCAAGGTCCTCAGCATGTTGCGTCCTCTGACGTGTCCCAAGGTGCACAGGACTGGCAGATGGTCGGATGGCAGCTGATCGGTACGGATGTTATGAAGGTTGGTAATGTGTTTGATAATGAAAAGATCTATTGTGGTTGGGGTAGAGCCATTGGAGGGATAATGTGTATGGATATCAGGAAAGTGTAAAATTAAAGAGTTGTCGGAAGTAAAGTCGTGAAGAGTGTGTCCGTTTCTATTTTGGATGTGGCAGTTCCAGAAGTGGTGGCGTGCATTAAGATCACTCGCTAGAATCACCTTGGGACCTAGGTTGAAAATAGCGGCCAGATGCTGTTGTTCTAGCTTCCTCCTGGGACTGTTGTAGAGCGTTATTAACGTGATGTTTCCAGCCAGTTGGATCGCCACCGCCTCAATGCCGTCGATGGGGTCCTGCAAGCGCAGACGTTGATATGGGATGCGCCTGCTTATCAGCCAAGTTCACTATTTCGTTGATGTCTTTTAGTGTGTTATTAATTTCAGTGATGTAACGCAAATCGGAGTTGATGTTGTTAGCTCTATTTGTAGGCTGCGGGGCTGCTGATGGTTCCTCATAGATGGGACTGCTAGTGGATTGTTCGGAACTTGTCGACAGGGATCGTGATCGTCCGGGTTGCGGCAGGGGCAGGAAATCTTCTCGTGTCGGTCTGCCATTTGAAGCTTTCTTTGCAGTAGTGGCATCATTGCTGGAGCTAGAGGCCCGATTGTTCTTTGTGCCTGCGTGCCAGGCGTTTACTGCTGGTGGAGGTACCAATGTGGGGGGAGTTGTGTTGCTTGTCTTTTTTTGATTTTTTTGCCGGCTTTGGATTAGTTGGACATAGACAGGGCATTCTACGCTTGATGCCGGGTGTTCCCCTCCGCAATTGCAACAAGTGGCTGGTATGGTGATTGGTTTGTTACATTGGAAGGATCGATGCGGGCCTGCGCATTTCACACATCTTGAGATGCCATAATGGCAATTGGCGGTAGCGTGCCCCCAGGTTTGACATTTCTTACACTGTATGGCATATCGCTTGCTTTTATAGGGTTGGTAGTATACCCTTGTGTGTTCAATATACCTGGTTTTGGTATTTAATATGGCTAGAGTGACCGTACGTGGTACAATTACCATAAAAGTAGGATTCTTGGTGTTTTTAAGCTTTATTTCTGATGTTGCTGGTACCTCCACGGCCTTTAATTCATTTAGGATGTCTTTGGTTTCAATGTCGTTGTTGAGGCCCGTCAAAATATACGCAAGCGTGCGCTCATTCTTTGGTGTATAGGTGTGGAAAGGGATTTTTAATTTAAATTTAGCCATAAACGTGCGGTAGTTTGAATTGGAAGATGGTGTCATCTCTAGTGTGTTGGAAATGGAACGACGTTGTGATCTGCTCCACTTCCTTACGAAGATTAGTGAGTAGTTCGCTTTCTCTGGTGGGGAAGACGACGGGTGGAGGTCGGACGTTCTTCGTATTGGGTACATCGGCATTTTTCTCCATATCCACGTTGGGGATCGAGCGGACGCTGCCTGAATCGCTGCATCCATCTTCTTCGTCGTTATTCTGGTCATTGGTGTCCATGTCTGCGTCTGGGACGGAGGCAAGGGCCCCGAAGCGATTGGAAACTGCAACCGAAAAACGGTCCATCCACGTTGGCTTTGGTGGCGGAGTTGTAGCAGCCATCGATTTGGTTTCTGATGTAGTGGATGTAGTAGTGTCCCCGGAAACGACAGGGTCAATCGCTGGGTTGGGTTCTGTTTCTTTTAATATATAATTTTAATTATAATATAATTTAAATTATAATTTAATATAATAAGTTTCTTTTTCGCGTCTTCTTCGAGGATGTTTTTCATAGCCTTGTTAGCGAGCAAGGAGATGCTGCCAAGACTGTCATTGGAGTTCTCGTCGGACGAGTGAGTGAGATGGTAGCGCGCCTTCTCTCTCGTTATCATTACTCATTCTAGATTGGCAAAGGTTGATATCTAGGGTTTCGTTTATTTTGTTTGGTTGAGCTTGTCCCATCCATTGATGGCCCGGGAGACTGCATCCCCCGCGTGCGTGATTTCTGGGTAAATTGTATGTTGGCTTGTATGTGTAGTGTCGTTTTTGCCATGTTCCGTTGTTAATGGTGTTATGTTCATTTGTGGGATTTCCTGTGTAGTCTCCTGCGTACTACCCCCGCTGCTGCCAGTGTTGGGTAACGGTGGGAAGATGTTTTCATCGTGAATGCCAATTCGGTCTGTATCTTTATTTACCTCGTTGTTGCGGTTCCAGAGGTTAGTTGCTGGGATGTCAGCTGGTGTTAGGGCAGCTTTCTCTTTGAGAGCTTTTTTATTTTGCGCAGAGGTCCGTCTGTTTTGCTTATTTTCCATGTAGTTTTTGTATACGTCACACTCAGTGCTGTTTGCTGGGTGAGCGCCAAAACAGTTAGCGCATTTGGCTTCAAGTTCAGCAGGTTTTTTGCAACTGTAGGTGGCGTGGTTCTTTGCGCATTTTAGGCATTTGAATTCCTTTGCAAAGCAATTTCCTTCTGCATGTCCCCATTTTTGGCACCGTCTGCACTGTGTCGCTCTTTTTGTACTCCTGTACCACTCCTATTTTACCTGCGTGTGGAAGATTATATGATTTGTTCTGTTAAGCGTCGCTGGTGTGTGTCCTCTTTCCAATACAACCATAAATAACGTTTGCTTGGTTTTTTTTATCTTTTATGTTTGTAGCGGTTTGAGCTGTGCCGCCTCAAGCTCCTCAAGTAGCTCGTCTCTTTCTGTGTCAGCCGGGAGACCCTTCACAACCAGTGCGCATGTCTTTTGTTCTCTAGGTGTGTATGTGTAAAAGTCGATTTTACCTTTATTTATGTTAATAAAAGCTTTCCTGTCATTTCCATTTTAGAATTGTATATGTGTTTCGTTGTTTATATATTTTACGTGATAGTTACTAGTTAGTGTGCTTAAGTTGATAATTAGGCATTTGTGGTCCATTAATTTAGGAATTATTATAGGAGGTGGGTTACGGATGTTCGTTTGTGTGATTTCTGCCACGGGCTTACCGTCGTTAGTGTTGTCGTCGTCCTCGCCCAGGTCCTGGAGGGGCGCGAAGCGGTTGCTGGTCTCAGCTGGCATCGGATCTGGGTCCGGGATCGGGCGACGACCATAGCTCCTGCGTTTTGGTTTAGGCTTCCAGGAACTTTGGGAGCCAGAGCTGGATCCTTCCTCGGAAAGGCGATCCGGGTCCGGGGAGTTCCCAACAGGTCTGGCATCTGGGGTTTGTGGTTAGCGGAAGTCCGATGGATATTTGTATTTACCGATTGTCTTTGGTTGAGTGAGTTGCATTATTAGGGGGTTAAAGCTCTTTGCAGCCTTGCTGCAGAAATTCCGCATAAGTTTGCGTGAGTAGCCCTCAAGTGAGGGGAGTAGCATTCCTTCGACTGCGGTTGACAGACCTCAGCGGCCTTCCTCCTGGTATAACGCCAGCGCGGCGTATGGCAGCTTGTGTTTAAGCTCGCGCTGGCGTATACTGGTGATGCCCCTCACGAGCGGGTTGGTGTGGTATGTTGTCTTCTTGTAAAATCGAAGCGCCATGTCTCGTATTCGCTCGTCAACCGTTTCAATGCCGGCCTCTTCATGCAGCTCACTGACGCGGGTACGGATGTCGGCGCCCAGTATCATGCGCAGGCATTTATTCTGCAGTGATTGTAGTGTCCTAGTGTGATGCTTCGCAGCATTTATCCATATCGGGGCCCCATATAGTAGAACTGGCCGCAGTATCGTCTTGAAGAATAGCAATTTATCTTCTATTTTTAATTCCCTGTGCAGGAGAATGTATCTGTATTTACGCGGGACAGCCGCCGCTTTCCTTGCATTGTTCTCTATCATTGCTTTAAACGTGAGGTGCTTGTCTAGGTAGACCCCCAGGTATTTAATCACCGGTGCGTGCGGTACCTCCATTCCGAGTAGTCTTGGGTATGCCGGGATGTGTACTGGGTTTGTCCTTTTGGTAATGACAGTGACGGCTGACTTCTGGGGGTTGGCAGAGAGCCTCCACTTCCTCAGGTAGCGCTCATAGTAGGGAATTTGGTTGCTGATTTTCGTCAGCGCGACGATTTGCGAGAATAAGTGGGCGTACATCATGATGTCATCGGCGTACAACGCCATCTTGTTCCGTGGAGTGAGATGCCCGAAAACCAACCTGCTGCTGCGGCAGGATGTATCTGTCGTCAACATGCTGCATTAGGTCCTCCAAGATGACTCGCTCAGCTATTTTCGACAGAGTATTCAGCAAGGAGATGGGTCGGTAGCTATTCGGAAGTTGCGGGTTTGGGCACGGGAACTATGATAGCTGATTTCCGGGCGTGGGGGAAGTATTGTAAACGGAGTATTGCGTTGATAATTAAGGTTATTTGGGCTATTGTTTTCCGTGGGAGATTTTTTAGGAGGATGTTTTGTATCGTATCAGGGCCGGGGGCTTTGGTGGATAGGGTTTTATTGATTATAGCTTTTACTTTGCGAGGGGTTGTGAGGAGTAGGGTGAGCGCATCTAACGGGTGGACGGGGTGTTGCAGCAGGAAGGCATGTATGTATCTCATGTTTCGTGGCAGCGTCGGACGGCGGCATGTCGTGGTAGCGACGAAACGTCTCCGCGAACATCTCTGCAACCTCCTCCCTTTCGATGGTATGAGAACCATGCGGCCGCAGCAGCGCTTTGACACCTGCGTGCGGCTTCCGCAGGTGTTTGTTGAGCCGCCAAATAGAGCCATCCCGGACATTGATCGCCTGGAGACGGCGGGCGTAAGTAGACGCCTCATTTCCATGAGATGCGTCTGAACCCGCGTTCTTTGGTACAGGCGCCGCCTCCTGTTGTGCTCCGTGATCTGCCGCAGGATGTCGGGGGGTGGTTCTTTGTACCGATGTGGATTCACTGTTTTGACCGGAATGGACCTCTTGGCGGCCCTCACAATATCATCGGTAAGGGTGGCGACTGCTGTTTCCAGGGCGTGTACGTCGTCGATGTTGTTATCCACCGGGCGTTGATTTAGGAAAACCCGATACAACTTCCAGTTTGCGTGGGAGTAGTCCGCGACCTTCCGCGTTGTTGCTCTGCAGGGCCTCTCTCCTAATTGGAAAAGCAACGCCGTGTGGTCGGAGGACATGGACTGCACTTCGAGCTCGCTTACATCCCGGAGATTGGACGTTACAACCAAATCCACCACGGAGGGCGTTGTACCGTTGGCTGGGATATGCGTTGGTTCATTCGGCTGGTGTAGGAGCACATTGCTGCCATTAATGAACGCGTTGCCGTTAACGTTGTTTCTGTGACACCCCCAATTCGCATGTGTTGCATTAGAATCGCCAGCCAACAGCACCTTCCTAGTGATCCGGAAGATACCCTCCAGCCGCGCAGCACGAACTCTTCGGGATGGGCTGTTGTAGCACACCGCAACAACCGTGTTACAGGCTAGCCGGATCTCTAGTGCTTCCATGTTTAGCAGTGCTGGGTGGTCCTCCAATGATTGGAACGCCACGTCCTCCCTCACCGCGATGGCGACATCATCATGTCCATTGCGCCCTCTTCTTTCCAATGTGCGGTATCCTCGCAGGCGAAAAACGAAGTTTCCGGCATCCTGGTTTCCGTTAGTAGTAGTATTTGAATTCGATGCTGTCCGATATGCTCCTGGATTTCTGCAATTTTCCCTGAGGCACCGTTGCAGTTCCACAGGCAAATTTTAGTAGCCATTGCCAGTGTTGAAGTCGTGTATAGCCATAGCGTATTCAAATGGCGTTTTACATTTCTTTAGTTCGATTAATAATTTCTTCAAGTTCCGCGATAATAGTCTTAAGTGGACTATCATGTTAATTTCTTTCATTGTGGAGGCAATCTCCTGCAGAAAATGCTGATCGTCGCCCGATTCGGCAGCTTGGTTGCGCCATCCTCTCCTGCGCAACACACACCTCAGGGGATTCTTCCGTTAGCACGCTGTAGTTGTTCCTGGCAACGACATTTAGATAGTCCACCAGAGTTGGAGGCCTGGACGTTTTCCGTGGCACCCGGAAAGGGGGGTCCTCCTCACCATTTCCGTCTGTATCCTACTCAGCCGCTGCAGGGTCAACTACCTCGGCCAGCATTTCCCGATCCGACTGGCTCCCTCCAGCCGGTATGGTTGCCGAGACCGGGACCGTGGCCTCGAATCTCCCCTTGGCGTCCTCCTCCGCGATCATCTTTTGCACTTTGTTCACCAGCGTCGAGATACTATCGACGCTCCAGTGTATTAGGGGAGGTCCCATTATATGGGTAGTGTGTGTGTTCACTCGGCTCGTGCAGGATAACACTAGAGTCCATAAGGAATTGGTACAAGGCACAACCGTTATTACGGTTACAGTTCCAGGAGACGTGGGTAGCGTTGAAGTCCCCAGCAACAACGACCTTCCTGCCAAGGGAGAAAAGGGCTTGTAGCTCTTGCCTGGTGATCCTCTTCTGTGGGCTGTTATAAAATGAGACCAAGATAGTATTGTCCACTAACTGTATAGCAACCGCCTCTGTATTCTGGAGAGCAACATCCCGAAGCGGAATCCTCTTGAACGGGATGTCATCCCGGACGAGGACAGCTACACCGCCATTTACGTTGTTGAGCCGTAGATGTTCCGTTAAGAACCCCCTGACCCAGATGCCATATCTCGCAGACGTACGCGTTTCGTTGAGCAGGACTATTTGTATCCACCATCTCCGAATAGCGGCTGTAAGTTCCTCAATTTTGTTTGAGATACCATCGGCGTTCCAGTGCAAGATCTTAATGAATTTTCTGGTCATTAAATTCGCTAATTACCTTGGCGTACTCCAGTAGTGTGGAGCACGACTTGATCTTTTGATGTAGCTCGTCCAGTCGATCAGCAAGCCATTCCAGGTCAATTATTTTGTTAATCGCTTTGAAAGTATCGGCTATCCGGTTTGTGTGGTTGAAATTGATGTTGACCCCAGTGCAGGCGGCGCGTGAGGGACCCGGTCGTTGTGTTCGCCTGGAAGGACCCTCCTCATCGTCTGTGTCCGTGCCCGAGCTGTCCACAACCCTCGGCGCAACTCTCTCGCGAACCCGTTCCAGTTGCCGCGAGCTCCTGGATTGACTGGAATTAGCAGCAGCGCTGTCCAATGCGTTCTCTCGGTTTTTCGAAGTCTCCCCCACCCCTCGCGAGATCCTCGGTGCAGGCAGCGACGGAAATTCTTTGCGATCCTTCCAGGCGTTGGTGGTTGGAGGAGGCGCTGGTTTAAATCGAGATTTGGCAGCTGTAGAGGTCAGGGCTGACTGCGCATTTCTCCGGTGTTTCGCTTCCACGGCGGTCTCATAGTGGGAGCACTGCGGGCTGGATGCAGGATGGTCCCCACCGCAGTTGCAACATACGGCCCGTTCACTGCGGTCCTTCGAGCATTCAAAAGATCTGTGGGTGCCAGCACATTTGACGCAGCGAACCACATTTAAGTGGCAGTTTGCAGTGGCGTGCCCCCAAGCCTGGCACTTCTTGCATTGTATTATCTCACGTTTTGAGACATGCGGTTCAATGTATACCCGCGTGCGCTGCATATATCTGGCCTTACTTGCCAGCTCTTTCAACGAAACCGACTTGGGGACCGTGATCATGAAAATGGGGTTAGGTGTGTTCTTAAATTTTTTTTAGCACTTTTGATGTTGACTTCCAATTCTGTGAGCTCATTTTTAACGTCCCTTTCCTCCACGTCGCCTTGATTAGATACGCAAGAATCCGTTCAGATCGCGGGGTGTAGGTATAAAACGGTAAAATACCCTTATATGTTTTGATAAATTTATGATAATCACCGATATCACGATAGTACACCAGGGTCTTGTCAGCCGCGAAATGTTGATAATAGTTAGATAAAATGGAGTCCAGTTTAGCCCGAAACTCGCGATAATTTTGTTGCACACGCGAAACAAAGCATATCGGCGGTTTGGGTTGCTTCTTCGGCGGAGGTTCAACTTCGTGTTCTTCCGACACCGCAGTCTGTTCGGGATGGTTACTGTCCTGGGAGGCTACAGGCTCGGCCCTCATGTCCACGTCCGCAAGGATACCATACCTGTTGACTATCTCAACATTAAAAAAGTCGGAGAGACTAGGCTTATGCTGCACTCTCTCGGTGTCTAGTGTGGCTGGTGTGGTCGGCGTCATTTTTATTGGGGTTGATTCCACCATTTCTTCCGCAGAGACGATCGTGGCGTCAAGCTTTCCCTTGTCGTCTTCTTCACTTGCGCGGGTTGCTGACGGGGTTTCGGCAGCGTTGTATCGACCTTTCACGTCCTCTAAATCCATCAATTTCCAAACCTTACCAATAAGCTTTGGAATACTCTGATGTGCACCTTTGGCAAGCGTCCCTAGCTCGTCATCATCTCGCTGACGCACTCGTGATCTATTCGTTAGGGCTTTAACGTCACTCATAAAAGTCAAAAAGCACACACGGGCGACAGATATTAGTCACCCGTGACAACAACACAAATGTCAAAATGAAGTCCAGAAAATCGTTCTGACACTAACGAAATATAATATAAAAGATAAATTTACACGAACGAGAACTGGTCCATCCAGTGTGGTATGGTCGTTGCCGATAGTTAAAATAAATAAAAATAGCAAAATTGATGTTATTGCAACAACACGCAGTGTTCGCAGGAGGCCAACCAACCTAGTACTGACCGCGCCCGACGCTGTCTGACTTCAGTGATCGAACGAGAACTCAATTCAATTCAATTCAAAAATCTTTATTGTTTGAAGTAGTGTGTAAGTACATGTCATGTGTTATTTTTTTCATTTATAACAATAAAACAAAAGTAATATAACAACAATATTGAGTCATCTCTATCCGCGGATATTCTTGACTTGCTTGGATGGCGGCGCTCTGGCTTTCATAGTATCACAGCTGTCTTGGCTGTCCGGGTGCGGTGCGGTGTTGAGGGGAAAATCCACTGTGCGTGGCAAAACCCTCTTGAATAGTGTGCGTTCTTGCGAGGGAGAGATGATCGCGCTGTTCGTCCCCTTGTCAGTTATATAGAGAGAGTGTTTAGTCCGTGGCCGTGGTTTCTCTGGTTCTTGCTCTGTTAACCTTGACTCTAAAGCTTCTACCGCTGAGGTATGATTTTAGGATTCTTTGGAGCACCGGGGGGGGCTCCTATTTTGACAAGTTTAGCCAATAGTCCACTGTGCCAAACGCGATCAAACGCCTTTTGAACATCTAGCGACAGTATTGCGGTGTGATTCCTTTTATTGAGGCCGTCTGTGACGTCATTTACTAGCTTGTTGGTTGCGTGCATGGAACCCATGCCGCTCCTGAAACCCATTTGCTGTTGTTTTAATACTTCATTGTCCTCTAGAAATGCGTTCAGATGCCTCAATATGATTTTTCCAGCTATTTTTGAGATAGTAGATAATAGCGAAATGGTAGGAGTCCGCTTTAGACTTAATTTTATTGGGTTTCAGTTCCGGAACCACCAATGCCTGTTTCCATGCCGAGGGTAATGCCCGAGCTTAATGGATGCGTTTATGATATATGTTAATTGCACAATTAACTCTCGGAAGGTTTTTAGCTGCGACGTTATGGACGCCGTCCTTACCAGGCGCCTTTCGTTTGGGTAGGCTCATCAGTAGCTTTCTGACTTCTTTCGGGGTAGTAAGAAATTTACTATAATCTTCCGCAGAGGGGTCTAGTTGGTCAATTTCAGCCGCTAGTAGTTCTATTTCTGCCTCGACTTCTGGAATAGCGGGGGGTAAGTTGTGGTAGCTGTGGAAACTATCTGCCAGTTCTTCCACAATATCTTGGGGCTGACTGGTAGGTCCATTCTTAGCGTCGATCTGCGCGATCTGATGTCTTTTTCGCGAGAGGGCTCTGGTTGTTCTCCACATCGCGTTCACCGGGGGACATGTTGATAAGTGTATTTTTCCAAACTTCGTTTCTGTGTTTCCAGATAACGTTTCTAATTATTGCCGTCAGTTTGTTTATTTCTTTTTTAAGTGCCGGTTGTTTCAGCGTGGCGTACCTCCTCCTTGCCTTGTTTCTTTGTTTTATTAAGTCTTCGACTTCATCCGGGTACTCGTTTCCTGTTATTCCTTAGCTGATTTCCTTCTAGTGGTAGTTTCTGTAGCTGCTGACTTATGAATACTGGGAGGTTGTCCAGAGCTTTTTCAAGCTTGCCTACGTCCATTATGTCCGTGTCTAGTTGTAGGTTTTTGTTGATGTAATTTCTGTAATCTTTCCAATTAGTGGTTCTGAAGTCTAAGAAACTAGTTTTTTCGGAATCTACATTGGCCTCGCCCAGAGTCATAGCGACAGGAAGGTGGTCACTCATGAGATCCTGTGTTGTTTCAATATTGTTTAACGTGGCTACATTTTTGTTTAGGATTATGTCCAGAGTTGAAGATGATAGATCCGAATTGTAGGGGATATAAATGGGGGTCTCCGGACACAAAACCAGGATGTTCCTCTTTTCACAATAATTGTGGACGATAGCTCCGTTTGCGTTGCTATACGCATTATTCCAGGTCGTATACTTGGAGTTTAGATCGCCAATGAGCAGGTGTTTATCAGTATTTTTGAATATCCGGTCCAGCGCGCCATCGCTGAGCCTGGCTCTTGGGCTGTTGTACATGGAAGTGACATATATGTTATTGGGCAGTTTTATTGTTATGTGCTGTCTGCGCCCTGTTTTGTTGGTTTCAACCACTGCGCATCTTATGTCTCTTCTAATTAGGGCCAGGACACCTCCCTGGCCATTATCTCCGTCAATTCTTACAGTTCTGCAGCATTTATGTTTGGGTCTGAGTTTGTTAGTGAGTTTGGTCTCGTTTAGTAGCGCTATGTGTATGTTATGGTCATTGATATATTTGTCTAGTTCATCTTTTTTGTTGACGTATCCATCTATGTTGAAATGTAGCATATTAATAGATCTGGGTGTCGCTATGTGTCCGTCCGCCATTTTTAAATTCATTGTTAAACCCAGTAACGGCGTTGATATAGTCGAAGGGGTTGTTAGCAGCCAGGATTCTCGCATGAAACGTCTCAAGGGCGCCCGCAAGATGGTTTATGTCAATTAGATTGTTAATTTTGCCGACAATATTGGTGAGCCTGTCCCAGCCATCAAATCCTATGGGGGCAGCGCCCGTTTTGTTGCGTATTTCGGCATGGGAGGATCCCAAATCTGATACAGGGGGGAAATCAGTTTCGTCCTCATGATTATGTAGCAGCGGGATCTCAACCGTGGAAGCCATGGTTTTGTTAGTTTGAGTTTGCGTGGTTTCAACTTGAGGCGATAGGGCCGGGAAGTTTTCGCAATAGGTTTCCCGCAAGCTTCCAGCGTAGCTGGGGCCCGCAGTGGTGTTATTCCAGGGATTTATTTCTGGAGGCGGAGCTGGTTTGTATTTGGTAGTCGTAGGTTGAACCTTACGAGGGTTTCTCTGCTGTTGAATTTTCGTTATTTTATCGGAGTATCGCTTACACATTTCGCATTCTGAATAATTTGGTGGGTGTGGTCCCCCGCAGTTGGCGCATTTTGCTACGGTGTCAGGAGGTTTCTTGCAGATGTGAGTAGCATAATTTTGCGCACATTTGAGGCAGCGGTGCTGCATGGAGAAGCAGTTACTTGTCGAGTGCCCCCATCGCTGACACCTCCTGCATTGGGTAGCCTACTTCTTTGACCTGTACCACTCCCACCTGATTTTGGTGTGTGATAAAATATAGTGTTGTTTATTTAGTGTGTTTGGGGTAAGTGGTAGTTCTAGGACTGCCATGTAAATTGGCTCTTTCGTCTTTTTTAGCTTGTACACTTTTAGGGGTTTGAGCTTCAGTTCATCAAGCTCCTCCTGTATCTCATCACAGGAAGAAGTGGTAGGAAGTCCCTTTATGACGTAAGCCCTGGAGCGTCTATCTTTCGGGGTGTAAGTGTAGAAATCGATTCTCCCTTTGATTTCATTGATGTACTCAAGTCTGTGACTGTTCTCTTGGAAAAAGATGTAGGTTTCATTGTCCTTATATTGTAGGTGGCAGTTACTGGTAATGGCACTGAGCTTGAGTACCAGGCCGCTATGTTGGAGCAGTTTTGGGATTATGATTGGGGGAGGTGGGGGAGGGGAACGGGAGTTTGAACCGGTAGTATGTCCAGGGGATGCCACGGACTTACCCTCGTCGTCGCTGCTACCTCCCTCCTCTTCGGAGCCTTGGGGTGGAATGGTCGGGTTGGAGCTCCCCCCAGATTGGAGGCCGCGTCGTTGGTGCCGTCACCGTCTGCCTCACTCTCCTCTTCGTCCAGAAGTTGTAGCGGTGCGTAGCGGTTTGGTGTGAGTGTAGGCTGCTCCTCGGTGTCGATAGGGTCTGCCTCTCCACTGCGTCCGTTTCTTCTGCGATGCTTCTTCTTTTTAGGTACATCGGATGAGGACCCAGAGCCTGAGAAACCGGCATCTGAAAGTCGGTCTGAGTTCGATTGGTTTTTGAGATGGTATTTACAATATATACAATAAACAACAAACGATAATTGAAATATTGCAATTTAACATGTATGGTGTTACAATTTGCCTATACGAGGTATGTACAATTGTGCTTTAAATGGTTTTATACATAATATATATGTGAAACATTTGCGGTTTAGAGATGCAGATGGAGGGCACAATCATTGTCCTTTTCTCTGCTTGTCTTCGTGGGCGGTCTGGTGCTGTCGATTTAATGGTTTCGGAGGAAAATGTTTATTAAAAACCTCCGGTCGCTTGCGGTCGGTTGTGGGGGCCCAGCGGGCATGTTTGGCAGGGTTTGTTCCTCATGTAGATGATGCATTTGCAGCTTTGGTAATAGTGGCGACGCTTGTGTGCGACAGTTATCGGACAGGGTGATCTTCTTGAAGTATTGCCAGGTGTTCGTATGGGAGTCGATGTTTCTGGTGAATGTGTCTGACGCGGGTGATGTTGTTGATGAGGGGGTTGTCGTGATCGAAAACTGCTCTTTTAGACGGGTACTACGTATGCTAGATAAGATATTATCAATTCGATTATTTAAAGTGTTTGCAATTTCCAATTTTTGGGATAATAAAACTGAAAAATGATTAGGATTATTAATAAAAAGATTTTTTAGGAGAACTATGTTGTTTTTAATTTTTGAAATAGTCGAAACGGGTACACTAACATTTACATGATAAAAGAAAATATGCTCTTTGTCAATTACGCGGGCTTTGCCTAGTTGTAGCGGGAGAATTGGGTTTTTCAGAGTCTCGATTTGGATTGAATATACGGGATAAAGGAATGTTATCATCAGGATCAGTGTCACTGTCGATGTCATCGTCGGTGTCTTGCTGATTACCTGTAACAATTAACTTCCGTTGTGGTTTCAGCTGCCTTTAATGTATTATTTTTTCGTTAGAGATGACTTTATTGTCATCAACAGTTCGAGGGTTATTTAGTTTAACAAACGGTTGTTGTGTCTTGTTATTTTTAGAGTATAATGGTTGGTCTACATTTAGGGCGAGTGACCGTTTGCGGTAACGATTTTCGCGCTCTTAGGTCTGCGTTTGTTTTTTCCTGAGGGTTCTGACAGTTGATTGAATAGTAGCTGTAATATTTGAGTATGTTCGCTAATATAATTGGAAATTTGTTCGTTTTTTGTTAGCTCGGACGGGTTTTTTAGGTTTACCTGACCTTTAGCAATTTGAAAGGGAGTGTATTCTGTAGAGGAGTGTATACTGTTATTATACGAGAGAATTGCGAAATTCATTAGATCTTGTATATTTTGATTGAGTTTTTCTTCTCTCAAGATGCGAATGCTTTCTAAAATGCTAGAATGGAAACGTTATATGGGGCTATTGCTGTTAGGATTGTACGCGGTTACATAATGTATTTCGACTTCGTACAAATTGCATAGATCTTGAAGCACTTTATTTCTAATTTCAATTTTTACTGTAGGCCATGTAGTTAAATCAGGTCTACACATAAGGAAGTTTATTACATCGCCTCTGAGTTTCGAACATATTGCGTTAAAACAGTAGTCGTTTACCCCATTGTCTGTTGTATGCCCCGTATGTGTTATCGCACCGATATAAAAAGCTTTCTAATTGTTCGGAGGCTCCGTGAAAAACTGGTAAACAGTCTGCGATGGCTTCGCAACAGTAATTGTTTGTGAGGTATTACTTATTGACATGTTTTCTAACGATTGAGTGAGATTATCGATATAATTTTGCATAAAACTTGATAGTGAGGAATCGAATCCAACTTAAAATGATAAATAAATGTTTGTTCAAAATACATGCAATGTGTGGAAAAAGAATGAAAAGATTGTTCGACTTACTGACTAAAACGGCTTTCGGTAGTGGAATTTCGGAGATACAGCTCTCGGCGTCGTCCTCTTGGTTTCGCTGACCGCAACCGCAGGTTCTTCAAGGTGAATGATAGGAATCAACTTCACGGACACGAATTGTTCTTGTTTTTACGTATATCTGCGAACCCGTTGAATCCTACTGACTGCGCCGATTAAGTTGCTCCAACACGTAACACAGTTTTTAAAAACAAACTTGTTAAACGTAGGAAGAACTTTTATTGATTATTGTTACAATATGTAATATGTAAAGAAGGTTGTCTAGTACACTACAATCTCATAACGAATAATGATTGCCTTAAGGGCTAGCGCTAATATATATACTTTTGGATATTGATGTTTATATTAACTTATCTACTAGAAATAAACAGTCTAAAGGTCCTTATGACCAAGATGATTATAATACAATTATATGAAGTTATAAAAATACAAGAGAAAAATAAATAAAAATAGCAAAATTGATGTAATTGCAACAACACGCAGTGTTCGCAGGAGGCGAACCAACCTAGTACTGATCGCGCCCGACGCTGTTTGACTTTAGTGATCGAACGAGAAAGAAAGAAAGAAAGAAGAAAGAAAAGACGTTTATTTATCAACATAAAATATACAACTGTAAATGAGTGTCCTGTTTGAATTTTCCTATATAATATATATTTACAATTCGAGTGTAATGTATTTGTAATATTGTATGCATTGCTGCCAGGCCTCCGTGAAGTTCAATCTACTGTCGTCACGGTGGCACTCCAGGTACAGATGTGGTCATGGTTGTTTGCTTTGTGGCGGGGGTGGCGAGGAAAAATAGCTTCCCAAAAAACCTTTGACGATTGGGTTAGGGGCGGGTGCCTTGTTTTTAATTGTAATGATTCGCAGCGTACGGCGTCCTACTGAAAAATGTGCCGATGCTTTCCGATCGGGGTTGTTGTGATGGATGCGATCAGCGCATTGGAGTGGTTGCGCGTGCGATCGAAAAACTTCTCCGAGGTTCGGGTGACGTAGTCGCTGGTGGACTCGATATTCGCACTCTTGAGGAAGTCGTTGGTGTGCGAACGGGGGCCCATTCCCAGCACCAGCCGGAGGCATTTGTTCTGCATGGTCTTGATCCTGCGTTGGTGGGTTGTGGCTGCCTTTCCCCAACACGGGGATCCGTACATAAGAATGGGCCGCAGGACCATGTTGTATAAGAGCTTCTTGTTGTCAGTGGAGATGTGCCGATTTATTAGCAGAAATCGTAGTTTGCGTAGCGCAGCTGCGGTTTTACGTACATTACTCTCTATGGCCATGCGGAACGTGAGGCGCTTGTCAAGCTGCATCCCCAGATATTTTACGCAGTTGGTGACTGTAGGTTTGGCGTTGAAAAGGGTCGGGTAGCGAGGAATTCGGACAGTACGTTTTGTAAAGATAATGAGGGAGGATTTTTCGGGATTTGCGGTCAGTTTCCAGGAAGATAGGTGTTTCTCGTAGGAGTGGAGTTGATTTTGGATTTTTTAGACAGCAGAGGACTGTGTGTAGGAGTGGGAGAAGATGGCGGTGTCGTCAACATAAACAGCTAGATGATTGTTGGGGAATTTGGGGATGTCAGCGGTGTAAATGCTAAAGAGCACAGGGCCGAGGACAGATCCCTGCGGTACGCCGGCCTGGACTCGTACTGGTCTGGATTGTGTTTGACGTTGACCTGAAGAAACGATCACACAATACGAGCTTGAGTAACCTGACGATTGGCGCCGGGAAGTTGTCTTAATTGAGCTTGTGTATCAATCCGTCTGTCCAAACTCGGTCAAACGCTTTTTCAAGGTCTACCAGGAGTAGCGCGGTGTTGTTCTTCCGGTTGAATCCATCGATGATGCTCGTTACTACTCTGGCGACCTGCAGTATGGTGGAGTGGGCCGGGCGGAAACCGAACTGCTCCTGCGGCAGAATGTTGTTGTCTTCCAGGTGCTGTGGTGATGTGTCGCAGTAAGCAGTCTTTCGAAATACCTTGGAGATGGCGGTAACAGTGAGATGGGCGGTAGCTGGAGGGAATTGTGGATCTTTCCGGGTTTTTAAATAGGGATAACTGTGGCTGATTTCCAGAGGGATGGGAAGTATAGTAGTTTAGATGCAGGCGTTGAATATGTAGGTCAGTTGCACGACCGATTTTCTAGGAAGGTGTTTAAGGAGGATATTTTGAATGGAATCTGTTCCGGGTGCTTTAAGGGAGGGTAATTGAGAGATGGTTCGGCGGACTTGTTTGGGAGAAGTGAGGAGTGCAAGAGCGTTTTCAGGATGAATGGGGTGCTGTAGGAAGTGCTGCTGGATGGTGTCCGCCACCTCCTTCTCCATTTCAGGCGTCGTGTCTGGGGTACGGTGGTACTCCTGGAAGGCGTCCGCGATGGTGCTTGCCATTTCTTCCGGGGAAAGAGCGGGGCTCCCGTCGGCTTCTGTCATGCAGGCGATGTCGCTGCGCTGCGAGCGCAAGATGCTTGTTTAACTTCCATAGAGAACCAGTCCGTCGGGTTGATGTTACGTAGGCGCTGATTGTAGGTGTTATTCTTGTGCACACGGATGCGATTACGGATGTCAGCGCACATTACACGGAAGCCCTGGAGGTCATCCGGGTCCCTGTGGTGCTGGTATCTCCGGCGGAGGCGGTTCCTGTTCCTTATGAGAGCCACTATATCCTCCGGCAGTTCATCGAAACGGTGAGGATGGATGGTCTTAGTCGGGACGCACTCGTTCGCCGCCTTGCGGATGCTGTCGGTGACCATCACAAGTGTGCGCTCCAACCCCGTCGACGCCTTCAATAGATGTAACCAGCGGAGCCTCATTTAAGATGGTCTTGTAGCGCCTCCAATTCGCCTTGGAGTAGTCGGGTCTCTGCTGTCCAGGGGATGAGGGGTCTGCTTCGTTGAGCGTAAACTCTAGAGCAGCATGGTCCGACGGGAGGGCATGCGTTTTGAGCGCCGAGATGCTGTGGACATTAGTCGTTACGACTAGGTCTAGGGTGTTAGGCGTGGTACCGTTATAGGGGAAGTGTGTAGGCTCGCCCGGGTCGTGGAGCAGTGCGTTGGAGGTTAGAAGGAAGTTAGCGAGGCAGTTCCCATTAGGATTATTATTGTTGCATCCCCAGAACCTGTGTGTGGCGTTGAGGTCCCCCACCAGTACTGTTTTACGCCCCATATCGAACAGGGAGCGAAGAATCGACGGCGTCAGGGCCTTTTGTGGGCTATTGTACCAGGAGAACAAGGTGGTGCGACCCTGCAGCCGGATGGCCACCGCCTCCACGTCGCGCAGGGCCCTGTCCACGAGTTGCAGCCGCTAGTAGGGGACACCTTCCCGGATCAGTACCGCGACGCCGCCGTGGACCCCATTGGTTCTGTGAAGTTCCGTACGGAAGCCCCGTACGCGTAGTAAGAATTGATCAGAGATCCTAATTTCATTGAGAGCAATGACGTGGACGCCCCAGGAATCCGCCACCGAAGCTAATTCGCCCAATTTGGAGGCGATGCCGTCACAATTCCAATGAAGAATCCTTAGGCGCATGAAGATTGTTAAATTCATCAAGTGCCTCTGCCATCTCTACAAGTGTTTTGCATGTAGCCATTTTGTCACGTAGCTCTATCAGTTTTTCCGACAGCCAGCGCAGGTTCACGATCTTGTTGATGTCGCCTAAAGTACTGGATATAGACTGAATGTATTTCAGGCTACTCGAATCGTCAGCCCTGGCCGGCGACGAGGTTGAGTATATTGTGACGCTGCTGTGTAGAATCGCGTGGTTCGTGAGCGCGGTCCGCGCTGCGAGCCGATTGGCCGGAATCTTGCTGTTGGGCGGTCCTTGTATCGCGGGGGCGGGGCTTGCTTCGCAGCTGTTTCCGCGGTTCCGCGGTAGGGGCGGGAATTCTTCTTTGCTCCAAGCGTTTTTCGCGGGGGGCGGGGCCGGGACAAATTTCCGCGGACTTGCCTAGGGAGCCGATTTCTGGGCTTTTACCTTCCTTTCCTCTAGTAGCCGAATGTAAATCTCACAGTCCGCGCTGGATGCCGGGTGATTCTTTCCACAGTTACAGCAGAGAGCCGGGGTGTCACGGTCCTTTGTACATGTAAATGAGCGGTGATTGCCCGCGCACTTAACGCACTTTTCAACATTCAAATAACAATTAGAAGTGGCATGGCCCCAAGTCTGACACTTCTTACATTGTATGATCTCCTTTTTAGAATAGTGTGGCTCGAAATAGGCCCTGGTGCCCTGCAGGTACCGGGCCTTGCTCTGCAGCTCCTTTAATGTAACCGACTTGTTGACCGTGATCATAAAGATCGGATATCGGGTGTTTCTGAACTTCACAACGGTCTTCGGCCGGAGTTGAATTCCGCGCTCCGCTTCAATGTCTCTGCACTCAACACCGCCGTGCAGGCCCTTAATGAGGAAGGCGTAAGTCTTTTCCGCGGACTAGCCTGGGGAGCCGATCTCTGGGCCTTAACCTTCCTGTCCTCCAGGAGCTTGATGTATATTTCACATTCGGCGCTTGATGCAGGGTGATCCTTCCCACAATTGCAGCAAAGAGCCGGCGTGTCTCGGTTCTTGGTGCAATTGAACGATCGGTGGTTACCTGCGCACTTAACGCACTTCTCAACGTTTATATAACAATTGGATGTCGCATGGCCCCAGGTTTGACATTTTTTACACTGTATCATTTCTTTTTTAGAGAAGTGTGGTTCAAAGTAGGCCCTCGTACCCTACAAGTAGCGGGCCTTGCTCTGCAGCTCTTTTAATGTTATTGATTTGCTAACCGTGATCATGAAGATCGGATAGCGGGTGTTCTTGAACTTTACGACGGTCTTCGGCCTGAGTTCAATCTCCGCCAGCTCTTTTTCAATATCTCCACACTCGACATCGCCGTGCAGACCCTTGATTAGAAAAGCCAAATTCTTCTCGGTTTTCGGAGTATAGGTGTAAAAAGGGATTGTGTTGGCGTAGCGAGAGATGAATTTCTTATAGTCGGTCATTTTTCTGTAATACATAAACGTCCTGTCTTTGGCAAAATGAATGTAGTAGTCACTGGAGCCGTCGTTTAAATTACGACGAAATTCAGTATAATCCTTTTCGACCCTGGTGGAAAACACAGGGCGGGGGGCTTGATATTCTTGACCGCCGGACTGGGACCGGTGTCTTTTGCCTCGTCGACGGGGGCCGAGGGGGTTTCCGGAGTGGCGTTTTCCTCAGGTGGACTGGCGTCGGATTGGTTGCCGTCCATGTCCATGGCGTCCGGCTGATCAGCAAGGACGCCGTATCGGTTGGCGATCTCTACATTAAAAAAGTCCAGTAGGCGGCTGGGCTGCATCCTAGGGGCGGTATGGGCCATACTCCTCTGAGGGGGGGGAGGGGGGCGAGGAGTGTCGAAAGACCGTTAGCGACGGCCGGCGTCGGGACGGAGGGCGTCGCGATAGTGGACGTCGAAGTGGGTACTTGATCAACCGGCGTCTCGGCGGAGGACGTCGCGACGCCCGGAGTCGGACCGCCAAAAATCGTTGTACCCGCCCCAGGGACGGCGGAAATGACCGGCGCCGCGATGGAAGGCG
Organism: Protaetia brevitarsis; assembly: GCA_004143645.1. Classification (NCBI taxonomy): domain Eukaryota; kingdom Metazoa; phylum Arthropoda; class Insecta; order Coleoptera; family Scarabaeidae; genus Protaetia; species Protaetia brevitarsis. The sequence continues at coordinate 195,480 of RXPK01000078.1, forward strand.
TCGCGACGCCAAGCGTCGGATCGATGAAAATCCTTGTATCCGTCTCAGGGACGGCGGAAATGTTCGGCGTCGCAATGGAGAGCGTCGCGACGCTCGGCGTCGCCCCTGCGACCGTAGAAACTGCAGGCGTCGGCACCCCAGCGAGTAGATTACCGCTTGCGTCGGTTGCTGGCGGGGGTTCAGCGGCGTCGTACCGTCCTTTGACGTCTTCAAGGTCGATAAGTTTCCAGACCTTCCCCAACGAGTTTAGGGACACTTCGGTAAGCGTCTTTAGCTAATGTCTCTAGATCATCGTCGCCGCGTTGACGCACTCGCGATCTGTTAGTGACGGCCTTGACGCCACTCATAAAAGTCAAAAAATAAAATAAAAGGAGTTCTAAAACTTACACTAAGGAGATATGTACACACTAAAACTAAGATATATACAAAATTTTGCGCGACGCCGTAGCGGGGAGGCAGCGCCTCCCGCCGAAACGACCGACTAAAGCACGCAAGTGGCGGCGGAAACGCACTAAGTCACAAAAAACACAACAAGAGGCACACTGTAATAGGCTATACACTCAGTAACTGGTGGAGCTCGCAAAAACACGTCCAAACGCTATGCCGATCGGACGAGAACTGATCGAACGAGAACTGGTCCATCCAGCGTGGTATGATCGTTGCCGATAGTTGAAGCACTAGCGAAGGTATATGAAGTTATAAAAATACAATAGAAAAATAAAAACAGCAAAATTGATGTTGTTGCAACAACACGCAGTGTTCGCAGGAGGCCAACCAACCTAGTACTGACCGCGCCCGACGCTGTTTGACTTCAGTGATCGAACGAGAAAGAAAGAAAGAAAGAAAAGACGTTTATTGATTTCATAGGTTAAAACAACAACAACAGGTTCGTTTTTTTTACAAATGCGGTAATTAAATTCTCCTATACAAGACGTATTTATAATTTAAGTTTGTTAAAATAGTTATTAACTTCGTTTGCTCTTAATGTCTCTATGCAGCACTCAAAATTAATCGTGGCACTACACTTCGCGAGGGACGTCTGCGGTGCGCGCGCCGTGGGGGCGTCACAGTGTTGTTGGAGGAAAATTGTAAAAACCTCCATCGGATCCGGTGTGGGTGGGAAGCAGTCGTCGAGACGTCAAATGCGGTGATGGAGATAGGTCGCTCAGTTAATATTCTCGAAGATGTGTCTGTGCTTGCCGGGGGGTGCGGTGGTAATTCGAGATATGAGCGGATTGTCATGTGTCCTGGTGGCAGCGTAAAATTTGGCCGAAGTTCTGGCGATGAAGGCGTCCACATCTTCGATATTCGCCTCGCGATGCAGGTCGGCTATACGGGTGCGTCGAGGCGCGCCCAAAAGTATGCGCAAGCATTTGTTCTGCATTGATTGCAGTCGTTTACGGTGCTTGTTCGCTGCTATACCCCAGCAAGCGCTGCCGTAAGTGAGGATGGGCCGGAGGATGCTTTTGAAAATTAACATTTTGTTGTCCCTGGTGACTTGCCTGTGGTAGAGGAGGTACCGCAGTTTCCTTAACGCCGCAGCAGTTCTCGAGATGTTGTGATCGATGGTCTGTCTGAAGGTCAGCCGCTTATCGAGTTTTATCCCTAGGTACCGGATAGGATTATCCATTTTCAGCGGGGTAGCACGCATGTGGGAATGTGTGGGATATGGACAGGATTTGTTCTTTTTGTAAATACTATAACAGAGGACTTGGAGGGATTGACTGTGAGTTTCCATTGCGATAGGTAATTCTGTAGGCGGAGTATGTGATTTTGGACTTTTTGAAGGGCAATGATCTGGGATGTGGAGTGGGCGTACATGGCAGTGTCGTGCGCGTATGTTGCTATGGTGCTGTTCGGGAAGGTCGGGACATCCGCAGTATAGATGTTGTATAGCGTCGGGCCGAGAATGGATCCCTGTGGGACGCCCGCCGCGACGCCAACTTGTCGCGACTTGGTACCATTGACTTTCACCGTAAATGTCCTTCCAGTGAGGTAGCTGCGGAGTATGTGAATAAGCGGCGGTGGCATCTCGCATCGAATAAGTTTGGATAGGAGTCCGTCGGTCCACACTCTATCGAACGCTTTTTCCATATCCATTAGGGCAAAGGCGGTGTGTTGCTTCTTGTTGAGCGCGGAAATTGTGTCAGTAATGACGCGGGCGACTTGGTGGTTTGTGGAGTGCGCCCGCTGAAAACCAAATTGATGTGTCGGGATGACGTTATTGTTCTCAAGAAAGTCTGTTATATGTTGAAAAAGGATTTTTTCCAGGAGCTTTGATAAGGTGGTGAGAAGAGAAATGGGGCGGTAACTGGTAGCCTGTTTATTGTCTTTCGATGGTTTAAGTACGGGTACCACCACGGCTACCTTCCAAGGGGTAGGAAAGTGTTGCAGTTTAATAGCTGCATTCATGATGTAAACGAGTTGCACAATCGTTTTCCGCGGGAGATGTTGCAGGAGTAGATTTTGGATGCCGTCAACCCCGGGCGCTTTTAGAGGCGATGCACGAAGGATGAGTTTGCGTAGTGCTTTAGGAGTAGTGAGATATTTATGCGATAGTTCCGGAAACGGGGGATTTTGCATAAAGAATTTGTATATAGCGGCGCGCACCTGGGATTCCGTCTGGGGCGAGGTGTCGGGGGTGTTGTGATAGCCTTCGAAGGCTGAGGCTAGCTCTTCGGCGATGTCTCGGTCCGCGAAAAAGGCGGATCCATCCGCATCCTCCAGAGGTCCGATCGGGCGTCGCTCCGTCCTCAGGTGTTTATTTAATCTCCAGAGTGACCGTCACCAGGCTTAAGCTTTCGCAATCTCTCGTTATATTTCTCATTGCGGTGTAACGAGATCCGGTGCCTGATAGTACGCGAAAGAGCGTTCGCCTCGTCTCGGAATCTGGGATCTCTCGTGCGCTGAAACTGCCTCCGCAGCCTGTTGCGATCCCCTATTAGCGCTGTTATATCATCCGGTAACTCACAGTAGCGGAACGGATTTGTTCGCTTAAGTGGTATCGCCTCCTTAGCGGACTTGCAGATATTCCGCGTCACATCAGCAACCGTCTGATCCAATGTCGCCGTGTCCGGTAGGTTGGCGATAATAGGGAAGGAGTTTAAGCAACTGCGGAAATGGGTGCCAGTCCGCTTTACCATAGTCGTACGTGGTTACTCCTGGAGTTCTCGTATCCGGCTCATGAAGGTGAAACTGTAACGCGAGGTGGTCAGAGGGCATATCTCTTGCGATGATGTCAGAGATGCCAGCAATGTTCGCTGTCAGAACGATATCCAGCGTATTGGAAGCGGTGGCATTATGTGGTACATGCGTGTGCCTATCAGGAGTGTGCATGAGAACATCGTTCGTTTCCACGAAGTTTTGTAACGTGTTGCCGTTAACGTTATTGCGGTTACAGTTCCACGCGGAATGCGTGGCATTTAGGTCCCCCACGACAACCACTTTTCGTCCGAGCGAGAACAGCGCGGAGAGCACCTGACGCGTAAGCCTCTTCGCCGGACTATTGTAGAATGCGACTAGGATCGTTTCATCCTGCAGTTGAATGGCTACCGCTTCGCTGTGTTGCAGGGCGGCAGCTCGGAGGGGTACCCGTCGGTAGGGTACATCATCCCGTACAAGAATCGCGACTCCCCCATTAACATCCCGGATCCTCAGGTGCTCCGTGGTGAAGCCTCGAATGTTAATTTTGTACCGCGCAGAAGTGCGAGTTTCGTTGAGAAGAATGATCTGCGACCCCAACGTCCGAACCGTCGCAGTCAATTCGGCTATCTTGGCAGATATGCCGTCCGCATTCCAATGTAGCAGTCTAATGAATTTGTTGGTCATTGAATTCACTGATGACTTTGGCGTATTTGGAGAAGCGTGGTACAGGATTTGATTTTCACGTGTAGTTCGTCTAGTCGATCAGCCAGCCATTCCAGATCGATTATTTTGTTGATTGCTTTAAAGGTAGCGGCAATTCTACTAGTGTGATTGAAGTTACCATCAATCCCTCCTGCGGCAGTGGGCAGTGACTTTGTCCGAGGCACATGTTTTGCTGAGCCTTCGTCGTCATCAGTGTCGCTCTCCGAGCTGTCGGTGGTTCGTCGTACAGCAGCGCGACGGTCGCGATCCCGACGTCTCGAATCCTGCGATTGGTTGGCAGTTCGGGAACTAGGTACCAATGAGGACGCTTCAGGGCCGCGAGTCTCCGCCCCGCGAGTTTGTGGCCCCTCCTTCCGCGAGAAATTCCGCGAGACGTATCGCGAGCTCCCGGATTGGTCAGCGGCTCGACTGCGGTCGTCCAATGAGGGCCCAGGTTCGTCGCGAGGCCCCGCCCCTCGCGCGGGTAGCGGCGGAAACTGCTTGCGGTCCGTCCAGGCGTTGGTTGTCGGCGCTGGCGCAGGTTTGAAGCGCGCCTTGTCCGCGGCTGCTGTTACGGTAGATCGAGCATTTCTGCGATGTTTTGCCTCCACGGCAGCTTCGTAGTGGGGACATTCGGTGCTTGACGCTTGGATGATCGCCTTTACAGTTGCAACAAACTGCCGGCTCGCTGCGGTCCTTCTTGCATTCGTAGGATCTGTGTTCCCCTGCACATTTAACGCAGCGAACTACGTTGAGATGGCAGTTTGCTGTCGCATGACCCCACGACTGGCATTTCTTACACTGTATTAGTTCATGCGTAGAGACATGAGGCTCATAGTAGACTCGCGTCCTCTGTAGATAACGGGCCTTTTTTGTAAGTTCATTAATTGAGCACGATTTCGGCACTGTTATTAGAAAAATCGGATGCCTAGTGTTTTTGAACTTTTCAACGTTTTTCACATCAACCTCAAGTTCACGCAATTCACTGAGAATGTCTTTAGCTTCCACTTCGTAGTGCAGGCCTTTAATTAAGAACGCCAGAGTACGTTCCGTACGCGGCGTAAAGGTGTAGAAAGGAATCTTACCCGTATTGTTCTTAATAAACCGGCGGTAGTCCTCCATGTCACGAAAATAAATCATAGTTTTGTCATTCGCGAAGTGCTGATAATAGTTCGGCGACACAGCGTCCAAACGCGCACGAAATTCGCGGTAGAATTGTTGCATTCGCGTCACGAAGCAGATCGGTGGCGGCTTCTGTGATTTTTTCGGCGGCAGCTCTGTCATCTCTTCATCGTCGACATTCTCTGGGGGGGCAGAGTCGGGTTGGGAGGCAGTTTCAGCCTGTGCTTGCTGATCGGGCGGCATCGCAGCATCCGCTAGTGCGCCATAGCGATTTGATACGGCTACGTTGAAGTAGTCAGCTAGCGTCGGTTTATTCTACGTCCGAGGGGGCTCTGGGGTTTCAGGATGGGAAGATGTGTCCGCCATGTCTGCAATTGCGGATGCTTCAGGTGAAGAAAATATTGAGGCGTCGAATTTCCTCTTGACGTCTTCTTCCCTAAAAAGATTGGGCGTCGCGACGGCGGGCGTCGAAGTGTCTATTGTCGTGGATAAGTGGCCAGCAGTCGTCCCGACGGAGGGCGTCGCGACGCCCGGCGTCGGGATGCTGGACTGCTCCAAATCCTGCTCAGGAGTGATGGACGTCGCGACGGAAGGCGTCGCAACGGCAGGCGTCGCCCCAAAGGACGTCGGGACGGCAGGCGTCTGTGCAGCAGTTAACGGGTGCTGACTCTTATGGGTCGCCGGCGAAGCCTCAGCGGCGTCGTACCGTCCTTTTACGTCCTCTAGATCCACGAGTTTCCAGACCTTAGTGACCAATTTTGGCACACTGCGATGGGCGTCCCTGGCTAGGGATTCCAGGTCATCGTCGCTACGCTGCCGCACGCGATTTCTGTTAGTCAATGATTTCACACCGCTCATAGGCCGTTTGAAATAAAAGAGTTCCTAACTTAACTACTATTTACACACTTTGTACACTATTTACACTAACGCTATATATACACAGTTCTACTATTGCGGGGAGGCAGCGCCTCCCGCTAAAGCGTCTAAGAAACAGGCACACACCTACTATGTGATATGTTACCACGTTCAAAGGCACTAAAGAAACTCACTCGGCGTAGCACAACAACAATTCACGAGACACTCTATAACACACGTCTGCTCGCTATGGAGGTCGGACGAGAACTGATCGAACGAGAACTGGTCCATCCAGCGTGGTATGATCGTTGCCGATAGTTAAAGCACTAGCGAAGGTATATGAAGTTATAAAAATACAATAGAAAATAAATAAAAATAGCAAAATTGATGTTATTGCAACAACACGCAGTGTTCGCAGGAGGCCAACCAACCTAGTACTGACCGCGCCGGGCGCTGTTTGACTTCAGTGATCGAACGAGAACTCAACTCAACTCAACAAAGCTTTATTGTTTAGAAAATTTTACAATACTTACAATACAATAACAATAACAATGAATTGTAATATTGTAGTTGAACAAATGTGCTGTTACAATTTACCTATACAGAAGAGTACGTACAATTGTGTTTTGGAAAATATGATATATAATGTATATATGTGTAACGTCTGCGGTCCAAAGATGCAGGTCGAGGGCGCAATCATTGGTCCCTTTCACTGCAATCTCTTCGTGGGCGGTTTAGTGTTGTCGGTTTGATATGTCCAGAGGAAAATTTCTTAAAAACCTCCGTCGTTTGCGGTTGTCTGGGAGGGCCCAGCGGGCATTTTTGACTAGGTTTGTTGTTTGTTGTCAAGTGGCTCTCTTACAGTTTGCAGCTGCGGTGATGGTGCTTTTGTGCAATGGTTACCCGCCTGGGTGGTTTTCCTGGAAGATTGCCAAGTGCTCATAGGGGAGTCGGTGCTTCCGATGTGTGCGTCTGACCCGGGTGATGTTATTGATAAGTGGGTTATCGTGGTATTGGGTTTTTTCATAGAATTTCGCGGCAGCTGCCTCGACGAAATCCCGGACCATGGGTAGTTTGGCCTCTTCGTGCAGGGCTTTGATGGAAGTGCGGCGGTCCTTTCGAAGAATGATGCGGAGGAGTCGGTTTTGCATCACTTGGATTTTTCCAATATTAGTCGGCGCTGCTCCGCTCCATATTGGTGCGCCAAAAGTATAGATAGGTCTGAACACCATTTTTAGAAGAAGCAGTTTGGTGTTGGTGCTAATGGACTTGTTTACGAGCAAAGGGTATGTAGTTTTGATAGCGGCGTTGGTGTTTCGGAGAAGCTGTAGGATGTGTGCTCTGAATGTTAGGCTTTTATCTATGTGGATGCCTAGGTACTTTATCGTATTGCTAGGGGTGATTGAATTTCCGAGGATGGTTATTGTCTTTGGCAGATGAATCGGTTGGCAGCGTTTGGTTAATGTAATGAGTGAAGTTTTTGTTGGATTTAGAGTGAGTTTGTTTGTTGCTGTATATTTCATGATGTGGGGGATGTGGTTCTTGAGTTTTTGGAGAGTGATTTGCTGGGTGGCTGAGTGGGCATAGATGGCCGTGTCGTCTGCGAACATGGCAACCTGGTTACCAGGGAAGGTTGGTAAGTCCGCAACGAATATGTTGTAGAGGATAGGGCCCAACACTGACCCCTGGGGTACCCCTGCATCTGCCGTTTTTTGGGATGAGAGGGCTTGCCGCACTCGCACTCTGAATGTTCTACCATTCAAGTAAGATTGCAGCAGCCGGATGATTGGCGTAGGAACATGGTGGTTGATGAGTTTCACCAGCAGGCCGTTGATCCACACCCGATCGAAAGCTTTTTCCATATCCAGGACCATTAGTGTTGTGTGGTGACGTTGGTTGAGGTTATTGACCGCTTCATTGATGATTCTTGCTGCTTGATGATTAGTACTGTGCCCCTCCCTAAAGCCAAATTGGTGAGGTGGTAATAGGTTGTGCTCATAGGTGAAATTTTTAAGATGATGGAGAATGATTTTTTCGGTGATTTTTGAAAGGGTTGATAGAAGGGATATTGGGCGAAAGCTGTTGGGTTTGTGGAAGGGTTTGCCTGGCTTGTGTATCGGTGTGACATGTGAGGAATTCCAGGAGGTGGGGAAATGTTGGAGTTTAATGATTGCATTGATTATTTGTGTGAACTGAACTATTGTTTTTCTGGGGAGGTTTTTTAGGTAGATATTGTAGATGTTATCTGGGCCAGGGGCTTTGCGGGAGGGGACAGTACCAAGTATCCGCTTGACTTTCCTGGGCGTGGTTAGAAAAGGAACGATGTCTTCCGGAGGCGGTGGCGGTCGGACTTCAAATTCTCGCAATGAGGCTCTCACACGTTCCTCTGTGTCTGGGTCGGTGTCCGGCGTATGATGGTAATCATGGAACGCTGTAGCCAGTTGTTCGGCTATTTGCTTATCGTCCAGGATGACGGATCCATCGTCCAAAATGAACCGTTCTAGATGTTGGAATGGTTTTCTGAACGATTTCATTGTCCTCCAGAGGGTACCATCCTGAGGTTTCAGTGATTGTAGTCGCCTCGACCAGGTGGCTTCGCGGTGCTGAGCAATTCGTCGCTTGATGGTAACAGACAACTCATTGGCCTGACGCCGTACAGTAGGGTCCCTGGTGCGCTGGAACTGCCGCCTCGTAGCATTCCGCTGTGATATTAGGGCCAAGATCTCGGGGGGCAGTACGTCATGGGCCGACAAGTCCACTGTCTTCCTAGGAATGCTCTTGGCCGCTGCTCTCTGAATGTTTGATGTTAGCAGTGCAACTTCTTCCTCTATGACCGCCTGGGTGTTGATGTGCTGGTTTATGACCGTGGCTTCATGGAGATCTTCGCGGAAGAGCCTCCAGTTGGCTTTGGAGAAGTCGGGCATGGTCCTTAGCATATTGCGTCCTCTGACGTGCCCCAGGGTGCATAAGACTGGCAGGTGGTCGGATGGCAGCTGGCCAGTGCAGATGTTGTGGAGGTTGGTGATATGCTTGGTGATAAAAAGGTCTATTGTGGTCGGGGTAGCGCCATTGGTGGGATAGTGTGTGTGGGTATCGGGAAGATGTAGTATCAAGGAGTTGTCTGAAGTAAAGTCGTGTAGGGTGAGACCGTTTCTATTTTGAATGTGGCAGTTCCAGAGGTGGTGACGTGCGTTCAGGTCACCCTCCAGGACCACCTTTTGACCCAAGTTGAAGATAGCGGCCAGATGCTGTTCTTCAAGCTTCCTCCTGGGGCTGTTATAAAGCGTTATTATAGTAACGTTTCCAGCCAGCTGAATTGCCACTGCTTCGATGCGGTTGATGGGGTCTTGCAAGCGTACACGATGATAAGGTATGCGTCTGCTTATCAACATAGCCACCCCTCTTGTCCGTTTTCTCCGTCGCGCCTCCACTGAGTAGCCTCGCAGGGATAGTCTGTTGTCGGCCCTCAGTTTGGTTTCATTGACCATAACTATGTCTATGGCATTAATTAAGACGAAGTTGATTAATTCGGCCATCTTGCCCGTGATACCGTTTGCGTTCCATAAGCAGAGCTTAGCCATGAACGGGGCTTTCGGTGTTAAATTCATTGAGTGCTATGATATAGTCAAGAGTGCTGGACCCCTCCTTGATTTTTTTGTATAGCTCTTTCAGGCGACCCGCCAGCCACTTAAGGTTCACTATCTCGTTAATGTTTTTTAGCGTGTTGTTAATTTCTGTAATGTAACGCAGATCGGAGCTGACGTTCTTGGCTGCGTTTGCTGGTTGTGGGGCTGCTGACGGTTCTTCGTAATTTGAGCTGCTGGTGGATCTTTGGGAACTTGTCGACAGGGCTCGTGGCCGTCTGGGTTGCGGCAAGGGTGGGAAATCTTGTCGCTTCTGTCTGTCATTTGGGGCTTTCTTCTCGATGGAGGCGTCATTGACAGACCTGGAGGCTCGGTCGTTTTTTGCGTTTGCGTGCCAGGCGTTCACTGCTGGTGGAGGCGCCGGTACCAGTTTGGAGGAAGTTGTGTCACTCGGCTTTTTTTGGTTTTTGCGCCGGGTTTGTATTAATTGAGCATAAACGGGACATTCTGTACTTGATGCCGGGTGTCTCCTTGGCAGTTGCAGCAGGTGGCGGGTTCCGTTTTCGGCTTGCTGCATAGGAAAGAACGATGTTGCCTGCGCATTTGACGCATCTTGAGATACCATAATGGCAATTTGCCGTAGCATGTCCCCAGGTTTGACATTTTTTACACTGGATAGCTTCTCGCTTGTTCTTATATGGTTGGTAGTACACCCTTGTGCGTTGTATGTATCTGGCTTTGGTGTTTAGTGTGGCTAAATTGACCGTGCGTGGCACAACTACCATAAAGGTGGGATACTTGGTGTTTCTGAGTTTCATAACTGATGTCGCCGGTACCTCCAGGTCTTTGAGTTCGTTTAGAATGTCGTTGGTCTCGATGTCATCGTTGAGGCCCGTCAGAATAAACGCAAGCGTGCGCTCATTCTTTGGCGTGTATGTGTGAAATGGTATTTTGGATTTAAATTTTGCCATAAAGGTGCGGTAATCGCCCATTTTCTTGAATTGGAGGATGGTATCGTCTCTGGTATATTGGAAATGGAACTGGTTTGTGATCTGCTCCACTTCCTTGCGAAGATTTGCAAGTATTTCGCTTGCCCTGGTAGGAAAGACAACGGGCGGAGGTCGAATGTTCTTTGTGTTGGGTGCGTCAGTTTTTTCATCCATATGCACGTCGGGGTTCGAGTGAACACTGTCGGAGTCGCTGAGTGTATCTTCTTCATCGTCGTTGTGGTCATTGGTGTCCATTTCTGTATCTGGAGGGGGCAAGGGCCCCGAAACGATTGGAGACCGCGACCGAAAAGCGGTCCATCCATGCTGGCTTCGGTGGCGGAGCTGTGGGAGCCATTGCTTTGGTTTCTGGTGTGATTGTTGTGGTAGTGTCCCCAGAAGGAACAGTGTCAGTTTCTGGATTGAGTTCTGTAACGCTCGCCTCGAATTTCTTTTTCACATCTTCTTCTAGCATGCTTTTCCTTGCCTTGTTTGCGAGCGAGGAGATGCTGGCAAGGCTGTCGTTGGAGTCTTCGTCGGACGAGCAAGCGAGATGGAGAAGCGCCTTCTCTTTCGTTATGGATTTAACATTGGTCATTCCTGATTGGCGGTGACGAAAACGGGGCCGATCCTGTTCCGGCCAATAGGAGACTTGGTGGGCGGGGCTAGCAGCGGCGAGCCGCTGGTTGGTTGGGCGATGTAGCCAATGGGGCTTGCGAGCGGGCGAGCAGGATTCAACACGAATGGTGACTCTTGCACGGTGGAATATGTTAATGTTCCTTTCCCCGGCGCGGCGCGGAAAGCAGAAAATTACTAAAACAAACAAAACCTTACGGGTAATGTTCCTAACACTAATGATAACTATATACACACTGCTATATACACTTTGAACACTATGAAAACGATTTATACGAGAGCTCTGTAAAACACGTCCGCATGCGGCGAATGCTCGCTTGAGACTGAACGAGAACTGGTCCATCCAGCGTGGTATGATCGTTGCCGATAGTTAAACACTAGCGAAGGTATATGAAGTTATAAAAATACAATAGAAATAAATAAAAATAGCAAAATTGATGTTATTGCAACACACGCAGTGGTTCGCAGGAGGCCAACCAACCTAGTACGGACCGCGCCCGACGCTGTTTGACTTCAGTGATGAACGAGGCTGGTCCATCCAGGGCGTGGTATGATCGTTGCCGATAGTTAAAGCACTAGCGTAGGTATATGAAGTTATAAAAATACAATAGAAAAATAAATAAAAATAGCAAAATTGATGTTATTGCAACAACAACGCAGTGTTCGCAGGAGGCCAACAACCTAGTACTGACCGCGCCGGACCTGTTTGACTTCAGTGATCGAACAGACTGGTCCATCCAGCGTGGTATGATCGTTGCCGATAGTTTAAAGCACTAGCGAAAGTATATGAAGTTTAAAAATACAATAGAAAATAAATAAAAAATAGCAAAATTGATGTTATTGCAACAACACGCAAGTGTTTCGCAGGGCCAACCAACTAGTACTGACCGCGCCGGACGCTGTTTGACTTCAGTGATCGAACGAGAAAAGAAAGAATGAAAGAAAGAAAGAAATACGTTATTTAGTCAACATATCAAAATACAACAACATTGTAAGTTTTTATGTATATGCATTACATGAATTTGCCTATATAATATTTATATTTACAATTCAGCTTTGTATGAGTAATTCATAGTTCGATTTCGTTTGCGCTGTTCTCACCCGCGTCGCAACACAAAATTAACGCGTGTCACTCGCGGTTCGCGATTCGTTTACGGTATTGTGTGTCGCGGCACACACTTCACTCTGCTAGAGGAAAAGGTCAACCAAAAACCTCTATCGTTTCCGTTGCGGTGGGCACCGATTAACGGTTGCGGTGTTCGTACATCTCGGGTCCGTTGGCGTAGATGTGTCGATGTTTGCCCAGGGGGGCATTTGTGATCGCCGATATCAGCGGAATTGGTGTGTTGCGTGTGGCCGCGTAGAATTGGGCGCTCCTTCTTGCGATGTATTCGCCTATCTGCCCACTCCAGCTGCCGAGTGCAGGTCCAGGACACGCGTTCGACGGCCAGCGCCCATTATCAGGCGGAGACACCGGTTTTGTACGACCTGCAGCTTCTGCAGGTGCTTTTTTGCCGCTATTCTCCAACAGGGACTGCCATATGTTAGTATCGGGCGTATTACCGCCCGATAGAGTAAAAGTTTGTTCTCCTTGGTCACATTGCGATTTAATAATATGAATCGCAGTTTTCTTAGCCCGGCGGAGGCTTTGATGGCATTATTCTCGATTGCGGCCGGAATGTCAGCCGCTTATCCAAGTTTGAATACCAAGTATCGCACAGATTTGGGTGCGAGCGGAAGTACCGTGTAGCACCGGTATCTGGGTATATGGACGGGGTTCGTTCTCTTCGTGAATACGGTAATAGATGATTTGTGCGGGTTGGCGGTAAGTTTCCATATGAATGAAGTAATTGTTGGTATCTGGAAATATAATTTTGGATTTTTTGCACTGCGCGAATTGAGAGAAGGAGTGCGCGTAGAGAGCGGTGTCGTCCGCATATATGGCTAGTTTTGCGTTCGGGAAATCGGGAACATCTGATGTGTATATGTTGAACAGTGCCGGCCCGAGAACCGACCCCTGTGGCACTCCCGCCGTGACCCGCACCTCCCGCGAGTTGCTGCGTCGGATCCGGACGGAGAACTTCCTCCCCGTCAGGTAGCTCCTCAGGATGTTATGAGCGGTGGTGGGTAGCGATGCCTGATGAGTTTGTAGAGAGGCCCTCCGTCCACACCTTGTCGAAGGCCTTTTCAAAGTCGATGAGCGCTAGCGCCGTGTGCTGTCGCCGGTAAACGCTGCAATGGTGTCCGTCAGTAGCCTGGCCACCTGGTGGTTGGTGGAATGCACCGCACGGAACCCAAATTGCTCCTTCGGCAGCACGCTGTTCTCGTCGCTGAACTCGTTCAGGTGATGGCATAGGATTTTCTCAAATATTTTCGATATTGTGGGGAGTAGCGATATAGGGCGATAACTGGTTGCAGATTTTGGATTTTTTCCCGGTTTTAATACTGGGACGACCGTGGCTTCCTTCCAGGGGGAGGGGAAATGCTGCAGTTTGACACTCGCGTTAAACAGATAGGTGATTTGCACTATTGTTTTCCTCGGTAGGTATTTCAAAAGTATGTTTTGAATTCCATCTTTTCCCGGCGCTTTGAGGGCGGAGGATTGTGAGATTAATTTCTTAACGTGTTTGGGGGTGGTTAAGAGTGTTGTTGAATGTTGTGGAAAGGGGGGATGCTGGAGAAAGTGACTATTAAGAATGTCGGAGATTTGCGTTTCAACTTGTGGCGACGTCTCGCGGATGCGGTGAAAGTGTTCAAATGCCGATGCAATCCTCTCCGCGATTTGCTCGTCGTCAAGCGTTGGCGTACCATCGGGGTCCTCCAGTACGCGTATGGGCTGACGTTCCGACCTCAAGTGCTTGTTCAACCGCCAGATGGAGCCGTCCGTGGGGTTGATTTTCCGAAGGCGCGCGTTGTATGTCTCGTTTCGATGCTGCCGGATTTGCGCTCGAATTTGTTTTGTGTACTCATTCGCGTTCAATCGCAAATTCTGCTCCCGGGTGCGCTGGAAACCTTTACGTAACCGGTTTCTTTCTCTTATTAATTCCACGATTTCCGGTGGTATTCGGAGCACCGAAAACGGATTCAACTATTCTTGTTGGAATGGAGGTTTCCGCAGCCCTGCGAATATTGTTCGTTACCATCCGAACCGCTTCGTCTAGGGCTTCAATATCTTCCAGATCCCTGATGATTGGGGCGGCGTTGAGTGTTCTGCGGTAGAGCCCCCAGTTTGCCCTTCGGTAATCGAACACCCTGCGCCTGGGTACCCTTGCACCCTGGTGGTGAAGCTGGAATTCGAGCGCCAGATGATCCGACGGGAGTATGTGAGTGGTTATATCCGATACGTTGCCGAGGTTTGCCGTAAGCAGGAGATCCAGCGTGTTGGGAGACGTGCCGTTATGCGGGAAGTGCGTCGGCCCATCCGGATGGTGTAGCAGCACGTTATTTTCGCTGAGGAAACTGTATAAAGTGTTGCCATTCGCATTGTTTCGCCGGCAGTTCCAGTGGACGTGGGTTGCGTTGAAATCCCCTACCAGCGCAACTCTGCGTCCGAGCGAGAAGATGGCGGCGAGCTCCTGCTGCGACAGCTTCCTCTGCGGGCTATTGTAGATGGCGACGACCACCGTTCCATCTTGTAGCTGAATAGCAACAGCCTCCGTATTTGCTAGAACCGGATCCTGTAGCAGTATCCGCCTGTACGACACGTCCTCGCGAACCAGCACGGCCACCCCACCATGGACGCCATTTCTGCGAAGATGTTGTAACGTACATGACGTTTGGACGGAGGTGTATATATCTAACAAATTACAGCAAATCATCAAAAACAGTCAAATCAGTTTATTAATAATTTTATTGATATTTTACAAACATTTCTTTTTTCCATTTTTGAATGTCAATGACAATTATTCATGTGCTCTTTTCAATTTAGTTCATTTTACATTTAAATAAATTTTAGCTGGTATCACTTAACACTAAACCTTTTTTTTTACTTCTCAAAAGAGGTGGAAGGCAGACATATCAGTTCTGGCCATTTTTGTCTTGTCTGTCTTTGTTACATGTGTGAAATATTAAGCTTATAACATCTGAGTAAGTATCAAGATTTTTCCATTGAGAATGTTGCTATCTAATTTTATTATTTATTTTGTCCTTAAGCAGTATTTTCATTGATTGTGTCTTTTTCACAATTTTACAAATTGAGCACATGGTGATTGTCATTTCCATTTTAGGCTGTAAGGGCTGTAAGGGCTGTAAGAGCTGTAAGGGCTGTAAAGGCTGTAAAAGCTGAGAAGGCTGTAAGATTTATAAGATCTGTACGATTTATAACTTCATCGAGGCTAGAAATTCCATCTACGTCAAATCACAGGTGTATGTGATCCACCAGTGATACGGGATGTATCAAGAAATGTGAATAGCATATTATATTCCATAACACCTAGAATATAATTCTTTTAAATCGACACTTGTCCGAAGAAGCAAGGATGTGTAAGCTTTTGGTCCTCGTCATGTGCTGTCCAGTCTAGTCCCATCATCGTAATGCATGTTGTGTGCAACCATACATCATCGACACTAGAAACCTTATTTCAATTCCACCTAGAAGTATTTACAATTGAAGATTGCTGTACTCATTGTCTCCGATCCTACCTGTAAGTGTGAATACACCTGTTTATGGTGCGCCTATTTATATTTTTGCTTCGTAATGTAACTAATTCCACTTTAAATATTTATGCCTTCGATTTATTTAAATCAACTCAATTTTTTATTTCCTTATTTGACTAATTAACTTGTAAACGGTAACAGCTGTTTATGGTAACTGAAACAAATGTTATATTATTAGGAATTTAAATTACTGTTTGAACTTTTCAACTTACATATTCATATTTCATATTCTTTTGTTGCATTATATCACTTTTAATAATTATTAGCCTGCAATTGTATTGCAGCCGTTCATAACCTGACTTTTATGTCATTTCATGTTTAGGCTTATGCATTTGTTTACGTTTGTCACGATTCATACCAAGCATTTGGAGGTCATTTATCCTATGCTTCAATTACCCTAAATTTACATTACCTACTGGTGGTTCTGTTGTCACTGAATGCAACATTTCCATTTCAATTATATTTACTGTTATAATATTATTTTTTTTTATACACTTTTACATATACACCAATTTCTAAATTTATTAAATTTACATTTAATGCTAACAGTTGTTGTTTGTCAATCTCCTGTTTACCTGACCACCCTGCTGCTAGTCACAGCTGGCGCCCTCACGTTATAATATCAACTAACGAACCCCCCCCCCAGCCGCGAGGATTATGAGCAAGCCGACTCTGCGTGCGTTTTTGTTCTTTTTGAACAAGTCGTAGAAGTACATCTCTTCACCAAAAGTGATGGTGTTAGTCGCAATGTTCTGCTCGCAAAAGCCCGTATTTTAATGATATATCGCTGCGAGGTGCGGGTCTCATTAAGGAGAACCACGTTGACCCCCCGTTGCTGGATCGCTGCGGTGAGTTCCTCCATTTTATCGGAGATGCCGTCGCTATTCCAATGTAGTAGCCTAATGAACGCGCTGCTCATTGAACTCACTAATAACCCTTGCGTATTGGAGTAGGGTAGTGCAGGATTGTATCTTCTCCTGTAGTTCTTCCAGCTTTGTGGCGAGCCACTCAAGATCGATAACATTATTTATTGCTTGAAAGCTAGCAGCAATTCTATCCGTATATCCTGAGATTCGTCATTGATAGCTTGAATATCTCTGCCCGATGCCCGCGCCCGGCCATTCGACCGCTGTTTTCGGGACCATCGCTGTTGACTGCGCGCCGTGGTTGGCCTGAACGCCCCGCTACTGCTGTGTCCAAGTGGAATTCGTTGGTGCCCTCTTGACTCCGCTTCGTCAAGTGTCTTCTGGCGTTCCGGCTCTGCCCATCGGCTTTCCTCGGTGTCTTGAGACTCCGCCCTGCGGTTTTCTTCGCGGTCTTTCCAAACCCGCCCTTCGCGCGGCCCTCGACGGTGGAAGTGGTGGAAATTCCTTTCTATTGCTCCAGGCGTTGGTAGTCGGCGGTGGCGCCGGACGATACCGCTGCTTATCGGCCGCCGCAGCTAGTGTCGTCTGCACGCTTTGTTTGTTCTTTCTGTCTAGGGCCTTTTGATAATGCGTACAGTCCGGGCTAGACGCTGGATGGGCACCCCCGCAGTTGCAGCAAGTCGCCGGCTCGCTCCTGCTTTTTGTGCACTCGTAGGATCTGTGCGATCCAGCGCACTTCACGCACTTTACTACACCGAGGAAACAGTTAGTCGTGGCGTGTCCCCATGACTGGCACTTTTTGCACTGCGTGACTTCGCGCTTTGACACGTGAGGCTCGAAGTACACACGTGTGCGTTGGAGGTATCTGCACTTGCTTGTAAGTTCTTTGATGCCCGTGTTCTTCGGCACAGTCACTAAAAATATGGGGTTGCGCGTATTTTTGAACTTCTCTACCGTTTGGCCGCAATTTCTAGTTCGATAAGTTCGTTTTTGACTGAAGTAGCGTCCACGTCACTGTGCAACCCCTTTATAAGGTACGCGAATGTTCGTTCCTCACGCGGGGTGTAGGTGTAAAACGGCAATGCTCCCCTGAACGTTTTGATGAAACGTCTATAGTCCTCCATCTTTCGGTAATAAATCATTGTTTTATCCGCCGAGAAGTGTTGATAATAGTCCTGCGACACGGAATCTAATTTCGCACGAAACTCGCGATAGTGCTGTTGAACTCGCGTCACGAAGCATATAGGAGGTGGTTTCTGTGCCTTCTTGGGCACTGCTCGCTGTCTATCGGTGCATCTTCCGGAGATGCCGACTAATTCGCGTTCCATTTTTCGTGTTGACATCGGTGTCCGGCCCCTCGATTCTTGCATCTCAGCATCCGCCAAGACGCTGTATCGGTTGGCCACCGCAATGTTGAAGAAATCAGCAAGCTTCACGGGGGGGTCCTGTCTGGCGCCGCCCGCTTCAGGCGTCGACCGATTACGGGTATTTGCCGCACCATGCAGGTCCACGGTATCGTCATCTCGGGTCGGCGTCGTCATCTCGGCGACGGAGGGCCTCGGTGTGTGGGGCGTCGCAACGCTGTGCACCGGCGCGCCAGAATACCCTATAGGCAGTTGGGATGCGTTCTGGGGTCCAGCCAAGGACATGGCAACATCGGGCGTCCAGTCTTGGACCGATGCAGTAATGGGCGCCCAGGTAGTTGGGCACTCAATGGGGACAGAAGGCATCTCCAACGCAGCCCCAGCAGCGTCGTACCGGCCTTTTACGTCTTCTAGATCTACTTGCTTACAGACCTTCCCAACTAATTTAGGGACACTACTATAAGCATCTCTCGCAAATGTCTCTAGATCATCGACGCCGTGTTGACGCACACGCGATCTGTTCGTAAGCGCTTTTACACTACTCATAAACAGTCAAATAAGACACACACGGGTGACAATAACAGTCACCCGTGAAAACACAAAAGTCAAATAAAAAATCAAAATCAAACTGACACTTCCACAAGCAAAACGAAAAAGGCAAAAAATCACAATAATATAGAGCCCCGACCGGAACTCTAACAACGAAACGCAAACAAAAGTCCAAAAACAAGAATGGACACAAATAAAACACAGAAAAAACGCGAAATACAACTAATTGGCAATGACAAAGCGGAGCCACGACAAACACGTATTGTCACAGACAAGTCTAATGACAGAACTGATCGAACGAGAACTGGTCCATCCAGCGTGGTATGATCGTTGCCGATAGTTAAAGCACTAGCGAAGGTATATGAAGTTATAAAAATACAATAGAAAATAAATAAAAATAGCAAAATTGATGTTATTGCAACAACACGCAGTGTTCCCAGGAGGCCAACTAACCTAGTACTGACCGCGCCGGACGCTGTTTGACTTCAGTGATCGAACGAGAACTGGTCCATCCAGCGTGGTATGATCGTTGCCGATAGTTAAAGCACTAGCGAAGGTATATGAAGTTATAAAAATACAATAGAAAATAAATAAAAATAGCAAAATTGATGTTATTGCAACAACACGCAGTGTTCGCAGGAGGCCAACCAACCTAGTACTGACCGCGCCGGACGCTGTTTGACTTCAGTGATCGAACGAGATGGATGGATGGATGGATGGAAACACCTCGTGCGATTTATTTATTGATTTTTGTAAATTACATTGCATGCAGTCTTGTAGAACTTTCCTGCGCACAAAACGCTTACAATTCTAACATGTTACATTGTATATTGTAGCCAAATTAAGCCAATGAATGCAGTAATCGTCTGTCTTCCCAACGCTGAAACAGCACGGGGTCGTCCTCTTGACGTCTCTTCAGGTAAATAGGGGCATGTAGGCTTAGATTTTTTCAATCGATTGCGTTACAGGGAGCGGGGTATTTATTCAATCGGGACGCGATAAATCTCCAAATGCTGGTACGGGAGTTGGTGCTTATTCTCGAGCTGCCGGACACGAGTAATATTCCTTATCAGCGGGTTGTCATGCGCTTCTGTCTTCTCATAAAATCTGGACGCAATCTCTCGTACATAATTCGCAACCAACGGGATTCCCGTTTCTATATGTAGTTGTTGAATAGGCGTCGTGATTTCTGCACCCAAGATGATGCGCAAACATTTATTCTGCTGTGCTTGCAGCCTTCTGAAGTGTCTGCTGGCTGCATTAGCCCATATTGGTGCTCCATAGAGCAGGATTGGCCTTAGAACGACTTTATACAGAAGCAATTTGACGGACCGAATGTATCGGTATGTTTTGGTTAGGGCAACCGTTTTATTGGCGTTTGAATGCTGCATAACCTAAAAATATTTTCAAATATACCGGGTGTTCAGGAGGACTGAGTTTTTTCATTATAGCTCAATTTTTGCGTTTAGGAAGAAATCTTTTCCACAAGAGTGTTATAGAATTGAATGCTGCATAACCTAAAAATGTTTTCAAAAATACCGGGTGTTTAGGAAGACTGGGTTTTTTCACTATAGCTCTATTTTTGCGTTTAGGAAGAAATCTTTTCCACAAGAGTGTTATAGAATTGAATGCTGCATAACCTAAAAATGTTTTCAAAAATACCGAGTGTTCAGGAAGACTGGGTTTTTTCGTTATAGCTCAATTTTTGCGTTTAGGAAGAAATCTTTTCCACAAGAGTGTTATAGAATGAATGCTGCATAACTAAAAATATTTTTCAAAAATACCGGTGTTTAGGAAGACTGGGTTTTTTCACTATAGCTCTATTTTTGCGTTTAGGATGAAATCTTTTCTACAAGATGTTATAGAATTGAATGCTGCATAACCTAAAAAATATTTTCAAATATACCGGGTGTTCAGGAAGACTGGGTTTTTTCGTTATAGCTCAATTTTTGCGTTAGAAAGAAAATCTTTTCCACAAGACTTGTTATAGAATTGAATGCTGCATAACCTAAAAATATTTTCAAAAATCCGGGTGTTTAGGAAGACTGGTTTTTTCACTATAGCTCTATTTTTGCATTTAGGAAGAAATCTTTTCTACAAGAGTTTATAGAATTGAATGCTGCATAACCTAAAAAATTTTCAAAATATCCGGGTGTTCAGGAAGACTGGGTTTTTTCGTTATAGCTCAATTTTGCGTTTAGGAAAAATCTTTTCCACAAGAGTGTTATAGAATTGAATGCTGCATAACCTAAAAATATTTTCAAAAATACGGGGTGTTTAGGAAGGCTGGGTTTTTTCACTATAGCTCTATTTTTGCGTTTATGAAGAAATCTTTTCTACAAGAGTGTTATAGAATTGAATGCTGCATAACCTAAAAATATTTTCAAAAATACCGGGTGTTTAGGAAGGCTGGGTTTTTTCACTATAGCTCTATTTTTGCGTTTAGGAAGAAATCTTTTCTGCAAGAGTGTTATAGGATTGGATGCTGCATAATCTAAAGTTATTTTCAAATATACCGGGTGTTCAGGAAGACTGGTTTTTTTTTCTATAGCTCTATTTTTGCGTTTAGGAAGAAATCTTTTCTACAAAAGTTGTACAGAATTAAATGCTGCATAACCTGAACATATTTTCGACTATATAGGGCGTTCCAAAAGTAAAAACAAAAGAAAACTGCTTAAAACGTATTGCACATTATAAAAGATGATTCTCAAGTGAATGGGGACCGACTTCAAGAAATCACCTTCCTCAAGTACCACCTTCCTCAACTCCTAGATGCGCAGCATCTAGTGTTATATATAATCAGTGTCTTTGGCGAATGCTGGGAGATAACGAAAGTCGTTCCATGGGCGCATTTAATAATAACTGATAGCTGACTGATTTACAGTAGACTCGCGATTATGTGAACTAATCACATTTTACATTTTTTTATCATTTTTCAAAAGTAATATTCGTATGGTCGCGAGGCTACTGTATTATATTTTTTGTTATTAAAATCATAGGGAAGTTATTTAGTTAGAGTAGGATCATTTCAGTTGTTATGGAACCAATATAGTACTTAGAATAGGTAGCCTCGTGTAGTACCTTTTTAGGTGGAGCACGGGGTTAGGATGATTTGTAATAATTTAGTTTTCATAAATAAAGTGTCCAAGCATTGACCGTTGGCGGGGGCGCTGGAACAAATCTCGGTGTTGCAGGCACTCCACGTGCTTCCCTGAGGACTCGCGATTTCTCTTTCGCTGCTTGAAGCTTTTCAATCTCACGGACGTAGACACTACAATTTGTGCTCGAAGCAGGATGATCTTCCCCACAATTCGCACACTTCGCCGGTAGTTCCCTGCTCTTATCACATGTGCTGCTGAGGTGATTTTTTGCACATTTAACACACTTCTCAATTCCAAGATGGCAGTTAGTGGTGGCATGCCCCCAAGATTGGCATTTTTTGCACTGCGTTATGGATTTCTTATTGATATGTGGTTCGAAATATGCGCGAGCGCGTGCTAAATATCTACCTTTGTCCTGCAGGTCTTTTAATGTCTGGTCTTTAGTCACTGTGCACATGAATATTGGGTATTTAGTCTTTTCGAATTTAACAACATTAATAACTTTCACACTTAGCTCCAACAGTTCAGCTTTAACCTCATCAGGTTCAATGTCTTCTGGAAGACCTTTAATGATATACGCATGAGTCCTGTCACATTTAGGGGTGTATGTATAAAAAGGCAGTTTCCCTCTATATACACTAATAAAAGTTTTATAACACTGCATGTCTCTGTAATATACAAGTGTCTTATCGTTAGAGAATTGAACGTAGTAATTTTTACTGATTGTATCTAATTTAGCACATGGTTCACGGTAATGCTTCGTTACGCGACTGAGAAACAAATCGGGGGCGGTCTTTGTTTCTTCTCCGACGCTTCCTGGGTCGGGTTCATAGAGACCGGGGGGTTTGAGGGTGATGCACTTCCCTGTTGGTTTATTTCTTGTATGTCCATTTCCTCACTGTCCGGGTTGTTGGATAATATCCCGTAACGATTGGATAGTTCCAGTTGGAAATGTTTAAGCAATCCTCCAGGCTGCCTGGCTCTCAGCTTATGCTGGATCCTCCCTGAAGATTCCATCTCAGCACCACGAAGTTGACCAATCGCATTAAATGCAGTGGCACCATGACCACCAACACTGGTGTTGGCGCTAACATCCCCAACTGGATCCATACCCAGATCCATCTGCAATTCAGGCACTGCTGTAGTACTAAGAGCCTCCTGTAATGTCTTTTCTCCAGCTGGATCGCCACAAGCATCGTACCGGCCTTTCACATCCTCATACCTGTCCTTCTTGCCAATTTTCCTGGCAAGCTCCGTTAAGCTCTCAATACTGGAATTCGAATCTTCAGTTAGGCTTGACAAATGTTTCGCCGAGCCACGCGTTAAATGCTTGACATTGCTCATGCAATAACGTTAAAACAATCAACTCCAACAACAACAACAAAACAAAACAGCTAACAGAGGCGCCAAGCCTGTCTACAAAAAAAATGAAATCTACGGGCGACAAAAACTATAGTCACCCGTGAACAGCAACACAAACGCCAATTTAAAGGTCAGAAAATCGTTCTGACTTTGACACTGACAGAACAAAATAATATAAAAGGATATTTTCAGGGCAAACACAGCCCTTAACGGGAACTCCAACTACCAGTGGGCAACAGACCACGACCACCAGTCCAGTAACCAGAAACAGATAGTGTTAAACTAAAAACGCGCAGAAATAATAAGATATTATCAATGACAATTATTAATGACAGAGCTTGCGAAAAATACGTCCTTACCCTACTAGGATCGGACGAGAACTGATCGAACGAGAACTGGTCCATCCAGTGTGGCATGATCGTTGCCGATGGTTAAAGCACTAGCGAAGGTATATGAAGTTATAAAAATACAATAGAAAAAAAAAAAATAGCAAAATTGATGTTGTTGCAACAACACGCAGTGTTCGCAGGAGGCCAACCAACCTAGTACTGACCGCGCCCGACGCTGTTTGACTTCAGTGATCGAACGAGAACTCAATTCAATTCAATTCAAAAATCTCTTTATTTCTTTAAATATTTAACAATACGTTACAGTACATGTTAAGCCATTACTATATATACATATATTCTTAGCTTTATTTGGTTGACATGAGTATGCACAATAATGTAGTCTGTTGGATACATTTTTCTAGGGAAAAATCCGTGCGGATAAAAAACCCTCTTTTATAGTTTGTTTGTCCTTATAAATCTAGCAACAAATATACAAATTAGTAACAACCCGCACAGTCACTCGCGCCCTCCAAACACAAAGTTGGGGCAAGTCCGTGGCAGAATTTAGGTAAGTGGTGGCTAATTGAGTGGGTCCAAAAGGTCCGCGATTGGACTTGGGTGTGTAGGTAAGTATTGGGATTGGATGGTATATGCCTTGTTGGTTTTAGTGGGGCTCTGATAGGAAGTCTATCGGGTATTTGTACTTCCCCACAGGGGTGTTGTCGAGTAGGGTGTTGATTAATGGATTTGCGCTGTTTGTTGCCTCGCGGAAGAATTTTCCTACCAGTTTTGTTGCGTGGGTCTTTAGGGGTGCGACCCCAGCGTAAGGTTGCGCATCGAAACGAAAACATCGATGTTGCCATCGATGTTTGACATCGAATAACATTCATCGATGTCTTCGATGTATCGGATCAAAAACATCGATGTTCTTTAAACATCGATTTTTTTTTGGATTGTGCGGTTTAAAAGGTGATAGTCCAATAATAAGAGAGAAGTTCTTGATTGTTGAATTTATTACAATGAACATTATAGATAAATAAATGTATTACATTGCCTAATACCTATAGTCTATAGAGAAAATGTAAGTCAAAGTAAGTACCCATGTCTATTTACCTTATCTAACTAACAGCTTATTAGAGATCCCATGCAAGTTTATTTAAAGATTGTAAAAATAACAGTTGTGATAAACGTTTTCCTTTTAGGCGATTCCTTTGTTGGCATAGAGTCTGCCCAGCTTTGGAAAACAGTCGTTCAGATGGAACGGATGTCGCAACTGTGTAGTCAGTACTTCAGAGCTAGGCTGTATAATCGTGGATACTGGTGCTTCAATGTTTGCCATTCCACCATGGACTTGTAGAAAGATTTAGCAATGGAGTTTCTAAATATGCTGTCACTTCGTCATTAGAAGTTTTGTTAGAGGCATTGTGAGTTTGGACCAGCTTGTGGTGCACAGCCCATAATGAAGATTCCCCCGTTTCTGAGACGTCTGGTAAAGAACAGACAAATATAAATCAGTGTAAGCAATTAAGCATTCCATAATATGAATATATATTAACTTACCAGTTTCAAGATCGAGAACATTAGCTGTGTCGACATGATGGTCCAGAACCTGAGTTAATTCTTTCAATTTTTGATGGCTTTGGAATAGGCCAGTGGATCACTGAAGTAAAATTTTTTTAAATCTTGGATCCAATATGGTACTCAGAGCCAAAAAAATGAACATTTTCCGTTTGTCCAAACTCTTTTTGCATTCACTGATCACTGAAGCTTGAAATGCTGTAGCAATAGAGTTTCAGGCTTCATATTGGTGACAGTCGTCACCAAGCAGTGAGTCATTGGTATTACTGCACTTGTAGTTAAATATTTTTCACCACAAGCTTCTCTTGTAGCTGCTTCAACAGGCTTCAAGATTTTGCAGATTTCTTTCAGCTCTAAGATGTCCAATGCAGATAACATTGCAAGAATCTTTCAACATATAATACCTAGAGTTCCACCGTGTGGAAACTTCTTGGATAAGTTTTAAGTCAATGATTTTTCTCAACTCATCTGAAGCAATAACGCTTTGCTTAAACCATGTGACAATATTTTTGACTCGTGTTATGAGAGTAAGTAAGTCTCGAGTTTGATCCATTGCTTTTCAATCATTAGATGATCGTGTGAGCAAAGCATGGTAAATGTTTTCCTTTGTTAAATGCCAGTTCTGTGGCCTTAACCATGTTTGCTCCATTATCAGTGACGACACAAGTAACGTTTTCGTTTGGTATATTCCAATCATTGCATATTTCTAAAATTTTGTTGGCCAAATAGTCTGATGTATGTCTCTCATCCATTCAAAACCCCTACAGTAACTGAAGTAAGGTCGGTATTCTCTAGGAAATGGGCTGTGAGTCCCAAAAAACTTTTAGTTTGCTGTGTGTCAGTCCATATATCTGTAGTCAGTGTCACGTGTTTTATAACTGCCAACTAGATGCTGCGCATCTAGGAGTGAGGAAGGTGGTAATTTGAGGTCGGTCCACTCGAGAGAAGTTGGCACTTTTAGAATGTGCAGTACGTTTTAAGTAGTTTTCTTTTGTTCTTACTTTTGGAACAGCCTGTATAGTCGAAAATATGTTTAAGTTATGCAGCATTGAATTCTGCACAACTTTTGTAAAAAAGATTTTTTCCTAAAAGCAAAAAGAAAGCTATAATGAAAAACCTAGTCTTCCTGAACACCCCGTATATTTAAAAATATTTTTAACTTATGCACCATTAAATTCTATAAAACACTTTTGGAGAAAAGATTTTTTCGTAAAAGCAAAAATAGAGCTATAATGAAAAACCCAGTCTTCCTAAACACCGCGTATATTTAAAAATATTTTTAGGTTATCCAGCATTCAATTCTATAACACTTTTGTAGAAAAGATTTTTTCCTAAAAGCAAAAATAAAGCTATAATCAAAGATTCAATCTTCGTGAACACCCTGTGTAGTGGAAAATATTTTTAATTTATGCAGCATTGAATTCTGTACAACTTTTGTAGAAAAGGTTTTTTCCTAACATCAAAAATAGAGCTGTAATCAAAGAGTCAGTCTTCCTGAACACCCGTATATTTAAAAATATTTTAGGTATGCAGCATTCAATTCTATAACACTTTTGTAGAAAAGACTTTTCGAATAGGTGGCGATGATATTGTCAAGTCGTAGTTTCTTTAAAGGAAAATATTTTATTTTCCAGTTTGTTTTTTCGATATTTTATACAGGTTGATGGCCCTTACATTTGCCTACAAATATCTTTTTTAAGATTATAAGTACCTTAATCTCTGTATGAAATATTACCGGTATAAGCGATATGCCAATAGGAATGTAATTTTCCGTTGTTAGACAATTGTATAGGTACAATATGTGTTGAGAAACTGATTTTTTCTTTTTTTTTAATTCTCCAACTTTATTTTTGCCTTTTTATGTAGTAATTTTCTGATATTTTACAGATATAATCACATTGTTTGAGTGATAGTCGCATCATTATCATTATCATTCTGTCTTGAATAATCTGCTGTTACTGTTCAATTTTTAAATACATTTTCCTCTGATGTTGGTTGTTATTCATATTTCTTAAAATATTTAAGAAAGTAGAGTATTATTTTTTTCATGTGTTTCAATACTTACTTTTTCAAGCCTAATGAAAATATTGTGTGAAGTTATCATTTTATGCACAATCGTAAAGGCGCTCCAGAAGGTACTGCTTATTACAGAAACCTGCATTAAGTTTGGTAAGAACGAAATATGAATAGAGGTGGTGGCACGACTGTAATATTAAAGGTTTCTTCTTTACCGTGTATCGTGCAAAAGTGGTCCATATGACCTGCGCGTAAAAAATTTGCGATCCCGGTAATTGACACGAATTTTTCCTTGCAGCTTGTTGTATAATTTTCTTATTGCCGTACATACACACATATATAACTGCAAGTATTATACAATCACTAAATAAATACATTATAATTTAAACCAAATACATAACACAATTTAAAAAAAAAAGCGGAAATAATTTATTGAAAAAGAGCGCGCCATCTACCTTAATTCGTTCGTAGTTCGTTGTCAGTGTAGTCTGAGAGCGCCACCTTTCGTGTCAATATTTAATATTCGCTCTTGTCAAATCGATCAACATAAAATGTACGGTAAATTGTAAAATCAGTGGACGACATACGAAACTCTCATTCCGTGTGTTATTTAGTTAATGAAATTACGACATTAGTGCATTTATTGTCAGATTGGTCAATGGCCAAATATGTACAATTACCTCAAACAATTATGACCCAGGTTCTTAAAACGAATTCAGACTCGTAATTCTAGTAAATCAATGCAATGCCATCATAATCCGCAACGGGGCGATTTATATTCCCACAATTAAAACCTTTGTAGATTCTGCCAAAGGATTTTAAATGATAATTCAGATTTTTAATTCCCTTGTTCACGTGACAATTTTATTTGTCTTAAAAAATAATTGTATGTTAATATTTTTAACCTTGAGAATATTTTTCGGATTGTATCTACAACACTTGACACACTCCGACTTCCTAGCGACAGCTAATCCCCTTGTTGTTATGCGTCAAACGTACCGCAAGCCTTTCGGTCAGAGATTAAACATTCGCAGAATTTTACTTGGTTTCCGCCAAATAATGTAGTATTAAAATTCTTAGAATCTGCACACGCGCAATCGCTGGTAGATTAAAGGAGACTTTCCTTGCGTTTCCTAAGGGCTTATTTTCCCTATGGCATATTTTTTGTGAGTCCATCGTTACTTATGTTGTACGTATTATATACACACAATTCTGTGATTCTTGAAGACACCGAATATGAGATTATCTTTACTTAGGGCTAATTATATAAATATTCTGCGTTTAAATAAAATGATCCACTCTCATTAATAATAACTACAATTCCAATTTGACGATTTTTACATTTATTAGTTTTTATTTATCCTTCGCGAGATCATATTTATAGCCAACGTAAATTCCATAATATTGACAACTCATTAATTTACGTTGCTCGACAAAAAGTTATATTAGACGTTTGTTAGATAATTTTTTTCCAATTCCCTTTCCCTATTCAATTTCCCCATTCCCTTTCCCTATTTTCTCTACTTATTCCCTATTCCCTTTCGCCATTCCCTTTTCCCATTTTCTTTCCCCATTCCCTTTCCCTATTCCTTCTCCCTATTCTCTTTTCCCATTCTCGTTCCTTATTCTCATTCTCTATTCCCTTTCCCTGTTCCCTCTTCCTTTCCCTATTCTCTTTCCCTATTCCCTTCCCTTGTGCCAATTATCTATTTCTTTCCCCTTTTCCTATTTCCATTCCCTATTCCCTTTCCCATTCCCTTTCCCATTCCCTTTCCCATTCCCTTTCCCTTTCCCATTCCCTTTCCCATTCCCTTTCCCATTCCCTTTCCCTTTCCCATTCCCTTCCCATCCCATTCCCTTTCCCATTCCCTTTCCCATTCCCTTTCCCATTCCCTTTCCCATTCCCTTTCCATTCCCTTCCCATTCCCTTTCCCATTCCCTTTCCCATTCCCTTTCCCATTCCCTTTCCCATTCCCTTTACCCTTCCCTGTCCCATCAAAATAAGATATAATATGTGCTATGCGAAAGTTAATAGGCATTTGACGAAATAAATAAAAGCAAATATTCCGTGTGTTGCTTCGCTTTAACATAAAAATATGTTTTAATTTCATTATAAAACGAATATTAATCCATTGAGCCAATATGTATATTTTGGTTTTTATTTTATTTACTGAACTGTTACTTCTTTGACTCCTTTAATATTCATTCATAATAATTTTCCGAATTGACAATTCATTTATGAATGCTCTACCTCTTCGCTGCGCGCGCAGTTAAACCACTTTCATTTGTATCGTACCGACTCTTCGGTTATCTTATATTTTTACGCGTTTGTGCAACGGAAAATTCCACTTACGTTTAATCACGTCAGATCACGTTTAATATTTGTTTGCTCGTGTACTTTTCTAAAATCAGCCTAGCTGGGACATCTATAGTACGCCAGCGGAACTATTCTTTGCCCTATATATATTATATATTTTTATATTTATATTGTATTTGGTTTAAGCGAGACTGTCAATGGAAGTAACAACAGTTTATTAACTGAGTCAACAAAGAGATCTTAGCTCACTACGTCACAACTGAGTAAGTCCCCCTTTCTGACGTAACTTTCGTATGCGCGTAAGCATACCGTATTATTTGTACCATGGTTACTCTATGGCAGTGTTGTTCCGAAGCGTACTATTGTACTATTTTAGTACAATTGAATAAAACGTAGTACAATAGTACCTCATTGAGGAATTTAGTACAATATTTTCAATTAATTAATTCCTTGTAATTATTCAGAAAAAAATACTTTCAATGTAAGGGAATGGGTGGCGGTAACAAAGAAATTGATTGTGTGATGATGGCAGATCATATCAAATTACAGAAACCTGTTTTAAACAAAATAATAATAATAATTAGAATTTATTGACAACTACAATTCAAGTACATTGTCAAAAAGTAAATAGTACAATTTATTGGAAAATAGTACCATCTGTTAGCCAATCCCAATACATTGTTTAAAAGCATTAGAACAACACTGCTCTATGGTGAAATATATACAATTGTGTCATCACATTTGATGTACAGATTTTAATAAAAATAATAAGACTTATTAAAATTAGTGTATCTTCTTGATATTCGCAGAAGAATTATATCTTGATGGCTTAAACTCTTTTAAATATAATTAATGAAAGGCTTCGCTAGTAAAATCGTTAATAATTTAGATAAAGTAATGTACTATTTTGCAGGGAAGGTAGGTAAATAAAGTTCTAAGTATTTGATATTTTTTTATTCGAAGAATAAATGTTAATAAAAATACATACCGTGTGTTCCCAAATAGTAATAATTATAACTTTCCTTAACGTAATGGAAATCGATGATCGCTGTGTCCTTTTTAAATTACTTCGTTTCTCAGATGTAAAATTCCCATTTAAATGGCATCGGAGGCATGATCACCATAAAAAAAAAACCGAAGTATACCTTTTTTAATTGTAACAAAGATTATTCTTCTATAATATAATTATCACAGCGTTGGCACAAATTTCCTCGGAGGGAGAACGTAATGGCTCGACACTTATTGGGAGAAGTTTTACGATAAACTTTTAGCACATCTGAAGCTCTCCTGTTGAAGTACATTCTGTGATGCTGTGATAGTATATTCATTTTCGGTCTCTAAAGTAGAAAAAAATTGGCGTTATGATTTGACATTTTTTCTCGAAACTTGCTCAACGATTTCTCTAAAAATTGTATAATTATTATAATCACAAACATATCTGATCGTGTATTACAAATCTGGTTTTACCTTTTAAGCAACGTATTGATCCATAAGCAATATAATTCAATTACTTCACATCGCTGTTGTTGTTATTCGAATAACATGTTAGGTTATGAACTTAACTCCATCACGAATGGCAATATTTTGCGATTTTCCATCTGCGTTCGTTACTGTATCGCTTTATAGCATTTGTCGAACCACGTTTTGACTTTTTACACCTGGCTTAAACGCCTATTTCGTCCCACGAAATTCGGAAGGTTTTGCCGGGCGATTAATACGACACCATCGTACGAATTCCGTCAAACAAAGCGCGCGTTCCCGGCAAAACATCGCTCTATAAATCGACTCGTTTTGAAAAAAATAACGCGTTTCGACCCTATTTTAGGGTTCGAACTGTAAGAGGAAACATGTAAGAAATCTTTCCGACATAAAACCCACTCCCAGAGCGGCACCTCGGTTTGCAACGATCGCACAAAATACCCCAATTGTGACAACCGAAATCGGCAAATCTGACATTTCTGGGAGCGCGGTCGGCGCAGTGACGTTCGCTTCTCACCGCCTACTACGATCTAAATTTCGGCGAATTTTCTCCTCTTTTCCTACTTTTAACTATTAATCTCGATACGCCTATTCCCGTGCCATCCCCGTTACCCGTTCGCCCGTCTATTATTTCCCTTTTAATCGCACGCCCGTCTGAAGCCTTAGTTAAGAAACTTTTTCACGCCAAATTTACACGCTATAGATAGGGCGACGCCTATGGTGTGCGACAGAGAGTAGAAAAGGACACACCTGTCGCCTTTTATTATTATTAATTGTTCTTTGACTTGTGATGACAATAGGTTGTATCTTGTTTCAATAAGTCTTGTAATGGTTGTTCTGTGTGGAATCTTATAATGAGGCGCAACTGTTTTCATCAGTTGTTGAAAACCTTCATTTTCAACTACTGACATAGGTTGACAATCTTTGCAGATCATAAAAAATATACAGTTAGTAATTTTTGAAGATTTTGCTCCTTTTTCAGAATAGGCTTGTATTTCTGACAATGCGTCGGAAATTAATTTTTGCTTAATAGTAATTGATCCACTTGCTTTTTTATTCGGTAAATCTTCAGACAACTCACTTTCTTTAGAAGTTGTACTTTCTAGGTCCCAATTATAAGCCACATTTTTTGATGTCGAAGCCTCATTTTTAGACGTCGAAGGGGTGGTCACTGCCGGTTTGGGAGCTGAAGATGGAGCACTAACTTTGACGGCACTTGGATGCAGTTGTTTAACGTGACCGCTTAAGTTACTAGTATTTCCCGACGTTTTAAGTTTTTGTTGCAGACTCGACAAGTCGCTGTACCATCACTATGTTTTCAAAAAACTTCCACACCTCACTTCTGCGTTTTGAAGACATTATGAAACAAATAAGTTCACAATACACGAATACAAAAGAATGACGAAAAAGCTGCTTGGCTCATATTTATAACTTCGGTTTTCGGGGATGTACTCACTTTTGAATAAGCAATATTTAAAAATCCCCGCAAAAGAGCTATCTGCCAGTGAGCGTACCTTATCTCCGCTTCGTCTCAGTAGAGGGCGCTGGTAAATTGTAGGTTCTTTTTTTATGTATTTGCTTGTAAAATTAAAATAAATGCTTTCAAGTAAAATTTTAATTTTGTTGTAGGATGCCGATTAAAACACCTTTATAGTTTTATAGTAAATATATTTCACTTCTCTACCCGCCACGTTACAACCAACCTCTTCCTCACCTCACGTCTATCTAACCCCTGAATATAGCTGCTTACTGTTTGGCGCTAAATTTAAAATAAATTCCTACATTGTAATATTAATTTGTAGGAGGCTGAGAGTGTATCACTTTCTTTTCAATAAAACAAGTTGTTGAAGTTATTAGTATATATATTTGTATATTGGGAGTACATAAAACATAACCACCATGCCACAACATTATCACATAAGCTGACATAAGCATACTAGCGTCTACATGAAGCTAGTCGTAATAATCGTGTAAAGTGAAGGTAGCTCCACGCGCCAACACGCGGGAAGTTCAAAATATAATACTACAAATTTAAAAAAAAAACGAAAACATCGATGGTTTTGAGTATTTTTGGTCGATGTTTCCGATACATCGAAGTGTAAACCTCGATGCCAAAACATCGTTATATTGAAGAACAAACATCGATGTTTGGGAAAAATCGATGTCCGATGCTCGACCCTATTACACATACAGCACAAGGGAGGAGAAGACCAGGGCCTTCGTAGCGAGGGGCCTCCCGGGGGACATGGACGCAGAGGACCTGATGGCGAGGCTAGGTGACCTAAAACTGTACCCCGTCAAGGTGTTCAAGATGAAGGGAACGAAGTCCCCGCTATTCATGGTGGTTCTCCCACCTGGACACACTCCCGGAACGCTAAACAAAAACTATCAATTTATCTTCCACGCCAGGGTCAGGTGGAAGAATTACAAAAACAAAAAAGAGGCCACACAATGCCGGAGGTGCCAGCGCTGGGGGCACGCCAAAAACAACTGCAGGTCGGTGTACAGATGCCTGAAGTGCGCCGAGGACCATCCCACCCATACCTGCAAAAAGGACAAGACCACGCCGGCTAAGTGCGCCAACTGCTCCCAGGACCACCCGGCTAACAGCAAGGACTGCCGAGCGTACAAGGAGTTCCTGGAAGCGAACAAAAAGAAACCGCAGCAACAACAACAGCAGAGCAGCACCCGGCCGAGGTTTGTTCCTGCCCCTCCGCCAGCGAGGAACCAGTGGACATCAAACCAGGCCGGCTCCAGACAGGACGTCACCCAGAACACCGAGGACAAACAAACATCACCAGAGGGCGAAAGAAGAAGAACAACGCAGGAAGAAAACGGAAGTGGACAGCAGAAAACAGCCACCGACTGGAACCTGCAGAGCCAAACGGACTTCCCTGCCCTAAGAACTAGAGGTGCTCAATGGACTCCCCCACCGAGCGACCTCAACACACAGACAGGAACAACCCAGCAGCAGCCAGCAGCCGAACCAATGGCCTGCCCGGACATCCCCGGATGGGAACGCCTGACGGCTGCAGCCAGGAAGCTCCAGGAATTGGACCTGGACTGGATGGCTACACAACTGGAGATATTCTATGCCACCATCAAGTCAACAACAAATCCCATCCAGCACTACATGGCTATCCAGTCCTATGAACGAGCAATCATCAATGGCAGGCAGTAGAGGAAGCTTAAACATACTGCACTGGAACATTGATGGGTACAGGCACAAGACCAACGAGGTGGAACTGCTCCTCCACACTGAAAATATCCATGTAGCTGTCATAACCGAAACCAGACTGGGCGACGGATTCAAGCCAAGGCATAGGCACTTCCGGTGCATGACCAACAATGGAACAAACAACCAAGGAGGGGTGATGGTCCTGGCAAGAAGGGACCTACCTTGTGCATTCTTGGACAGGAAATCCGCACCAAGACGGCAAGCCATCACCGTCTCCGTCCGGGGGAACCTGGCCATCACAGCAGTCTACAACAGCCCCAGGCAGAAGCTGACGCAGGCAGCGTTGAGAGGTCTGCAGCACGGGGACCGACAGCTACTAATCGAGGATCTCAACGCCAGGCACATCAACTGGGGTAACAACTCATGCAACGCAAACGGCAACGTTCTCCAGAGCTACGTGGACCGCAGTGATGCCGTGGTACAGGCGCCGGAAGAGCCGACGTGCTATCCGCATAACAACTCAACACCATCCACCATCGACCTGGTCATAAACAGGAACGTGGCGGAGGTCCAGGACATCTCCGTCCTACATGGGTACCCGGGGGACCACAAGGCCGTAAAAATTAGAATTGGAGGAGCAGCCCCACCACCGGACGACAGAAGGCTGCTCGACATCGCAACAACCAACTGGAGAGAGTATAAGAGGGCAGTAAACCAAGGGTTGGCAAGATACATGCCAACAGACACCAGGGAGGAGATTAGAAACAATCTATGGGCTGAAGCCCTGCGGAAGACCAATAAGAGCAGAGAGCCCACGTGGAAGCTGACCAGGGCCCTGACCAGGAAAAGGGAGAAGATCCAGTAAATCAACACTCCCGACGGTCCAGTCTGCCACGAAAAGGACATCGCCGACCACCTGGCGAGTTCCTTCCATATGTACCACGCCCTTCCGACCGTGGACCCTGAAACGGAAACAGCAGTCCAGGCGGCATTGGACGAGTTGGGCAGCAGGGAGTTGGTGGAGGAAGAAGTGGAGCCCCTACTAGCTCGCCACACAGAGGTCTGGTCTATAGTTAGACACTACCGGCTAGGAAGGCCCCAGGGAAGGATGGCATCCTGAACGCAGCCCTCAGAAACCTGCCGAAGCCAGGGATACTCCGCCTGACGCAGATTATAAACGGCACCATCGAACTGGACTATTTCCCTAGCGCCTGGAAGAATGCCCTGGTGGTCCCAGTAAGGAAGCCAGGGAAACCCAACCATGCGGTAGAGGCCTACAGACCGGTATCCCTGCTGTCTTCACTGTCCAAGGTTGCGGAGAGGGTCCTGGCAGCAAGGATAAACGAACACCTAGATGAAACGAACACGCTAGCAGACCATCAAGAAGCACAGGCCATGGAACAACAATTTTGGCGTCCGACGTCGTGGAAGCCTTCAACAAACGACACCACGTTGCGGTGATGGCCCTGGACACAGAAAAGACGTTCGACAGGGTTTGGCACGAGGCGCTCATCTTCAAGCTTAAGCAGTGTGAGATGCCAACACCGCTAACCAAGGTCATCCAGAGCTACCTAAGTGGAAGGACCTTCCAGGTGAGGATGGGTGACGCCCTGTCGGACACCAAGACAGCAAAAGCAGAAGTCCCCCAAGGATCGTGTCTGGGACCTGTACTGTACAACATATTCCTGAGCGATCTCCCAACCCATCCCAGCACTAAGATCCTAGTCTACGCCGATGACATACTGATGTATTCCCAAGCCTACCATCCTGAGATCACCCTCCAGAAGCTTAACCACCACATCCCCACCTTGCAGAGGTACTTCAGGAAGTGGAGAGTTAAAATCAATCCCAGCAAAAGCGAACTGATGGTGGCGACCAAAAGGAGCCGGGACATTGACACCAAGACCAGGGTTAAAATTGACGGAACGCAAATTCAACGTACTAACCACCTGAAGTACCTCGGAACCACAATTGACATACGGGCCACATATGGCAGGAACACGAACTTGGCGGTGTCAAAGGCTTCCGCGGCGATCGGCAGACTCTACCCCATCCTGATCGAGCCCCGCTGCTACTAGAGAAACCAAACTCTTGGCCTACCAAGCAATCATAAGGCCCCTGCTGCTACATAATGCGCCTACGTGGATGGGTATGGCCAACTGTCACTGGATCAAGCTGCAGCGAGTACAAAACAAGTGCCTGCGCTTAATAACCGGAGCGAGGAGAGGAACAAGGACCGTCGACCTCCATAGACGAATAAAAATGCCGTACATCAGGGCTGTGGCTGCCAAAATATCAACTAAATTCTACCGGCGGCCAGGAGGCACGCCTCACCTAGGATTAGCCAAATAGCTGCCCCGGGAGTGAGGAGGAAATATGACTACCCGGTGGACGCGGTCGACCTCTGAAGCACAGCAGCATCGCCAAGTGTGGTGGGCAGCAGTTCTGTGATAGTGCAAGTGAGAGTGCGCGAGAGAGTGAGCGAACGCGAGCGACACTGTGATATTAGTTTTAGTTATTTAGTTTCTTAAGCCCCCCCCCCAAACGCAAATTGAAAAGGTTTTGCCCCAAATGAGGGTTTTTCACCTAAAGGACAAACGACAATGCAATGCGGGATACCCCAAAAAAACCCAAAGGAAGCACTAGCTAAAAAGCATACAAATGTATCTAATAATATGTAAATAGAAATAGAGAATACAAAACCCATGTAAATATACAAAAGTGTAAACAATGACATAAATAAAGAATTTTTGAATTTAAAATTTTTTTTTAGTTCTCGTTCGATCACTGAAGTCAAACAGCGTCGGGCGCGGTCAGTACTAGGTTGGTTGGCCTCCTGCGAACACTGCGTGTTGTTGCAATAACATCAATTTTGCTATTTTATTTTTTTCTATTGTATTTTTATAACTTCATATACCTTCGCTAGTGCTTTAACCATCGGCAACGATCATACCACACTGGATGGACCAGTTCTCGTTCGATCACTGAAGTCAAACAGCGTCGGGCGCGGTCAGTACTAGGTTGGTTGGCTTCCTGCGAACACTGCGTGTTGTTGCAACATCAATTTTGCTAATTTTTTTTTCTATTGTATTTTTATAACTTCATATACCTTCGCTAGTGCTTAACCATCGCAACGATCATACCACACTGGATGGACCAGTTCTCGTTCGATCACTGAAGTCAAACAGCGTCGGGCGCGGTCAGTACTAGGTTGGTGGCCTCCTGCGAACACTGCGTGTTGTTGCAATAACATTAATTTTGCTATTTTTATTTATTTTTCTATTGTATTTTTATAACTTCATATACCTTCGCTAGTGCTTTAACTATCGGCAACGATCATACCACGCTGGATGGACCAGTTCTCGTTCGATCACTGAAGTCAAACAGCGTCGGGCGCGGTCAGTACTAGGTTGGTTGGCCTCCTGCGAACACTGCGTGTTGTTGCAATAACATTAATTTGCTATTTTTATTTATTTTTCTATTGTATTTTTATAACTTCATATACCTTCGCTAGTGCTTTAACCATCGGCAACGATCATACCACACTGGATGGACCAGTTCTCGTTCGATCACTGAAGTCAAACAGCGTCGGGCGCGGTCAGTACTAGGTTGGTTGGCCTCCTGCGAACACTGCGTGTTGTTGCAATAACATTAATTTTGCTATTTTTATTTATTTTTCTATTGTATTTTTATAACTCATATACCTTCGCTAGTGCTTAACCATCGGCCAACGATCATACCACACTGGATGGACCAGTTCTCGTTCGATCACTGAAGTCAAACAGCGTCGGGCGCGGTCAGTACTAGGTTGGTTGGCCTCCTGCGAACACTGCGTGTTGTTGCAATAACATTAATTTTGCTATTTTTATTTATTTTTCTATTGTATTTTTATAACTTCATATACCTTCGCTAGTGCTTTAACCATCGGCAACGATCATACCACGCTGGATGGACCAGTTCTCGTTCTTCAGTCGCGTTCGTTCACACCACAGGAGACGGACGGTTTTTCTCTCTCGCTGCCGTAAACAGGGTCGTTATCCCGCCAATTCTAACGGTCGCCCAACGGTCATCAACCGAGGCAAGTCGTTTTGGCGGCCTTTGCCCTTATTGGCTCCAGTAGGCGTGCCTGAGTACTCTCTTCATTGGACCCATTCCGATTGGACTTCCACGAAGCGGTAGCGTGCCTGCCGGCGGAGGTTTTCCCTCTGCCGCATTTTCTATACCGACATGGCAAAGTCGGGGAGAAACAAACCACTGCCCAAATCCCCCGGACTCGGATCGACTCTCTGCGAAGAAGGGTTCTAGCACCAGCTCAGCAAATCCGCGACTGCTAAACCAAACGAAACGGAGAAGCTATGGCCGTCGCTCGACGGCCGGATGCTAAGTCGACGTTAGTAGTGAACTGCCTAACCGTTACGCGCCCCTTCAGGACCTACGGAGGACGACGACGTTCTGACGATGGCAACGAAGGGCACGCAAATGTAAGTCTGTGGCTCCTCTACATCCCAGAACTACCTCCCGACCTCCACCCACATAATAATTCCAAAAATCCTCAATCATTGCTGGCTCGTTGCAGCTACGCCTTTCAAAGGGATATCACGTTAAATATCAGACAACGAAACATACATATACTTCTACGCCGAAGAGACAGAGCGAGATATATAGCGGAAGCAAGGGGAAGCTTGACTTTTACACGTACACGGCCAAAAGATCTCAAAACCAAAGCATATGTAATCAAAGGTCTGCACGGATCCCATTCGTGCGACGAGATTCAGGAAGAACTTGAAGCGTTAAAACCCACCAAGGTATACAGAATGAAAAAGACCAAGGAGCCCCTATACATGGTGGTCCTGGAACCAAGCTAACACCGGCAAAACTAAATAAAGATCATCGAATCCTCCTGCACACCATGGTTAGGTGGGAGCATTACAAAAGCAAAAAACAGGCCACTCAATGTAGGCAGTGCCAGCGCTGGGGGCACGCTTCTGGCAACTGCTTCTCTACTCAACACAGCTGCCTTAAATGCGCTAAGAACCACCCCACCCACACCTGCACAAAGTCCCCCGAGACTGAAGCTAAGTGCGCAAACTGCGCGGGCCCGCACCCTGCTAATTATTCGCAATGTCCGGTATATCTCAAGTATGTGGATAAAATCTCTAAAATACAGAAAACAAGGAACATACCGACTCCAATACCCACTGCCGATAAATACAAGCCGGCTCCTCCGCCAAAAACTAATCCGTGGAACATACCGACATCCGAGGAACACGGCCCTAACCAAAGCCAGTCGTACTTCGCAAGATGAATTCCCCAGCCTCCCCGAGCGGCGTACCCCACTCAGCACGGCGACTCCAGGGCTATATCTCCACCTAGCCGCCCGTTGAAACGGAAACGAGCCCACGATTACCCAACCGGAGACCGAGCCAACAGCCTCTCCCCCAGCGAACAATACGCGCTCACTTGCAGGGATACCCCCAATGGATGGAAAGGCTCGCAGACATTGTGGGAAAAATTAACCAAACCATAGACGTGAACTTACTAGCCGAGTGTCTAGAATCCTTCTACGAGAAAATTCAAATTGCTAACAGCCCGTTTGACTATGTCAACGCTGTGAACGACTTCAATGCTGCAATGAAAAATGGAACGGGGAAATAAAGCCAGGACACAGACAATTAACATCGTGCACTTCAACATTGACGGTTACGGCAACAAAAAAGAAGAACTTAATAAATTCCTACACGATTACGACATACACCTGGCATTCCTGAACGAAACTAAGCTAACCCCCGATAAGCGCCCCAGACACAGAGGATATAGGGTCGCTAGGATGGATGGAGATGGGGGACAGGGGGGGGGTCTTGGCCCTTATTAGGCGGGACGTCAGATGCGCGGTTGTTGACAGGAATAAAACCGGCCGCCGACAATACATCACGCTTAAACTACATAACGGAACCTACGTCACAGCTATGCTATAACAGTCGCGCGTCCAGGCTAACATCACAGGCCCTGACAGGATCCTTGCAAACACTCCCCAGGCATCTCTTATAGGAGATTTGAATGCCAAGCACACGGATTGGAATAACGTGCATAATAACGCCAATGGCGTTATTCTCCGTAACTATTGCGAGAGCGCAAACTTGATGGTGTTGTGCCCGGATTCCCCGACTTACACCCCCTACAATGGGAATCTATCTCCATCCACCCTAGACATCGCCGTCAACAAAAATGTCACCACCCTCCTCGCTATTGAAACGGCACAGGACATCTTCAGCGACCACCTGCCCGTCCTCTTGCGCCTGGGTGAGCCCCCCCAGGATACGGAAAACTGTTCTAAGCTTGACTTTGCTACCACTAATTGGAGGCAGTTCCGTCAGCACATAAATGAGCGACTAGTTATACACTCAGACCTCGGTACCCCCGCTGAAGTAGACGAGGCGTTGCGCGAACTAACTTGCGCTATAACCGAAGCCACTGAAGCCAGCACCAAGAGGAAAACTATCAATGAATTTACCCGCTCTAAATTCCCCGATTATATCAACTCGTTGGTAAAAGAACGCAAAGCTCTCCGGAGGAAGTTCGCCTCCCACCGTGACCCAGCAACCAAACAACGAATTAATGCCTTAACCAACCAAATCAGGAACGAACTCACAAGTCATAAAAACAATGAGTGGAGGAAACTAATGGCTAAAGTGTCCAGCGGAGAGCATTCCGCCTGGAGGATCACCAGGGCGCTCACCAGAAAGAGGCACACAATAACTCAACTGGACACCCCCACGGGGCCAACCTCTAACCCACAAGAGATGGCTGAGGCACTGGCTGAGAGCTTCCACTCTTATCACAGGCTACCGCCGCCGCTCCCTGGCACCGAGGATGATGTTAGCCATTCGTTCGGGCTATCGATCGGCTGGTGTCTCTGACGAGGAGGCACTAACCTACTACACAACCCCAAAGCTGTACGAGAGCTGCTCTCGCGCCTCCCTGCCCGTTAAAGGCACCGGAAAAGATCTGTACATAACATCGCGGCAGAACCTCCCGAAGGAAGGCCGTTGTGCAGATTACCTACATAGTCAATGCCATCTTTAGACTAGGATACTTTCCCACCGCCTGGAAAGAGGCGTACATAGCTCCGGTGTACAAACCGGGCAAGCCGTCTAACCTAACTGACTCATACAGACCTATTTCATTACTCTCCACCCTGTCGAAGATAGCGAGAAGGTCATTCTCAACCACCTGAACTCGTTCCTGGAGCAGCGTAATATTCTCCAGCCTCACCAGCTAGGTTCAGGGGGGATGGAACCTCCTCTCGCACTCAAAAGCTCATAAAACCGACGTCACGGAGGGCCTAAACACTCGCAAGCACTCCGCCATCGTCTCACTTGACATCCAGAAGGCCTTCGATCGGGTTTGGCACGATGGTCTTCTCCACAAGTTAGTCATCGCCAAAGTCCCCCACATGCTCCAAAGGGTCATCAGATCTTATCTAAGCGGAAGAGGGATTTAGGGTCAAGCTCGGATGCGCATACTCCGAGGTAAGGGAGTCTGGGGCCGGCGTCCCCCAGGGATCCTGCCTCGGACCAACCCTTTACAACTTATACCTCAGCGACTTCCCGACGCACCCAAACACCGCAACTATAATATACGCAGATGACACTGTAATATACAGCAACGGCTTCCACCCTGAGGTAGCACTACAAAAACTAAAAATGCACCTTCCCCGGATACAGTATTACTATAAAAAATGGAGGCTGACGGTTAACCCCGGGAAGTCCGAAGTAAGCACCATCACTAAATGCTTCAAGCC
The DNA here is from genome assembly GCA_004143645.1 of Protaetia brevitarsis. Lineage (NCBI taxonomy): Eukaryota > Metazoa > Arthropoda > Insecta > Coleoptera > Scarabaeidae > Protaetia > Protaetia brevitarsis. The sequence continues at coordinate 237,105 of RXPK01000078.1, forward strand.
ATACTACGTCAAAAACAGGCTATACTTGAACAATACTCAAATACCGACAGTTGACAAACTCAAATATCTCGGAATCTTCCTTGACAAACATCTTACCCACGGTAAAACCGTCGATTACAATGCCCAGAAGGCCATGGCGGGTCGTCCGAGCACTTTATCCGATCGTGATATCAAAACAAACCACCCTAGAAATCAACCAAATGATTTACAAAATGGTCATCAGACCAGTTTTGCTTAATGGAGTCACCGGCTGGGCACACACCTCCCATACTAATTGGGAAAAAACTGCAAAAGGCTCCAAAATAAATGCCTGAGACTAGCCCTTCGGGCGAACCGATACACCTCGGTAGCACACCTCCACCAACGCGCCAACATGGAGACCTTAGAAGGTCTTCGCTCGTAAACTCATGAGGAATTCTTAACGCTAAGTCAAATCTAACCCCAACCCACTAATAAAGGCCCTAGCCAACCAAGGCCAATCGCAAGTTTAAATATCCATCAGATTTCCTTTAACACCGTCCCCCCCCAGCATCCCCCCTCCCCACTACGCACCGCCTACGCCTCGCACCTACAGCCACAGACACTTACCATGCCTGCCGCGGCCTGGTACGGAAATCGAACCTAGAGACTCCACGCTCTTACCACCAAACTGCACACTGTCGCAAGGGTTTTTGCTCCATCACGCGAGTTTTTCACCCTACATGACACCCCACCGCACCCGGATATGGAACACCACCGCACACGGAAAGGCGCCAGCTGGAAAAAGACCCAAAGAATGTCAAAAATATATATATTATAGAAATGACATGTATAATTATTTATTAATATTCGCTGCCTTTGTTGAATTATTAATGAATTTGTAAACCATTGTAAACCAATGTAAATTACTGAAAATAAAGAAGCTTTTGAATTGAATTGAATTGATTGAGTTCTCGTTCGATCACTGAAGTCAAACAGCGTCGGGCGCGGTCAGTACTAGGTTGGTTGCCTCCTGCGAACACTGCGTGTTGTTTGCAATAACATCAATTTTTGCTTTTATTTTTATTTTTCTATTGTATTTTTATAACTTCATTATACTTCGCTAGTGCTTTAACTATCGGCAACGACCATACCACACTGGATGGACCAGTTCTCGTTCGATCACTGAAGTCAAACAGCGTCGGGCGCGGTCAGTACTAGGTTGGTTGGCTTCCTGCGAACACTGCGTGTTGTTGCAATAACATACATTTTTGCTATTTTTTTTTTTATTTCTCTCATTTATTTTTATAACTTCATACCTCATTCGCTCGCGCTTCGACTCCCGGCACGACCATACCACGCTGGATGGACCAGTTCTCGTTCGAGTCGCGTACTAGCTTCCGTACAGGATAGACGTGTTTTTTCAGGAGCTCCTAACCATCATTTTGCTTTCGGTACGTTATCGCGAGCTCGTACATCAACTCGTTTTGCTTTCGGTACGCAACTACCGTCGCCTGCGATGGTATCACTACGACGACAAATAGGATTAACCACGAAGTACTTACATCGGATTACTGGAACTGAAGACAGCTGCGCCCCCTAGTGCTTCGCTACGGGGGGGGCTGAGGGCGTCTGGACGGCGGCAGTGGGCGGCGGCGGCCGGGATGACCAAAGTCGGAAGGAGACAGTTGCGTCGCAGCTTTGACGGCGTCTCACCACCCATAGACCCCAACAATATCAACCTGGCGGAAGCCCTAGCAACAGGGGTTACCGCAGCCCCAACCCCAACAAACAAACCCACCCGTAGGAGATACGGTAGAGACCCCAAGCGTGGGCCCCTCCTGCTCACTGAAAACAAAGAAAACAACGAAATAAAGAAAACTACGATTTGGCACACCCCAATCGATATGACCCGCTGAAGACCTTGGACTCTGAGAATCCTCAGCGACGGACCACAGAAGACGACCGAGCCTCCGAAGGGGCGTCTCAGACCGGATCCATCGCCGACACAGGGAGACGCAAGAACAGAAAGAAAAGGAGATCGCGTGGAAACTTGAAAGGACGGAACCAGGATGCTGGAGCCGAACACCCAGAGACCCACAACATGGAGGAAGCATCCAACCCCACTGATTCCCCCAAGGCTCAGAAGACGAGGAGGGAGGCGGCAGCGGCGGATAGGGTAAGTCCGTGGCATCCCCTGCACATACTACCATCTCAAATCCCGTTCCCCCCCCCCCCCAATCATAATTCCAAAATTACTTCAACATAACGGCCTGGTACTCAAGCTTAATGTCATCACTAGTAATTACCACATACAATATAATGACAAAGAAACCTATATCCACTTCCAAGATAATAAACACAGACTTGAGAATATCGATGAGATCAAAGGCAGAATTGACTTCTATACATACACCTCGAAAGACAGGCGCTCCAGGGCGTACGTCATCAAGGGTCTTCCTGGCACCTTCTCCTGCGACGAGATACAGGAGGAGCTTGAACTTAAGCTCAAACCCCTGAATTATGTTATATAAGTTAAAAAAGACAAAAGAGCCGATTTACATGGCAGTCTTAGAATTACCTCTTACCCCAAACACGCTAAATAAGCAATACTACCTCTTATCGCATGCCAAGATCAGGTGGGAGTGGTACAGCTCCAAGAAGCAGGCCACCCAATGTAGGAGGTGCCAGCGATGGGGGCACTTAACCAATAACTGCTTCGCCATGGAGCATCGCTGCCTCAAATGTGCACAAAACCACCTACCCACACCTGCAAGAAGCCTCCTGACACTGAAGCCAAATGCGTAAATTGCGGGGGAGCGCACCCAGCAAACTTCTCGTAATGTGAAGCGTACAAACGATACTCTGAGAAAATTACTAAAATCCAACAACAGAGAAATCCGCGTAAGGTGCCATCTACACACACCAAATACAAACCGGCACCGCCCCCGGAAACAAACCATTGGACCAACACCACTCCGGGTCCCAGCAGAGCTGGAAGCTCGCGAGCAGCATACGACGAAAACTTTCCGGCCCTACCGCCTCAAGTCGAAAGCCAGCAGACTCAGACAAACAAAATCACTGCCCCCACGGTCCTGATACCGCTGCCGCATGACCATGAGAACCGAACCGAAACCCCCATTGCATCAGGTTTGGGCTCTCCACATGCTGGAATACGCGACAAAACGGGCGCTGCCCCGTTAGGAATTGATGGATGGGACAAACAACGATTTTAAAAATGGCGGTAGGACCAAGAGCAACACCTAGATCTATCAACATCTTTCACTTATATATAGATGGATACTACAGCAAAAAAGAAGAACTAGATAGATACATCAACGAACATAACGTACATATAGCGCTCCTTAACGAGACCAAGCTCACCAACAAGCTTAGACCCAAACACAAATATTATAGAACAGTAAGAGTCGACGGAGACAATGGCCAGGGAGGAGTTCTGGCCCTAATTAGAAGGGACATAAGATGTGCAGTGGTTGATACAAACAAAACAGGACGCAGGCAACACATAACGATAAAGCTGCCCAACAATGTATACGTCACCTATATGTACAACAGCCCAAGAGCCAGGCTCAGCGATGGTGCGCTGGACCGGATATTCAAAAATACTGATAAACACCTGCTCATTGGCGATCTAAACTCCAAGCATACGACTTGGAATAATGCGTATAGCAACGCAAACGGAGCTATCGTCCACAAGTATTGCGAAAGCAGGAACATCCTGGTCCTATGCCCGGAGACCCCCACTTACATCCCATACAATACTGGCCTGTCATCGTCAACCCTAGACATTATTCTAAATAAAAACGTAGCCACCTTAAGATGTATAGAAACAACACATGATATCCTGAGCGATCACCTCCCTGTCACTGACTCTTGGTGAGGCTAATGCAGACCCTGAGAAAGCCAGTTTCCTAGATTTCAAAACTACCAACTGGAAAACTTACAAAAACTACATTAACATGAACCTACAAATAGACGCAGACATAAGGGACGTATACCAACTCGAAAAAGCTCTAGACAACCTCACCAGAGTCATAGTAGCAGCTACAGAAGCTACCACTAGAAGGAAATCTGCTAAGGAATACAGGAAAACCGAGTACCCGGATGAAATCGAAGGCCTAGTAGCACAAAGAAATAAGTTAAGGAGGAGGTACGCTACTCTGAAACAACCTGCCTTGAAAAAAGATATCAACAAACTAACGGCAACAATCAGAAGCACCATTTGGAAACACAGAAATGATGCGTGGGAAAATACACTTGTCAACATGTCTTCTGGTGATCACTCGATGTGGAGAACCGCTCTGGTGGTCGGTTCATACAAAGGAGGCAGCAGATTGCGCAAATCGACGCAAAAAATGGACTTACCAGTCAACCCCCTGAAATCGCTGAAGAACTGGCGGACAGCTTCCACACCTATCATAACCTCCCCCCCGCGATCCCAGAAGTGGAAGCAGAAGTAGTTCAAACAGCAGCGACCATTGACCAATCTAACCCCTCTGCTGAAGAGCTTAGTAAATTTCTTACCACCCCCAAAGAAGTTGGGAAATTGTTATTGAGCCTACCCAAAAGAAAGGCGCCTGGTAAGGACGGTATCCATAATATGGCAGCCAGGAACCTTCCCAGAAAGGGTATTGTTCAATTAACCTATATTATAAACGCTTCCATCAAGCTGGGGCATTACCCAGCTGCATGGAAGGAGGCACTGGTGGTTCCAGTGCTGAAACCTAACAAACCTAAAACTAAGGCGGACTCTTATCGGCCCATCTCGCTGTTATCTACCATATCGAAAATAGCTGAGAAAATTATACTGAGGCACTTGAACGCATTTCTGGAAGACAACGAGATACTGAAACAACATCAATTGGGCTTTAGGAGCGGCATGGGTTCCATGCACGCAACCAATAAGTTGATTAACGAAGTCACAGATGGTCTCAACAAAAGTAACCACACCGCTATACTATCGCTAGATGTGCAAAAGGCGTTCGATCGCGTATGGCATAGTGGACTATTGGCAAAACTCGTCAGAATAGGAGCCCCCCTGGCGCTTCAACGAATCCTTAAATCTTACCTCAGTGGTAGAAGCTACAGGGTAAAGGTCAACAGCTCACTTTCCGGTGAAAGAGAGTGCGGGGCCGGAGTACCCAGGGCTCATGCATCGGACCCACATTGTACAACATCTACATCCAAGACTTCCCCACTCTTCCTACAACCAATACGCTAATATACGCAGACGACACCATCATCTACGGTACCTCGTTTCACCCCGAAATTGCTATTCAGAAAATCAAGAGACATCTTCCTGCGGTTGAAAATTATCTCCGCAAATGGAGAATCCAAATTAACCCACTCAAATCTGAAACAACTCTTATTACTAAAAGATACTCTCCGTACGAGACAAAAACAGTACTCTACATAACCAGACCCCAACACCCAAGATGCAGAGCTTAAAATACCTAGGTATATACGTGGATAAACACCTCAACCACGCCAGAACCATTAGCAACAATATACAGAAGGCAGACAGGGCGCTAAAATCTCTTTACCCAATACTGATAAGTAGGCATGCCGCTACTGGCGTTAAACTACTTGTATATAAGATGATAATATGACCCATTGCACTTTACGGGGTCACGGCCTGGGCTCACACCACACCCACAAACTGGCTTAAGCTTCAAAGGGTACAAAACAAAAACCTGAGAATCATACTTAACAGAGACAAATACACTAGAATAGACGATCTCCACTTCCAAAGCGACATGGAGCACCTACAAACTTATGCGCAAAAAGTTGTACGCAAGTTCTATAATACGGTCGAACACAGCAGCAACGATATCATTCGCACATTAGCGCTAACCTAAACCACGAGGCAAATTTAAATATCCGATTGATTTTCTCAATAACTAATTTGCCCTAATAGACCACACTTCTATCCCAACAACCCCCCCCCCTCCCTGCCGCCCCCCCTACCTAAAACTAAGACCTTAGCCACGGACTTACTCGCAACAACTAACAATGGAATGACAACGCGATCATTTCCCCCCCTCTCTATAATGCAGACTATCAAAGAGGATTTTGCCACGCAAGTGGATTTCCCCTCAAGCAAACCACACCGCATCCGGACAGCCAGGATGGTTGTGACACCACCTTGAAGCCAGAGCGCCCCCAGCCCAAGAAAGCCAAGAATATCCCTGATAGAGATCGCTTAACACCGCTGTTATATTGTTATTTTATTGTTGTAATGAGAAAGTATGACAGTGTATACATATATGACTTGACATGTATTGAAACAACTTCAAACAATAAAAACTTTTGAATTGAGTTCTCGTTCGATCACTGAAGTCAAACAGCGTCGGGCGCGGTCAGTACTAGGTTGGTTGGCCTCTTGCGAACACTGCGTGTTGTTGCAATAACATCAATTTTGCTATTTTTTTTATTTATTTTTCTATTGTATTTTTATAACTTCATCATATAGCGATCATACCAAGCTGGATGGACCAGTGGCTCGGGTTTGTTGCAGCTTATTGATTGTAATTGCGCGTTCTTTTTTGCGATTAATAGTGTTTGTTCCAGTTATTGGTTTGTTGTTTGTGTTTTTGTTATTAGAGTTCCGGTTGGGGGATCTTTTTACTGTGATTTTTGTCTTTTTGAATTTTTGCCTTGCTAAGTGTCAGTTTGACTTTTTGGCATTTAATTAGACTTTTGTTTTGTCACGGGTGACTGCTATCTGTCACCCGTGTGTGTGAATTGACTTTTTTATGAGTGGCGTTAAGGCGCTTACCCAACAGGTCGCGAGTGCGTCAGCGGGATGACGGTGAGACGTTAGTGAGGGAAGTCTTTCAGAGTATTCCTAAGCTCGTTGGAAAGGTGTGCAAGACAATTGATTTGGAAGACGTAAAGGGTCGTTACGACGCCGCTGAGGTCGCGCCGGAGACGCCTTCCGTCACGCCCCAGTCCATCGCTGGATGCGACGCTGCTGAAGCCCCGTCATCAAACGCTGCACGTGGTGATCTACTCGCTGAGGTGCCGTCGTCTACGGTCCCTGCGTTAGCAGTGGCGACGCCACGCGTTGCGACGCCCTCCTTCGAGATGCCAGCCGCCAGAGGTTCTGCGTTAGCTACCTCCTTGACGCCCTCCGTCCTCACTACAGATGCTGCTTAAAGCGGCCGATCTGACGAAAAGCCGCAGGGAGCCAAGCATGGCCTTGCTGATTACTTTACTGTTGCGGTCTGCAACAAATACGGCATTCTTGCCGATCGTGGTGCCGAAATGGCTGAGGAAGATGACTCTGTCCGCAGCACCCCTCCTGAACCCGCTGCCGTTGATGACGACCCGAGCGACGCCCGATCCGGCACTGCCAGGACCAAAAAGGCGCAGAAACCCCCACCGATCTGCTTTGTTACGCGAATAAACAGCCATTACCGCGAGTTCCGGGCTAAATTAGACAGTGTTTCGGCTAACTACTACCAGCATTTCGCCGGAGAAAAGACAATGGTATATTATCGTAAGTTGTCTGATTACGAGCGATTTGCGTTCTCGGGCATTTTACCTTTTTACACTTTCACTCCCGCGCGCGGAGAGGACATTCGCCTTTCCTATTAAAGGTCTCCACAGCACTGTGGATATTAAGGACGTGGAAAACGAGCTCTCAGAGCTGGAAGTGCCGGTCAAAAAGGCGAAGTTTAATAACACCAAAAACCCCACGTTCATGATAACAGTCCCCAGGGGCGTCACCATTAATGACCTGTCGGTGAAAGCGCGTTACTTACAGCGCACTCGCGTTTATTACGAGCCGCACATGCAGAAACGCGAGTTAACGCAATGCAAAAAGTGCCAAGACTGGGGTCATGCTACCAGTAACTGCTATTTGAACGTGGTGCGTTGCGTCAAATGCGCGGGCGGGCACCGTTCATTTGAGTGTACCAAGGACAGGGCCGAGCCGGCCAAGTGCTGTAACTGTGGAGGTGATCATCCGGCGTCCAGTGTTCAGTGTCAGCGTTATGTTGAAGCGTTGGAAGTAAAATTCAGGCGCAATACGCAAGCGGCCCTTGCTTCCAGGGTTGGCGTTAAGAGGTATGAGCCTGCGCCACCACCAGTCACCAACGCCTGGAGTGGTCGTCGCGGAGCTGATCTTGGATTTCAGCAGACTTCGCGAGGAGCGGTGCCATCTGGTAGCGGGGCGGAGCCGCTCAGCTCCACTAGCGCTGGTCGAGGACGTCCTATGGTCAGTACCCAAGAAGTTCATTAGCCAACCAGGAAGGCACGAAGATTACCCACCCCTGCCAAGCCACCGAGGTCCGCGGGAGCGCTCGCGCGCTAGAGCTGCTGCCAGCAGCCAGAGCTCCGTGATTGACGACGACGACCCTCCCGCCCAAAATGCACATGGTCTCGGATCCGATTTAAAGTACATTGCGGACATAAATGCCACGCTGCAGGGCATAAATAAGATAGTAAACCTCAAGTGGTTGGCTGAGAAGCTCAAGGCGCTACATCAGAAATGAGCCTCTCGATGGATAAGTGCATTCTGTGGATTTGTAACAGTATTACCGGTAAGCTCGGCGAGCTTATCGAGTATGTAAATTGCAACGCTGTGGGCATAGCCATTCTCAACGAAACCAAGCTAAGAAGAACTGATGGGGTGAATGGGCAAGGTGGGGGTGGCAATACTTGTCAGCCGGCGTGTCCCGTACCGTCGAGTTCCGCTGAGCGGTCCAGCGGCTAACCTGGAGGCTGTGGCCATTCAGCTGGCAGGCGGTCTTGCGGTCGTCACCCTTTACAACAGTCCCAGGAGAAGACTCACGGATGAGCAGCTGGACTCCATCTTCGGCATTGGCCACAAGGTCTTACTAGCTAGAGACCTTAATGCACGCCACTCAGATTGGAACTGCCATGTAAGCAATGGAAACGGAAACATCTTACACGCTTACACCTCCGCCAACCGCCTGATTATACATTTCCCTGACTGCCACACACACTACCCTTCGAACGGAGCAACCCCAACCACTTTGGATTTACTGGTAACCAAAAATGTCACCAACGTTAGTGATACCTGCGTTGACCAGCTCCCATCTGATCACCTGCCGGTCGTCTTCACTGTGAGGAACCTACCCACGAGAAACCTCAAGGAAAAAATCCCAGACTTTTCCAGAGCAGACTGGAAGCGCTTCAGAGAGGTCCTCCAAGCAAGCACCAGCATCTGGCCCAACATCGCAACCGTCGCTGAGCTGGAGAGGGTGGTTCAATCCCTAACCAGCAACATTCTCAATGCGGCTAAAGCGGCAATACAAATGAAAACCATTGATCGCGGTAAGACGTCTGAACTACCAGCTACCAGCTAGACGAAACGCCCTGAGGAGGGTCTATCAGCGTACCAGAGATGCCGGGTATAAACCGCAGGTCAACGCGCTCACGAATCACATCAGAGGGCTAGTTCGCGAGCATCGCAACGATGCATGGGCCAAGAAGCTCAAGGACCTCAGCGCTCGGGACTGTTCCTTGTGGAAGCTCCAGAAGAGCCTCAAAAAACCTCGCCAACCCTTACTGAATTTGGAGGATGAGGACGGTGTGGCTGTAGAGGACAGCCACATAGCGGAAAAACTTGCCAAATCGTTCAGCAAATATCATCAGACCCCAGTGACCACTCCCGACAGCGAGCGAAAGGTTCGTACCGCTGTTGATGACTTACTACGCCTGTCCGATTGCGAATGATGGGGACATCGCTCATCTCCTCACAACACCGAGGAAGGTACGTAGGCTGTGCCGCGAAGTGTCCATCAGAAAAGCCCCTGGTCCTGATGGCATACACAATGCTTTTCTACGCAACCTCCCCAGGAAATCCATCGTCCAGCTCACACAAGTCATTAATGCCATCTTGAAGCTGAATCACTTCCCGTCTTCCTGGAAGTGCCCAAATGTCATCTCTGTCCATAAGCCAGGTAAAAGCTTTTGCCAGCCGGACAGTTACCGGCCCATTTCGCTCCTCAGCACGCTGTCCAAAATGGCTGAGAAAGATATTTTGCAACACCTCAAGGATCACCTCCATGACAGGGGAATAAATACCGCCGCACCAGTTCGGGTTCCGAGAGGGACACAATACCACTCACCAGGTGGCGAGGCTTTCTACCTTGTTGTATAGGATAATTACTTCATTGCATTCAGTACAAAACACGTCGCTGTTGTTGTAACCCTTGGAAATTAATAAAAGCTTTTTGAGTTTGAGTTCTCGTTCGATCACTGAAGTCAAACAGCGTCGGGCGCGGTCAGTACTAGGTTGGTTGGCCTCCTGCGAACACTGCGTGTTGTTGCAACAACATCAATTTTGCTATTTTTTTTTCTATTGTATTTTTATAACTTCATATACCTTCGCTAGTGCTTTAACCATCGGCAACGATCATACCACACTGGATGGACCAGTTCTCGTTCGATCTCGACAGAGGTTTTTTAGGCTTTTCCTCTGACCAGTATCAGTGCCAGTGCGCGCTCATCGCGAACGTGTCGCCGCGTCGTGTGGCTAGGGCTAATTACTAGCCCAACGACTGACAATTACTGCATACAATATCATAAAATAAATAATATAAAACTAGAATTGTAAATACCAAGTATAGGCAAATTCTGTAAACAAAACTTATGCACCCTAATAACTATGTTGTTGTTAAACTTATTGAATTAATAAACGTCTTTTCTTTCTTTCTTTCTCGTTCGATCACTGAAGTCAAACAGCGTCGGGCGCGGTCAGTACTAGGTTGGTTGGCCTCCTGCGAACACTGCGTGTCGTTACAATAACATCAATTTTGCTATTTTTATTTATTTTTCTATTGTATTTTTATAACTTCATATACCTTCGCTAGTGCTTTAACCATCGGCAACGATCATACCACGCTGGATGGACCAGTTCTCGTTCCAGTCGCGTTCGAACATCGCTCGGAGACGGACGCATTATACTTCGTAGCTGTAAACAGGAAGAAATCACCCGCCAAAACTTAACCGTCGCCAACGGTCGTTAACGGCCAAGACGAATTGGCGCCTTTATCATCATTGGCTGTAGTAGGCGTGGCCAGCATACTTTTCTCAATAGTCCCTTTCCAATTGGACCGCAGCGAGAAGGTAGGCGGGTCCTGACGGCGGGAGGTGTTCCCTCTGCCGCATTTTCATCTCCACCGACATGGGCAAAGTCGGGAGGAACAAAACTATGCCCAGCTCCTCGGACTCGGATCGCCTTTCGGAGGGAGATTCCAGTTCTGGCTCCCAAAGCTCCCCGAAACCTAAACCCAAACGAAGGAGCTACGGCCGTCGCCCGACACCGGACCTGGGACAGACGCCGGCGGAGATCAGCAACCGCTTCGCGCCCCTCCAGGACCTGGCAGAGGATGACGACGGTGCTAGTGACGGTAAGTCCGTGGCAGAACATACTCAAACGAACATCCGTAACCCACCTCCTATAATAATCCCTAAATTAATGGACCACAAATGCCTAATTATCAATTTAAACACAATAACTAATAAATACCACGTAAAATACATAAACAAGGAAACACACATACAATTCTATAATGGAAACGACAGGAAAGCAAACAGCAGCAAACCCAGCAAACAGCACGGAGTGCGAAGATTACAAAAAATACATGGAAAATAAGAAGAACAGGCAGACCTCTGCGCTAAACAAAAAGTCTCCCAAAGAGAAAGCTGCCTTGACACCAGCTGACATCCCAGCAACTAACCCCTGGAACCGCAACAAGGAGGCCGAAAAAGACACAAACAGAATTGAATTTCACGATGAAAACACCTTCCCTCCGTTACCCAGCACTGGCAGCAGCGGGCACAATACGGAGGGCACTACACAGGAAATCCCACAAGCAAACATAACAACACTTACAACGACACATAGCAAAAATGACAATACACACATAAGCCAACAAACAATTTACCCAGAAACAACGCATGCGGGGGAAGGAGTCTTCCGCGCCATTCATGGATGGGACAAGCTCACTCATATAATCAACAAAATAAACGAAACCCTAGACATCAACCACCTGGCTAATCAGCTTGAAATATTCTTGCAGAAGATGCAAGCGGCAAATTCTCCGTTCGATTATATTAACGCCGTCAACGCGTTCAACAACAACGTAAAAAATGGATCCCAAAAATAAGAAAACATACATAAACATCCTACATTGGAATATGGACGGATATAAGAACAAAAAAGAGGAATTGGACCTGTATATCAACAACAACGACATCCACGTAGTACTGCTCAACGAAACTAAGCTTAGCAACACGGACACATTAAAACATCGGGACTATAGATCATTTCGGGTCGACGGTGATAATAGACAAGGTGGAGTCATTGGCACTTGTTAAACGGAACCTTAACTGTGCAATTATTAAAACCGACAAAACACAGCGGAGGCAAGCAATCACACTGAAGCTACCCAACGGAGTACACATAACAACAATGTACAACAGCCCCAGAGCAAGATTATCGCAAGGCATACTGGATTCCCTACTAGCAAACACGAACAGACACTTGCTAGTAGGGGATCTTAAGGCAAAGCACCAATCCTGGAACAACCAATACAGCAATGCAAATGGCGCGATAACAAACAACTACTGCGACGAAAGAAGCATAGTTGTAAACACAACTATGCTTACGTACCCAACACACCCACCTACATCCCATACAGCAGCAAAGGCTCTGCATCATATTTAGATATAATACTTAACAAAAACGTCCCCGGACTGCAAGACATTCACACAGTACAGGACCTGCACAGCGACCACCTAGCAGTAACAATGAAACTGGGAAACCAGGAAACCACGGAAGAACTCACAACAGTCACAGACTTTTCCAGGACCAACGGGAGGGATTTTAGAAAGCAAATCAACGATAATCTTGTAATTAACTATAACATCAAACACGCTATTGAGTTGACCTGGCAGTGAATGCATTAACCGAGGCGGTTGCGGAGGCCACTAACGCACATACAAGCAGGAAATGCATTAAGAACCTGCGAAACATCAAGTACCCGGACTGCATTAAACAACTGGTGAAGGAAAGAGCAGCGGCACGGAGGAAGTACCTGAAGTTTAGGGACCCTGCAGACAAAGGAGAGGTAAACCTCCTTACAAACAAAATCAGGAAACAAGTAACTGATCACAGGAGCAAGGAATGGCGGACACTTCTATCCAACGTCACTCCGGGAGACTCGCTATGGAAGGCAACAAAGGCGCTAACACGAAAAAAACATAAACCCCGTCAAATAAATACCGAACAGGGCATACTCAGCACTCCAGGGGAGATAGCCGATTCTTTGGCGGCCAGCTTCGCCAACTACCATGAACTACCCCAAGGGGATCACGGCACGGAGGGGTAAGTCGAGGAGATTATCCAACAGATAGACAACCTTAGAATTCCGCAAATCAAGGCAGCGGAACATTTCACCACCCCACGTCGGGTCGCTACACTACTTAGACACCTACCACCTCGTAAGGTGCCTGGCCGCGACGGTATTTTTAATATAGCAGCCAGGAACCTCCCCAAGAAAGCCATTGTGCAGCTAGTATATATAATCAACGCGATCTTCAAACTTGGATACTATCCCGCTAGTTGGAAAGAGGCGGCAGTAGTACCGGTCCTCAAACCGGGCAAGGACAGAACTTCACGTGATTCCTACAGACCGGTGGCCCTGCTATCGGTATTATCTAAAGTGGCAGAAAAGATCATCCTAGACCGCATAAATCTGTTCCTAGAGGACAAAAACATACTCAAAGACCATCAGATGGTATTTAGAAAGGGGACCGGTACGGCGCACGCTACAACCCGGTTGGTTACTGACATAACGAGAGGCCTGAACTTAAAACAACACACAGCAATACTCACACTTGACGCACAAAAAGCCTTTGACAGAGTGTGGCATCAGGGCCTCCTTGCTAAGTTACACAACATGGGCGCTCCCGTTGTACTTACGAAAACGATACAGTCCTACCTAGCTGACCGAAAATTTAGGGTAAAAATAGGAGATACGTGTTCCGGAATACAACACAGTCCGGCAGGGGTCCCACAAGGCTCCAGGCTAAGGCCCACCCTATACAACATATACCTTGCTGACTTCCCATCACACCCCTCGACGAAAACAGTAATGTATGCGGACGATACAATCATATACGCGCAAGCATTCCACCCCGGAAGTTGCAATGCAAAAAATAAAAATGCACGTACCCGCCATAGAAAACTACATTAAAAAATGGAAGATCACAGCCAACCCTAGTAAGTCCGAAACAGCCTTAGTAACCAAAAGATACCATCCTTACAACGTCGCAACAAGAATCAGACTAAAAAACACCCCAGTCAAGGTAAGCAGAGACCTTAAGTACCTAGGAATACACATCGACAAACACCTCTCACATGCAAGGACGATCACCCAAAAAACCAAAACAGCAGGAAACATAATAAGGACTCTATACCCTATACTGACCAGTAAGACACTAGACATTAACACGAAAACCCTGGCTTACAAGGCCATAATCCGCCCCGCGCTGCTGCACGGGGTGCAATCCTGGGCCACCACCTCCAACAGCAGCTGGACTACGATCCAGAGGATCCAAAATAAATGCCTGAGGCTGATTCTTAAGGCGCCCAGATACGCCAGAGTCGACGAACTCCACGAACACGCTGGGGTAGGGTCGAGCATCGGACATCGATTTTTCCCAAACATCGATGTTTGTTCTTCAGTATAACGATGTTTTGGCATCGAGGTTTACACTTCGATGTATCGGAAACATCGACCAAAAATACTCAAAAACATTGATGTTTTCGTTTTTTTTTTTTAAATTTGTCGTATTATATTTTGAACTTCCCGCGTGTTGGCGCGTGGAGCTACCTTCACTTTACACGATTATTACGACTAGCTTCATGTAGACGCTAGTATGCTTATGTCAGCTTATGTGATAATGTTGTGGCATGGTGGTTATGTTTTGTGTACTCCCAATATACAAATATATATACTAATAACTTCAACAACTTGTTTTATTGAAAAGAAAGTGATACACTCTCAGCCTCCTACAAATTA
This sequence comes from Protaetia brevitarsis, assembly GCA_004143645.1. Lineage (NCBI taxonomy): Eukaryota > Metazoa > Arthropoda > Insecta > Coleoptera > Scarabaeidae > Protaetia > Protaetia brevitarsis. The sequence goes on from RXPK01000078.1 coordinate 252,146, forward strand.
ATATTACAATGTAGGAATTTATTTTAAATTTAGCGCCAAACAGTAAGCAGCTATATTCAGGGGTTAGATAGACGTGAGGTGAGGAAGAGGTTGGTTGTAACGTGGCGGGTAGAGAAGTGAAATATATTTACTATAAAACTATAAAGGTGTTTTAATCGGCATCCTACAACAAAATTAAAATTTTACTTGAAAGCATTTATTTTAATTTTACAAGCAAATACATAAAAAAAGAACCTACAATTACCAGCGCCTCTACTGAGACGAAGCGGAGATAAGGTACGCTCACTGGCAGATAGCTCTTTTGCGGGGATTTTGTAAATATTGCTTATTCAAAAGTGAGTGCATCCCCGAAAACCGAAGTTATAAATATGAGCCAAGCAGCTTTTTCGTCATTCTTTTGTATTCGTGTATTGTGAACTTATTTGTTTCATAATGTCTTCAAAACGCAGAAGTGAGGTGTGGAAGTTTTTTGAAAAACATAGTGATGGTACAGCGACTTGTCGAGTCTGCAACAAAAAACTTAAAACGTCGGGAAATACTAGTAACTTAAGCGGTCACGTTAAACAACTGCATCCAAGTGCCGTCAAAGTTAGTGCTCCATCTTCAGCTCCCAAACCGGCAGTGACCACCCCTTCGACGTCTAAAAATGAGGCTTCGACATCAAAAAATGTGGCTTATAATTGGGACCTAGAAAGTACAACTTCTAAAGAAAGTGAGTTGTCTGAAGATTTACCGAATAAAAAAGCAAGTGGATCAATTACTATTAAGCAAAAATTAATTTCCGACGCATTGTCTGAAATACAAGCCTATTCTGAAAAAGGAGCAAAATCTTCAAAAATTACTAACTGTATATTTTTTATGATCTGCAAAGATTGTCAACCTATGTCAGTAGTTGAAAATGAAGGTTTTCAACAACTGATGAAAACAGTTGCGCCTCATTATAAGATTCCACACAGAACAACCATTACAAGACTTATTGAAACAAGGTACAACCTATTGTCATCACAAGTCAAAGAACAATTGGCAGTTATAAAACACGTGACACTGACTACAGATATATGGACTGACACACAGCAAACTAAAAGTTTTTTGGGACTCACAGCCCATTTCCTAGAGAATACCGACCTTACTTCAGTTACTGTAGGGGTCTTTGAATTGGATGAGAGACATACATCAGACTATTTGGCCAACAAAATTTTAGAAATATGCAATGATTGGAATATACCAAACGAAAACGTTACTTGTGTCGTCACTGATAATGGAGCAAACATGGTTAAGGCCACAGAACTGGCATTTAACAAAGGAAAACATTTACCATGCTTTGCTCACACGATCAATCTAATGATTGAAAAAGCAATGGATCAAACTCGACACTTACTTACTCTCATAACACGAGTCAAAAATATTGTCACATGGTTTAAGCAAAGCGTTATTGCTTCAGATGAGTTGAGAAAAATCATTGACTTAAAACTTATCCAAGAAGTTTCCACACGGTGGAACTCTAGATATTATATGATTGAAAGATTCTTGCAATGTTATCTGCATTGGACATCTTAGAGCTGAAAGAAATCTGCAAAATCTTGAAGCCTGTTGAAGCAGCTACAAGAGAAGCTTGTGGTGAAAAATATTTAACTACAAGTGCAGTAATACCAATGACTCACTGCTTGGTGACGACTGTCACCAATATGAAGCCTGAAACTCCTATTGCTACAGCATTTCAAGCTTCAGTGATCAGTGAATGCAAAAAGAGGTTTGGACAAACGGAAAATGTTCATTTTTTGGCTCTGAGTACCATATTGGATCCAAGATTTTAAAAAAATTTACTTCAGTGATCCACTGGCCTATTCCAAAGCCATCAAAACATTGAAAGAATTAACTCAGGTTCTGGACCATCATGTCGACACAGCTAATGTTCTCGATCTTGAAACTGGTAAGTTAATATATATTCATATTATGAATGCTTAATTGCTTACACTGATTTATATTTGTCTGTTCTTTACCAGACGTCTCAGAAACGGGGGAATCTTCATTATGGGCTGTGCACCACAAGCTGGTCCAAACTCACAATGCCTCTAACAAAACTTCTAATGACGAAGTGACAGCATATTTAGAAAGTCCATTGCTAAATCTTTCTACAAGTCCCATGGTGGAATGGCAAACATTGAAGCACCAGTATCCACGATTATACAGCCTAGCTCTGAAGTACCTGACTACAGTTGCGACATCCGTTCCATCTGAACGACTGTTTTCCAAAGCTGGGCAGACTCTATGCCAACAAAGGAATCGCCTAAAAGGAAAACGTTTATCACAACTGTTATTTTTACAATCTTTAAATAAACTTGCATGGGATCTCTAATAAGCTGTTAGTTAGATAAGGTAAATAGACATGGGTACTTACTTTGACTTACATTTTCTCTATAGGACTATAGGTATTAGGCAATGTAATACATTTTATTTATCTATAATGTTCATTGTAATAAAATTCAACAATCAAGAACTTCTCTCTTATTATTGGACTATCACCTTTTAAACCGCACAATCCAAAAAAAAATCGATGTTTAAAGAACATCGATGTTTTTGATCCGATACATCGAAGACATCGATGAATGTTATTCGATGTCAAACATCGATGGCAACATCGATGTTTTCGTTTCGATGCGCAACCTTAATGTGTAATGGTCCACGCCTCCTTGGATGCTGGCCATGTAAGCCGATCGGTCTCCCGGGTTGACGAAGTAGACCGATGTTGTTTGTTGTCCATGCCTGATGTGGAACTGCGTTGTGATGGTGGAGATCTCCGCAACTAGTTCCTTATGCTGGTCCCTTCTCGAGGTGGGGAAGACAACCGGAGGGGTCTGCCTCGCCTGCCTGCTGCTCACTGGTGGAGGGGTTGGGATGGCATTCGCATCCGTCTGGTTTTGTTCGTCCGTGTCCTTCTCCTTTTCGCCGCTGGAGCTGTTGGAGTCCGCGTCCTCCTCCCCAAGGTCCGACAGCAGCTCGAACCTGTTGCTTATTTCCAGCTGGCTTTGAGTTGTGTCCCGCCTCTTGCGATTCCGAGGACTTCGGTTGCCTCTGATCCCCCGTCCGAAAGGCGGTCGGAGTCCGATCCTGCATAATGCTTTGGGTGGTGGTTCTTACCGGAACGTGTCATCGCTCATGGGGGGAGAATCCCTTGTGATTTGACCGGTTGTTGCCACAATGATAGCACTCGCTTGCACTCCAGATTTAACGAAGTTTACAATTCGGTACGTGTGTTTGTTTTCGGTCGGTCGGGTACCGCGTCTGTTCGCGTTGAAGTCTCCGAACGTATAGTGTAGGTTTACGGCGGTGTATGCAGTCCAGTTTTAACGGAGTTTAGAATTCGGTACGTGTGTTTTCTTTTGGTCGGGTTCCGCGTCTGTTCTCGTTGGAGTCTCCGACGGGTGGTATTGGTTTTGCGATGTACGCAATCGAGGGAGATTACCTTTCGGTCCGTGTGCCCAGCCCGGCCGATCGCCGACGGCAAAATCCTCCGTTTCAGCGTCCGATGGAGCACGCGGATGAGAATCCAGGGGCTTTCTCAGGCTCTGTGGTTCGAACCTTGAACCTGTTTCTGAGGGGGGACCCAGATGTGCGTTGTGGGGTTGAGAAGACGGGGCCAAGTCCAGTCTGCAAGAAGCAGGGACCGTGCCTGGGGGCCGCGAAGACCAGCGGCCTAGACTGGAGAACGGGTAATTCCTGATTTTAACGATTCCCAACTCGCGGGGGGGCACTTTTCAGAAAATTTTCGCACTTATCTGTGGGCTTTCACACCCTGAAAACAAAACTACTGTTTTGACTGAGCTGAAGGCTGATTGGGAGCTGCTACAACTGTGTATAGCGGGAGCGCACAAATCTCGACTATCCTCTACGACGGTTCGTGAGAGAATGAACGAGGACTGGTCCATCTAGCGTGGTATGATCGTTGCCGATAGTTGAAGCACTAGCGAAGGTATATGAAGTTATAAAAATACAATAGAAAAATAAATAAAAATAGCAAAATTGATGTTATTGCAACAACACGCAGTGTTCGCAGGAGGCCAACCAACCTAGTACTGACCGCGCCCGACGCTGTTTGACTTCATTGATCGAACGAGAACTCAATTCAATTCAATTCAAAAAGCTTCTTTATTTTCAGTAATTTACAATAGTTTTCAAATTCATTAATAACTCAACAAAGGCGGCGAATATTAATAAATAATTATACATGTCATTTCTATAATATATATTTTTGACATTCTTTGGGTTTTTCCAGCTGGCGCCTTTCCGTGTGCGGTGGTGTTCCATTTCCGGGTGCGGTGGGGTGTCTTACAGGGTAGAAAAACTCGCGTGTTTGAGCAAACGATTTCCGTACCAGCCGTGGCAGGCATGGTAAGTATCTGTGGCTGTAGGTGCGAGGTGTAGGCATTGCGTAGTGGGGAAAGGGGGTTGCTGGGGAGGGGTGTTAGAGAAAATCTGATGGATATTTAAACTTGCCGATTGGCTTTGGGTTGGCTAGGGCCTTTATTAGTGGGTTGGGGTTAGATTCGACCTTGGCGTAGAATTTCTTCATGAGTTTACGAGCGAAGACTTCTAAGGTCTCCATGTTGGCGCGTTGGTGGAGGTGTGCTACCGAGGTGTATCGGTTCGCCCGAAGGGCTAGTCTCAGGCATTTATTTTGGAGCCTTTGCAGTTTTTCCCAATTAGTATGGGAGGTGTGCGCCCAGCCGGTGACTCCATTAAGCAAAACTGGTCTGATGACCATTTTGTAAATCATTTGGTTGATTTCTAGGGTGGTTTGTTTTGATATCACGATCGGATAAAGTGCTCGGACGACCGCCATGGCCTTCTGGGCATTGTAATCGACGGTTTTACCGTGGGTAAGGTGTTTGTCAAGGTAGATTCCGAGATATTTGAGTTTGTCAACTATCGGTATTTGAGTATTGTCCAGATATAGTCTGTTTTTGACGTAGTATGGCTTGAAGCATTTGGTGATGGTGCTTACTTCGGACTTTGTTACGTGTTGAAAACACCTTTTCTTATTTCTCCAACTGTACCCTATCTTTTCTGAATTTATCCAAGTTCCTTGACCTTTCTTAGTTACCGTCGCTATTTACGTATTTTGTATAACGTCACGTTTAACCTTGAATTTGTTTTTTTGTAATGTACCGCTTTATTTGTGACCTTTTTCAAAATTCTTAAATTGTCAAATTTTAACATATATTTAGATGCTTTGATAACGTAAATTTCATTAAACTCCGTTCATAATTAGCTCCGAATTTATTCATTTTTGTTAATTGTTGCACCTTTTTTGGTGCGTGCTGTACTTGAAACGTTAGAATTTCGCATAATCTCGCACACCTGCATGTTGTTTATCTTCGATACTCGAATCCTATTGGCCACTTAATGGCATAGCGCGGGAACTAGTTAGCTCTACCCTTCCGATTTTTCACATACACTCGAGCCCGCTAAGAGTGCAGACGAAAGAGTCTAATAGGCGTCGCCCTGCTGCAATCCTTTTCGACCTAATTTACCCGTTTGGTAACCCCTGTGGGGGGATCTCTGGTCGTAAAGAATCTACTCCTTGGAAGCCGTTTGAGTCCCTGTGTTTTGACTACGAAGCCTTCTTTTTTTTGGAGCCCGCCGACGCGGATTTTGCAAGCCACGCCGCTCTACGTCGTCCCTGGACCGGGGCTTTCTTTCGTCATCTTTCTACGCTTCTATTTCTTCTATTTCTACCCGCCCCTGGTGGTGACTATCAACCCCTCGTGCATTGGTTGTGTTACATGTAAGTTAATTTTAAGAGTTATTTGCTTGTATATTTGTAGTAACGAACTACCATTGATATATTAATAATTTAACGTAATTTTTTTTGTTATTTATATTTCGGTCTTTGATATCATAATTCAATTTAACTTAATTCTTTTTTTTTAATCTAGTCTTTGCGGTCATTGTCAAAATTTAATGTAACTTGTGAAATCATTTTGTTTAATTGTTGCTTTCTTTATCTTTTCACCTTAAAACCAATGGTAGGTCGTAGTCATTTGCATGCTCGATCGAGTACGTAGATTTGATGTTATTGTTTCTTGATAATTTTACAATTTTTTGAATAATAACCCGGCACTCCCACCAGTTCATGTCATATATTTTATCATTGTAACCATGTAAGACGAGGCTTCACCGAATTAAGTGTCAATATAACAGTTAATATATTCTCTTTGCGTTTTATTTAATTTACTTTAATTTAATCGACCTTGGCGCACTAGTTTGTTTTTCTTGTCATTTAAATAACATTTTCATTTAAATTTAACTATTTAACAACATATTAAAAAAATTCCGCAAGTACCAATCCCTTGTTTCCCCGACTGGTAAATAGCCATTCTGGGCTGTGGTTAACTTACCGGGCGACAGCGTCGGGCTAGTGAAGGCAACAGCTGATAACCCAGTGGCGCTCACTCCGACATCTCTCCGGCGCCTCCCTGGCCGAACCGACTCCGATAGTCGCAGCGTGGGAAATAAATAAATAATAAACGTTGTGTTATTTATCCTTCTTTCCCATCCTTTGGTACTTTGCGATCATTTATTTTATTTTATATCAATAATCTTTTATAAACAATATTTACTTTTCATTATTATTTAACCTAGTCTCATGCTCTGGAAAATTGCTACTATTTATTACGCCCTGAGATTTTACCTGTAGCAACTTCCCGGGGTTAACCGTCAGCCTCCACTTTTTATAGTAATAATGTATCCGGGGAAGGTGCATTTTTAGTTTTTGTAGTGCTACCTCAGGGTGGAAGCCGTTGCTGTATATAACGGTGTCATCTGCATAAATTATAGTTGCGGTGTTTGGGTGCGTCGGGAAGTCGCTGAGGTATAAATTGTAAAGGGTTGGTCCGAGGCAGGATCCCTGGGGGACGCCGGCCCCAGACTCCCTTACCTCGGAGTATGTGCATCCGAGCTTGACCCTAAACCCTCTTCCACTGAGATAAGATCTGATGACCCTTTGGAGCACATGGGGGACTTTGGCGTTGACTAGCTTGTGGAGGAGACCACCGTGCCAAACCCGATCGAAGGCCTTCTGGATGTCAAGTGAGACGATAGCGGAGTGCTTGCGAGTGTTAAGGCCCTCCGTGACGTCGGTTATGAGCTTTTGAGCTGCGTGGGAGGTTCCCATCCCCCCTCTGAACCCTAGCTGGTGAGGCTGGAGAATATTACGCTGCTCCAGGAACGAGTTCAGGTGGTTGAGAATGACCTTCTCCGCTATCTTCGACAGGGTGGAGAGTAATGAAATAGGTCTGTATGAGTCAGTCAGATTAGGCGGCTTGCCCGGTTTGTGCACCGGGGCTATGTACGCCTCTTTCCAGGCGGTGGGAAAGTATCCAAGTCTAAAGATGGCATTGACTATGTAGGTATTCTGCACAACGGCCTTCCTCGGGAGGTTCTTCGCCGCGATGTTATGTACAAGATCTTTTCCCGGTGCTTTACGGGCAGGGAGACGCGAGAGCAGCTCTCGTACAGCTTTGGGGTTGGTATAGTAGGTTAGTGCCTCCTCGTCAGAGACCACCAGCCGATCGATGGCCCGAGCGGAATGCCTAACATCGTCCTCGGTGCCAGGGAACGGCGGCGGTAGTCTGTGATAGGAGTGGAAGCTCTCAGCCAGTGCCTCAGCCATCTCTTGTGGGTTAGAGGTTGGCCCCGTAGGAGTGTCCAGTTGAGTTATTGCGTGCCTCTTCCTGGTGAGCGCGCTGGTGATCCTCCAGGCGGAATGCTCTCCGCTGGACACTTTAGCCATTAGTTTTCTCCACTCATTGTTTTTATGACTTGTGAGTTCGTCCCTGATTTGGTTGGTTAAGGCATTAATTCGTTGTTTGGTTGCTGGGTCACGGTGGGAGGCGAACTTCCTCCGGAGAGCTTTGCGTTCTTTTACCAACGAGTTGATATGATCGGGGAATTTAGAGCGGGTAAACTCATTGATTGTTTTCCTCTTGGTGCTGGCTTCGGTTATAGCGCAAGTTAATTCGCGCAACGCCTCGTCTACTTCAGCGGGGCTACCGAGGTCTGAGTGTATAACTAGTCGCTCGTTTATGTGCTGACGGAACTGCCTCCAGTTAGTGGTAGCAAAGTCAAGCTTTGAACAGTTTTCCGTGTCCTGGGGGGGCTCACCCAGGCGCAAGAGGACGGGCAGGTGGTCGCTGAAGATGTCCTGTGCTGTTTCAATAGCGAGGAGGGTGGTGACGTTTTTATTGACGGCGATGTCTAGGGTGGATGGAGATAGATTCCCATTGTAGGGGGTGTAAGTCAGGGAGTCCGGGCACAACACCATCAAGTTAGCGCTCTCGCAATAGTTACGGAGGATGACGCCATTGGCGTTATTATGCACGTTATTCCAATCCGTGTGCTTGGCATTCAAATCTCCTATAAGGAGATGCCTGGGAGTGTTTGCTAGGATCCTGTCCAGGGCCTGTGATGTTAGCCTGGACCGCGGACTGTTATACATAGCTGTGATGTAGGTTCCGTTATGTAGTTTAAGCGTGATGTATTGTCGGCGGCCGGTTTTATTTCTGTCAACTACCGCGCATCTGACGTCCCGCCTGATAAGGGCCAAGACCCCCCCCCCTGTCCCCCATCTCCATCCATCCTAGCGACCCTATATCCTCTGTGTCTGGGGCGCTTGTCGGGGGTTAGCTTAGTTTCGTTCAGGAAACCCAGGTGTATGTCGTAATCATTTAGGAATTTATTTAGTTCTTCTTTTTTGTTACCGTAACCGTCAATGTTGAAGTGCACGATGTTAATTGTCTGTGTCCTGGTTTTATTTCCCCGCTCCATTTTTTATTGCAGCATTGAAGTCGTTCATAGCGTTGACATAGTCAAACGGGCTGCTTGCAATTTGAATTTTCTCGTAGAAGGATTCTAGACACTAGGCTAGTAAGTTCACGTCTATGGTTTGGTTTATTTTTCCCACAATGTCTGCAAGCCTTTCCCATCCATTGGGGGTAATCCCTGCAAGTGAGCGCGTATTGTTCGCTGGGGGAGGCTGTTGGCTCGGTCTCCGGTTGGAGTAATCGTCGGGCTCGTTTTCCGTTTCAACCGGGCGGCTAGGTGGAGATATAGCCCTGGAGTCGCCGTGCTGAGTGGGGGTACCGCTGCCGGGGAGGCTGGGGAATTCATCTTCACGAAGTACCGACTGGCTTTGGTTAGGGCCGTGTCCCTCGGATGTCGGTATGCTCCACGGGTTAGTTTTTGGCGGAGGAGCCGGCTTGTATTTATCGGCAGTAGGTATTGGAGTCGGTATGTTCCTTGTTTTCTGTATTTTAGAGATTTTATCCGCATACTTGAGATATACCGGGCATTGCGAATAGTTAGCAGGGTGCGGGCCCGCGCAGTTTGCGCACTTAGCTTCAGTCTCGAGGGACTTTGTGCAGGTGTGGGTGGGGTGGTTCTTAGCGCATTTAAGGCAGCTGTGTTGAGTAGAGAAACAGTTGCCAGAAGCGTGCCCCCAGTGCTGGCACTGCCTACATTGAGTGGCCTGTTTTTTACTTTTGTAGTGCTCCCACCTAACCATGGTGTGCAAGAGGATTCGATGATCTTTATTTAGTTTTGCCGGTGTTAGCTTGGTTTCCAGGACCACCATGTAAAGGGGCTCCTTGGTCTTTTTCATTCTGTATACCTTGGTGGGTTTTAACGCTTCCAGTTCTTCCTGTATCTCGTCGCACGAATGGGATCCGTGCAGACCTTTGATTACATATGCTTTGGTTCTGAGATCTTTTGGCGTGTACGTGTAAAAGTCAAGCTTCCCCTTGCTTTCCGCTATGTATCTCGCTCTGTCTGTTTCGGCGTAGAAGTATATGTATGTTTCGTTGTCCTGATATTTAACGTGATATCCCTTTGAGAGTGCGTTGAGCTGCTCGACGAGCCCAGCATGATTGAGGATTTTTGGAATTATTATGGGTGGTGGAGGTCGGGAGGTAGTTCTGGGATGTAGGGGAGCCACAGACTTACCATTTGAGTTGCCTTCGTTGCCATCGTCAGAACCGTCGTCGTCCTCACCTAGGTCCTGAAGGGGCGCATAACGATTGGCAGTTTCCACTGACGTCGAGTTTGCGTCCGGCGTCGAGCGACGGCCATAGCTTCTCCGTTTCGGTTTAGGCGTCTCTGGATTTTGCGAGCTGCGGAGTGCGGAGCCAGCGACTCCGGATCGTTCGTGTGCAGTGGTGGCTCTACGGGAGTGGGTCTTGATATAGAGCCGTGTTGCTGTAGAGCATAGGATGTCGGAGCTCCTGCTGCCGGATCCGGGTGATTTCCCGCACCAGCGGGTTCGAGTGGGTGACCGTTCGGGTGTAGAAACGCTGCGCCATGTCGCTGATGGTGTCCGCCACCATGGGGACGCCAGCCTCTTCGTGGAGTGTCTCGACACGGGTCCTGATGTCCGCGCCGAGGATGATACGCAGACACTTGTTTTGAACCGCCTGGAGTTTGCGGATGTGGTGGCGCGCCGCGTTCGCCCAGACGGGCGCTCCATGTAGCAATACCGGTTGAATGATAGTTTTAAATAGCAGGAGCTTGAGTTGCAGTTCAAGCCGCCGGTGGAGAAAGAGGTACCGGTACCGAAGTAGCAGTGCCATCGCCTTCTTCGCATTGCCCTCGATCGCCGGTCTGAATGTCAGGTGTTTATCAACTACAACTCCTAGATATTTTAGCGTTGTAGAATATGGCACTTCTGTTTGGAACAGCCTGGGGAACCGTGGATGTGCACGGGTTGGTCCTCTTGGTGATGATGGCGACCGTTGACTTCTGTGGTCGCCGTTAACGCCATTGCCGCAGGTATCTTTCATAGTAGGGGAGTGATTGCTACTTTCGTAACCGCCACGATTTGCGAAAACGAGTGCGCGTAATATGAGCGTGTCGTCCGCGTAGAGCGCGAGTTTATTGCGCAGGGAATTCCGACACATCCGCCGTGTACACGCTAAACAATACGGGACCGAGTACTGATCCTTGCGGGACCTTGGCGGGACCTGCACCGGCCGCCGGACATCGCCTCTTGTACGCGCACCCGAAACGTGCGTCCCTCCAGGTAGCTACGAAGCACCCCAATCAGCTCGCGGTGGGAAGTTGGAGGCGGATCCATCATATAAAGGAGTCCTTCGGTCCAACACCGGTCCGAAGGCCTTCTCTAAATCTACCAGCAGTAGAGCCGTATGGTGCGACGATTCAGCGCATTCTAGACGTCCGTTAATACTCTGGCCACTTGCTGAGTGGCCGAGTGCCCCGCACGAAAGCGAACTGCTGCTGTGGAAGGGATGCTGTTTCCCTCTATGTGTTCTTGGAGGCTTCCAGGATGACTCTCTCCGCTACTTTGGAGAGGTGTTAAGTAGCGAGATCGCCCGGTAGCCCTCCGGCTGGCGTAAGTCTTTGCGGGTTTCGGGGACCGGGATAACCGTGGCTGTCTTCAGGAGGCCGGATAGTGCGGAGTCTCAGGATGGCGTTGACAAGTATGGTTAGCTGCACTACAGCTTTACGGGGTAGATTCTTGAGAGCAGTTCTGGATGGATCCGTCGGGGCTTCGGTGACGGTGTTTGCTGATAATCGCTTTTACTCTTCTCGGCTGCTGAGCAAGACATCGGGCTGGCCGTTAGGGGGGTGTTGCAGCTGAAGGGGCGAGGGTGGCGGTGAGGCTTCCTCCGTAGGGCATCTGTCGGTGGCATCTCGTGTAACTACGGAAGCATCGCGATGATACGCGACTCCCTCCCTCCGGAGCGCGTGGTGCATCCGGACGCTGGCGGAGCTGGATTGAAGTAGGGCTTCCGCAGTGTTATTGAGACGCAAGAACATCCTGACATGGGGGCTGAGACGACGCGCGTATACAGTGTTTTTATGCTGCAACATTCGCTGCTTAATGTTGATAGATAGTCTCCTATTCCACAAGTGAGATGGATCCTGTACTTGTATAGGCGTGTGTGATTTCGTTCTGCATGCTCGCAGAGGTCGCGGAGCTCGCGGCCGATGTGATAGATGATTTTGTCGGAATGGACCGTTTGCTGCTCTCACGATGTCGCGTCAGCTCTACGACCGTGGATCAGTGTGTCGGCATCGTGGATGTCATTGTGATGTGGCGCTATTGGTAGCTCCCGAAGAGCTCCAGTTTGCCGAGCGTAGTTGGGGCGGCGCTTCGCGCTGAGCAGCGGGCCCCCCCAACTGGAATTCCAACGCGGACGTGTCGACGGCTGCTCCCCACGGCAATGCGCTCAGGTCGTCGACGTTTGCGTGAGTACGAGATCGATGATGGATGGTGTCGGTCCATTCGCCGGATGTGCGTGGCTCGCTGGATGTGTAGCAACAAAGACGTGTTGTTGGCATTAAACGCGTCAGACGTTCCCATTACGATTGTTCGGCGACAACCCAGTTGACGTGCGTCGCGTTGAAATCCCCGCCAATATGACTCTCCGGAATGCGGAATATGCCCCCAGTCGACAGCGCGAAGCTCCTAGCAGGGCTGTTGTAGCAACCGCACACGTGTTGCAAGGAGCCGGATCGCAATGGCTCCAATACCCTGCAGCGACCGGGTTGATCCTCCATCGACTGGTAAAACGTACGTCGTTCCATACCGCCATGGCTACGCTCCCCATGACGGTTTCGACCACGCCGCATCAGCGTTCGAGGCCGCGAAGCCGGAAAATGTAATTGTCGGGTACCCTGACTCCTCAATAGCAAGATGTGAATGCCATTGACGCTCTACGTAATCGTAGATCTCCCCTAATCTTGCCAGGGACGCCGTTGCAATTCCATGGCTGATTTAATAGCCACTGCCCTCGTTGAAATCATTGATCGCCATCGCGTAGTCAAAAGGTGTCGCACACCTCTTAAGCCCACAGCAGTTCTTGAGGATTGCGCGACAGTTTCTTCAAATCAACGATTTTATTGATTTCACTCATTGTTTCCGCTATGTGCAGACAGCGTGATCCTCACTCGCCTGAACCTCCGTGGGAACTCAAGCGTTGAGTCATTGCTCGGCGGTGTCAGGCTGCGTCGCGCTTCTGATCTGCTGGCCTTGTCCCACCCTCGCGACCGCGTACGGTGACCGGAGCCTCGGCCCGTTCGCGGCAAAGGAGACCGGTGGACGCCTCTTGGATTGTATCGTCGCACTGTCGCTCTCCGTGTCGCTGCTTCCGACGTGGCCCTCCGCGAACGTTCGCTGGCAGTAGACGGCCCCGTGTTATTTGGCCAGACTTCGACGGCAAGGTGGAATCCCGCTTGGTCCACGGACGTCGTAGCTGCGCCCCGGACAAGCTTGGCTGGAGCGGCGCTCTGCCTTTGGGGCTGTTGTCGGCGTTCCGCGATTCAGCGCGTAGGCGTACGCGACAGTGACGCTGGGCAGGTGCTCCTTCCGCAGTTGCGCACTTGCGGCTGTTCTGACGCCGTGTCGGACATTCGAATGAGCGGTGGTTTACCGCATTTGACACAGCACATGTTCAAGTAGCAATTGGTCGTAGCTGACCCCACCTGACACTTCTTGCACTGCGTTATTCTTTTATTACATGAGCTCGATATATACGCGTGTGCGCTGTTATATTTACGTTTGCGATAACGTCTTTAGGGTGATGTTTTTCGCGACCGTAACATAAAGACGATTCCGGTCTTCGAAACTTCTCCACCGTCCGACCGCACGCCAAGCTCCGCCAGCCCTGCTACGTCTACTTGGACTCGATGTGTAGACCCGTTAAATGACGTACGCGTGAGTAGCTCCGCACGCGGGGTGAACGTGTAGAAGGGATTTTCCCCTGTTCTCGCAATAAACCTATATAGGCGGATGTGCGGTAATAGATGTGGGTATTATTACGAGAACTGCACGTGGTAAGTGACGAGATGGCGTCAAATTCGCGCGAAATCCCAGAATGCTCCTGCATCCTTGCGCGAAAACAGGGGAGGGGGCTTGGTGTTTTCGCGCCGAGTGGATGGTTCCTCTCCCGGGTTGTTGTTGGGGAGTCTGCTGGCCGGGGTGGTGTCCATTGCGTCGTCTTGTGTTGCGGGGCGGGTATGTCGAGAGACGCTGACTCGTTGCCGGGCGCGACGCGCAGGTATCGCGAAGGTCGTCTTCCTTGCAACGTCGGGGTTTTTGGAAGCGCGCCCATCCTCGCGTTCCAGTATCGCATTCGCGTCGCCTACGTCGCGCGGCTGCAAGTTGGCTCGTTTCGTTCTTTCCAGAGTATGAGTTTCTAGAGTTCGATTGTATTCCGTCCGTTTTTATGGTCTCTCGATAGGGCTAGCTGCCATTGGGTTGCATAAGGTCAGGTGTTGATATGGTGTCGGTGTTTTTTTCTCGAGTAGGCGAGTGCGCGTAGTCCTTATAACGGGTTTCATGCTTGTCGTTTTCGTAGAAGTTTTTGCTGCTTCTTTTACGTCTCGTGGATACGGGATTCCAGTATCTTATGATTGGCGAATAGTGTGTGGAGCCGCTCCATTATAATTCGTAAGCATTTATTTTGTTGCACTTGCATACTATAATATGACTTTGGCAGCGTTTCCCCATACCGTGCCCATAGAGTAGAACGGCCTGATTAACATTTTATACAGCAGAATTTTGACTGCACGGCGAGTCCTGTGTAGTAGTAAGTATCCGTGAGTATTGGTTACTGCTATTGCTTTTCTTGTATTGCTGAGGACATTGCTCTGAAGGTAGAGGTGTTTGTCTATATGATGGCCCAAGTATTTCAGTGTTGGAGAGTACGGGATGGTTGTGTTGAACAGTTTGGGGAATTGCGGGATGTGGACGGGATTTGTACGTTTAGTCAGGATCGTGATGGTGGACTTGTTCGGGTTTGCGGTAAGCTTCCAAGTGGTGAGGTACTTTTCATATATGGGTAAGTAGTTCTTTAATTTGGCTATTGCAACGATTTGTGAGAATGAGTGTGTGTAGAAAAGCGTGTCGTCAGCATACAGTGCTACTTTACACATGGGGAGACATGGTAGGTCTGCCGTGTAAATACTGAAGAGGGCCGGACCAAGTACGGACCCTTGCGGTACCCCTGCCGTGACAGCGACTGGAGCAGATGTTTTGTCCTCTACTCGGACACAGAATGTTCTCCCCCGCAGGTAGCTTGCGATCACTCTTATTAACGTGGAGGGGAATTCCAGAGTGACGAGTTTGTGTATAAGGCCATTTGTCCACACCCGGTCAAACGCCTTTTCCAGATCTATTAGCACCATCGCCGTGTGTTACTTCTGCTGTTGAGTGCGTTGACAGTGTCTACTACTACTCTGGTAACTTGGTGTTCGGCCGAGTGGCCGGGGCGGAAGCCAAACTGCTGGTCCTGTAGAATATGATTATCCATCATGTGTTCCTGGAGGGCTTCGAGGATGATTCTCTCCGCTAACTTGGCCATGGTGGGTAGCAGGGATATGGGGCGGTAGCTCTCCGGGAGTGAATGATTTTTTCCAGGTTTTGGAACGGGTACTATTGTTGCTTGTTTCCACGCTTTCGGGAAATATTGGAGGCAAAGAAGGGCGTTGATTATTATAGTTAGCTGGCGTACTGATTTTTTGGGGAGATGCTTTAACAGAATATTTTGTATGGTGTCTGGTCCTGGTGCTTTTTTGGCTGGGGTTCTGTTGATGTATGTTTGTACTGCGTTTGGTGTAGTAAGTAGGTGTTCAGGAATGTGTGGGTTTATGGGATTTTGTAGAAAAAATGAGTTGACAGTGTTTCCAACCATGTCCTCGGTGTGGACATCAGTAGGTGGCGTGAGGTGGTACCGACGAAAGTTTTCTGCCATCTCCTCTGCGATGTCCTCTTTTTTCATGAGAATAGTCCCGTCCTGCCGCTGAATCGTATTAATGGTTGAGAATTTCCGTCGGAAGGTGCTTATTCAGTTTCCATACTGATCCGTCTTTTATGTTTACTCCTAGGAGTCGGTTGGTGTATGTGTGTTTCTGTGCTCCAGTATTTTACGTTTGATTGTCCGGGTCAATTCTTTCATGGTCTGCAAGTGTCGGGGGTTCCTTGTTCGTTGATACAGGCGCCTGTGCCTATTTCTGTTCGCGATGCACTGGGTTATCTCGGGTGGGAGCTCGTTATATTTATGCAGATCAATGATTTTTTCAGGTATTGATTGCCTGGCGGCGTGTACAATGTTTTCGGTGAGAGTGTCGACAGCACCGTCTAGTTCTTCTATTGAGCTTATTTCTTTTGTGAGGGGGTGTTGGTTTAGCAGGTTTTTGAACAACGTCCAGTTCGCACGGGGATAATCATAGATTGTTTTGGTAGCAGCGTTGCAGGCAGCTCTCCCTAATCGGAACATTACAGCTACGTGATCTGACGACATCGCCTCGGTCTCAAGTTCACCGATCTCACGAACGTTGGATGTTATCAGTAGGTCTACCACGGAGGGGGTGGTGCCATTTGATGGTATGTGCGTCGGTTCATCCGGGAAGTGGAGAAGTGCGTTACTGTTTGATATAAAGCTGCTGAGGGTACGTCCGTTTGCATTGTTTCGACAGCATCCCCAGGTAGAGTGTGTGGCGTTAAAGTCTCCCGCTATAATCACCTTTCGGCTAATCCCTAGGAGGTCTTGCAGTTGCGCCGCTTCGATCTTCCTGGTCGGACTGTTATAATAGCCGATGACAACGGTGTTGTTTGACAGTCTTATGGCGACAGCTTCCAGCCTCTGGACCGCAGGATGATTGGTTATCTCTTGGAAACGTACGTCTCTTCTGATGAGCATGGCCACCCCTCCATGTCCGGCGCGCCCGCGTTTTTCTGCGATGTTGTATCCGCGTACATTAAAAACGAAGTTGTTTGGTAGCCTGGTTTCTGTCAGTATTAGGATGTGCGCTGCTTGCCTCCCTAGATGTTCTTGAATTTCCACGATCTTCCCCGCGGCTCCATTGCAATTCCAGAAGCTTACCTTAAGGTTCATTATGTTTATTATTGAACTTGTGAATCGCCATGGCGTACTCAAAAGGTGTGCTACAGTTTTTGATGTCTTGTAGCAGCTGTTTCAAATTCTCGGAAAGCTTTCTAAGATTGACGATTGCATTAATTTCATTCATTGTAGATGAGATCTCGTTGATATAGAAGTTTTCTTCGCTTTGGTTGTTGGCCGCGTTCGATGGTCGCGACTCGCTTTGATTGGCTGAGCTGCCTTGCCGCGGTTGCGTTAGACTCCGCCCCCCGCGGCCGCGCATAGCAGCGATGAACACGCCTCTGCTCATCCCTCGACGAATGGACGTTGGTGGGCGGGGTCTCAGGTCTTCTTCGTCGTCATCGCTGGTGTCATTTTTGCAAGTCTCCCGTTCTTGCCGCCTGATGTCTGCTCGACCCGATTCTGTCTGCTCTATCTTCTTCGGTGACGGTGCTCGCGCCTGCTTGGTGGGTAGCGGAGGAAAGTGATGTTCCCCGGTCCACGCATTGACGGGTGGAGGCGGTGCTGGCACATAGCGCGTTGGTGTTACGTTTCCGCGCGAATCTCGAAGGAGACGGACCTTCTCTTTGCTGGCGCGCACTTTGTCTAGTTCGTCCTTATACACTTGGCACTCCGTACTAGAGGCCGGATGTGCCTCGCCGCAATTTGCACATTTCGCGGGAAGCGCTCTGTCTTTTTCACAGTTGTAGCTGGGATGGTTTTGCGCGCACTTGACACACTTTTCCACGCCCAAGTGGCAGTTCTGTGTGGCATGCCCCCAAGTTTGGCACTTCTTGCATTGAGTAAGAGCCTTCTTATTCATGTGCGCCTCGTAAAAAACGCGAGCTCGCTGAAGGTACCGCGCTTTTGTGCGAAGGTCTTTTAGAGTAACATTTTTAGCCGTAGTGCACATGAAAACCGGGTAACGCGTATTTCTGAATCTCACTACATTAAGCACTTTGATGTCCAGCTCCTGCAGTTCCTGCTGAACTTCCTTTTGGTCCGCGTCCTCAGGTAAGCCCTTAATGATGTAGGCGTGCGTCCTCTCTCCCTTCGGCGTGTAAGTATAGAAGGGTATTTTATTTTTGTAGGTGTTCACGAATTGTTTATAGCTGTGCATTTGTCGGAAATATACTAGTGTCTTGTCACTCGCGAATTGAATATAATAGTCACGGCTGATGGTGTCCAGCTTGGCACACAACTCACGATAGTGCGCGGTGACGCGCGCGATAAAACATATCGGAGGTGGCTTTTGGCTTTTCGGCGGCTGTGACTGCTCCCCTGTCTCCTCCACGCTCTCGACTGGGGTGGCTGACGCTGTTGGCTGGGGGCCCTGTTTCGCTGCACTCTCTGATTCTTCCATCTCAACGTCCGCTAGTACCCCATAGCGGTTGTTGATAGCCACGTTGAAAAAGTCAACCAGCCCCGGCTTGTGCTGTACTCTGCTGGCGCTGTGACGGGTTCCCTGATTGTCATTTGTGGTGGCGGTAATGGGCTGCGATAGTTGCGGCTCAGACTGACTCTGCTTCGCAAACATATTTGCGCTAAAAGCCGTTACTAAGTTGCCTTCGCCTGCACTGTGAGGCGTTTTCGAAGGGGTTTCGTTGTGCTCATCAGCGACGCTGGCCTCAAATTTCCTGGATACGTCCTCGTACTTATTCATTTTCCCCACTTTTGAAGCTAGGGAGCTCAAGCTTTCCAAACTGGAGTTGGAGTCGTCGTCACGGTGTCGGATGGCCCGACCGCGGTCGCGCGTAAGCGCCTTTACATCGCTCATGCGAGTTAATTTCTAGGGGACATCAATTCTGTCCTTCAGCAATCGCGTAAGGTAAGTAGCACTAAAGTAATAACACAAAAAGAGAGCACTCCCGGGCAACGCCACCGGGAGGCCGTGGGGTTAAACCGTAAAGCCGCACACACGCTACGGACAATTACGTTAAACACTATACTATATCGATTTACAAACAAACTCGCGTTCTGACTGCGGTACGTGCACTAAAGGTATCACCGTCTACACAGGAGAAAACACATCCGTTCTCAACGGAGATCGGACGAGAACTGATCGAACGAGAGCTGGTCCATCCAGCGTGGTATGATCGTTGCCGATAGTTAAAGCACTAGCGTAGGTATATGAAGTATAAAAATAGAATAGAAAAAATAAATAAAAATAGCAAAATTGATGTTCATTGCAAACAACACGCAGTGTTCGCAGGAGGCCAACCAACCTAGTACTGGACCGCGCCGCGACGCTGTTTGACTTCAGTTATCGAACGAGAACTGGTCCATCCAGTGTGGTATGGTCGTTGCCGATAGTTAAAGCACTAGCGTAGGTATATGAAGTTATAAAAATACAATAGAAAAATAAATAAAAATAGTACTCATTTACTCATGACTCATATTCTCGTGCTAACCGTCGTAGTGTCTGGACATATTTTCCGTTCCAGACACTGTTATCTGTTATGTTGTTCTTATATCTGCTATATCTAAGCTTATTTTCTAAGCGTTTAGTTGTTTTAATCGGCAGATTGTTCGACAATTGTCTCTCGACAATGATTTCGGTCGGTATTTTTCCGACTATTTTTTGACCATTTTCTGATCTTTGACAACGGTTAATTTCTAACCGTATTTATCTCCTCAATCTGTCGTATATCTATTTTAAATTTCCAATTCGAACACAACAGAATTAGCACGAGTCTTGTTCATACGCATCTGTCTCTGGTAAACAAGTTTTTGTCCGTTCTGGTTTTTATTGTACCATACTTTTAAGTTGGTGCACGCAATTTATTGCGATTTTATTTATACATTTGTGTGTTTACACATTTTATTTGTCGCAAATACAGAGATAATTTTATTTTACTTTTGTTGTTTGTCTGTCGACAACTAAGTTTTTTGTTCTTTACAATACGTTTGGCTGTGATTCTGTGTACTCTCTGTTCGTTTTTATTATACAATAATTTTAATTTTACAATAATTTTATTTTTTAAAATTGGCCACAGATTAATTAATTTTATTTGAGATCTTTTTCGTGATTTTCGGCCGGGTGTGGGACCTATACACCCATTACCCGGTCCGTTATTACTTTCTGGCATTTGATTGCCGTTGAGGGGCATTTTTTTGGCTCTAAACTTATATTCTAAGTTACATACACTACTTACCTGCTCTGTGTCTCTTGCTCGAGGCGATAAGATGTTTTGACGTGATAGAACACCGCCACATCGAAAGAAGTTAATGCGGCTTTCTGCTCAAAATGAACGCTTGGATGATACCCCGATTCCTAGCCGGGCTTCCTCGCGTGCAGGTGGTTTTTTTAACCCAAGAACGTCGACTGGTTGCAGCTTCTTCAAAATGATTATGAGAGTTTTTCTAATGACGATATTATGATTTTAAATGAAAAATTTACACGATATTTTGCATAGACGAAACCAATTATTGGTGACGATGGCAGAGAACAGCTGAAATTGCGGCTGCCATTAAAATTCCGACCCTGTCTTTGAGGACACGGATTCATCACCCGCCTCCATCCATCCCTGGTGGAGGCGGTCATTGGTGGACGTCCACCTACACCTACAAACAAAAAAGGCGGGCAAACTCTCCTGCGTTGAGGCTAAAAATCCTAATCTATGGAGACTGTGAACTCACTATGTCAGAACCTATCAGTTCTGCTCAAGCGTCTGGGATCTCTGTCCCCCAGCACTCCTAGAGGAGAAAGGAAACAGGGTCAATACTAATCGAAATATTGACGCAAATCGAGATTGCGCCTGCTAGTCAGCCCCCTCCTTTGGCTAAGTCTGCACCTAAGGGTGACAAGCCAACCCCAACTCGTCCACTAGCCGCTTCCAAGCCCCAGCCAAATAAATCTACTGTGGGCGGGCTGATGCTAACATTTCTGTTAACAATAAGATCCCACCCATTGTCTTGAGGGATAAGTCTCGCTGGCCTCTAGCTCGCCAGCTGATTGATAGTGCGGGCCATCGCTTCGTCAAGGCTCAAAACATCCCCGACGGCATCCGGGTGTACCCGGCTAGTGAGGGGGATTTTAGAGGGGTCACTAAGACATTTGATATTAATAACATCCCATACCATACGTATCAACTCCCCTCAGAAAAACTACTCAAGGTAGTTCTGAGGGGAGTCCCCCAAGAACTTAGCGAAGAGGATGTTATTTTAGACCTCAATAAGCAGGGCTTCAATCCTGAAGGGGTGGTCCGGATGAAACGGTTTAATTCCGGCGCCCATGCCAATGGTGATCGTTAGTATTTCACGCGACCAAAATAAGATCTACGAGATAACAAGATTGTAGATATCGACGTTATAGCCGAGCCCTTAAATCTAGGCCTGTTGTGGCCAATGTTATCGATGCCTACGCTTTGGGCACGCACAAAGTCGGTGCACTGCCCAGAGCGCTGTGTGAAGTGCGGGCAGGGCCATCGTGCCAGAGAATGCCCTAAGGCGCCAGACGCTCCTCCACTTGCGCCAATTGTAATGGCGAACACCCTGCTAATTACAGAGGGTGCCAAAGTTTCCTAAGCCGAGAATCATCCCCTAAGATCTGATAGGCCTGCACCGGATTCAACCCCGGTCCAAGTCAGGTCAAATATCAAGCCAGAACACCAACGGCAAGCAAGACCATTACGTTTGGCGCAGATGGCGTCCAAGACAAATAAGCACACACCATCGGGTGCTAAGACTCCTCCAGGCCTGGGGGGGCGCACGGGCGTGGGGTGTTTCTAACCCGCCACCCGCCCGGAAAGAAGACCCCTGGTCCTAAGGTTTCCGGGACGGTGTCTGGTCGTGCCTGGGGGCGTGGACATCATTTCGATGCTCGACGCCCTCCAGACTCTCGCAGCCTCTCTAAATTCGGCGGTGAACCAACTTAAGGTTATACTCCCACTTGCCCTCCTCATGAGTGATCTCCGGTCTGGTCGGGGGGTGAAATTTATGTCTTGGAACGCGTATGGTCTAAAAAACAAAAAGGGGGAAGTTTCGGAGGCTCTGACAGATACGACGTTGATGTCCTTCTCCTGGGGAGACATGGCTGAGGCCCTCAGACCGTTTTAAGATCCAGAACTACCGCTTCTATCGCTCTGATAGAGTGGGTGCTGGCGGTGGCGGGACCGCAATTGCGATCCGCCACACTCTTCGCCACTCATTGTTACCACCTCATGCTCTTCGCTCTCTCGAGGCGACGGCCATACTCCTCGAATTGGACGGCATGTCCGTTAAGGTTGTGTCGGTTTACGCCCCGCCCTCGCGGGATTTCTGTTCGGACGACTACCGGACGCTCTTCGACGCTACTGTTCCGGTCGTACTAGCGGGGGACCTCAATGCTAAACATCACAGCTGGGGTTGCAGGTCCTCCAACGCTTTTGGTAAACAGCTTTTAGAGCTGCTAGAGTCGGACAATATTGTCATACATCCGCCCGACGGCCCCACCTACTTCAGGGGTGGAGTGCGACCGGACATGTTAGATTATGTTCTGAGCAAAGATCTTGCCTGCTCGTTTTATGTTGAGAGCGTTTCGGACCTTTCGTCCGACCACAATCCCATCTTGTTTGAGATGGGGGCGGGGCCTGTCGAGGATGGGTCGTCCTTAGGAGGGCGATCGATTGGGCAAAGTTCAGGGTCGAGGTTGCTCTGGGGGGGGACTGTGTCCTGTCTCCCCACGCTCCATTCTGGAGTTGGACGCGGCTGCCAACAGCATTGTCGAGGTTGTGGCATCCTCAGTGGAGGGCGCTTCTACTTTTCGCGCCCCGACGCGGAGCGCTGGCTGCCTACGGGCTTGAAGAGCTCATTCGCGAAAAGCGCGCTGCTGTGAAGCGCGCCAGAAATACTCTCTGGCCTGCTCATAAGGCAATTGCAAACCTCTATATCAAGAAGGTACGAACCGAGTTGGCCGAGTTTCATAATGAACAGTGGCAGTCTCGCCTTGCCTCCTTAACCGCCGGCGACAATTCTTTGTGGAAGATGACTAGATCCCTTAAGCGTGGACCGGCGCATTCCGCGCCCCTCAACTTCATGGGTCCAGGGTCTAGTCACCGACGAGCTGGTTTATCCTGAGGTGCATGCTGACCACCTCGAGTCGGGTTGTGGCTCTGCTCCCGACGTGGACTCCTCTGACGGAGGAGGATGAGGAAGTTCTTTCTGTCGTGTCCGCCATTTCTACATCCAGGGGGCACGAGCCTCTACCTCGAACATCGGTAGAAGAGGTGGCAGCAATTATTAAAAATCTTAAGACCGGTAAAGCTCCGGGCCAAGACGGCATTTCCTCAAAAGCCCTCAAGCACCTCCCTTCCACCGTCGTGGAGGTTTTAACCCGAATAATCAATGCCATCTTGCATTTTTCGTATTTCCCGTCCACCTGGAAGCACGCCGCCGTAATAGCCATACCCAAGCCTGGGAAAGATCAGCTGTTCCCCCAAAATTACCGTCCGATAAGCCTCCTCTCCACTCTATCTAAAGTAGCCGAGGCAGTCATCCTTTCCCGCCTACGCGATGACATGTCATTAATCAATCCGCTCCCTGATGAGCAATTTGGCTTCAGAGCGGGCCTGTCAACCGACTTCCAGCTCTTTCGGTTGACTGAAGCCATCAGGGACGGCTTCGAGAGGAAGGAAACAACTGTGGCGGTATTTTTGGACTTCGAGAAGGCTTTCGATTCGTGTGTGCACCGACGGCGTGTTATGCAAGATGGCGAGCATTGGAATCAACCCCGGTATGACTAAACTCATCCAGTCTTACCTAACGGGTCGCACGTTTTCAGTGAGGGTTGGAAGTGCCTACTCTTCGGTACGCCCTATCGGTTCGGGAGTCCCTCAGGGCTCTCTCCTCGGTCCGGAGCTATTTATAATTTTCACTAGCGATATCCCCCATCATCCGGGGGTTGGGCTCGCAATGTATGCTGACGATACGGCCGTCTACGCGACCGGGAGAAATGAGAACATGCTCATCCGGCGCGTCCAGGCGGCTGTGGATGGTATTGTTCGTTGGGCTGAAAGGTGGAAGTTAAAGATTAACCCTACCAAATCCGTTGCTGTCAGATTCACTCGAAAAAGAACGGTACCGGCGGACAGAATAGAAGTGGACGGGAACGTCATCCCGTGGGGGGACCGGGTGAGATACCTGGGGCTCCTCCTTGACCGTGGCCTTACTTTTCAACATCACGTTAAGGAAGCGAAGGATCGGTTTCAGGCTGCGAAAATCCAACTCATGCCATTACTAGCCAGGCGGAGCAAACTTGACTTTAAGTCTAAGTTGTTGCTCTACAACCGCATGCTTGAGACCGATCCTTACATACGGGGCGCTCGCCCTCTGTACGATGGCCGAGACACACCTCACCACCATGGAGGTCTTGCAGAATCGCATGTTGCGACTCATTGTCGGGGCCCCATGGATGGTGAGGAACCAGCAACTACGTAACGACCTGGCGATACCCTCTCTAAAGGACCATCTGCTCGGTTTGGCCACCCGGTCATGGATGAGGGCGAGTGAGTCTTCGAACCCCTTATTGGCCACTGTCATTGAGCCCCAGGACAGGCCACCCCCAAGAGTCCTGGTCCGTCGAATTCGAGACCGTTTGAATCTTCCCGCTGAAAGGGAAGTCGCGATCTGACGCAGTAGGAAGGGCACAACTCATTGAGTGCCAATAAATATTCTGCCACTTCATTAATTGAATTCGCCGGCGAGACAGGCAATCGCCGAAACAAAAGGACAAAGATGCCCAAAAGACTATGTCTGGCATCGGAAAGATATTGCGACCGATGATGAATAAAAATAGCAAAATTGATGTTATTGCAACAACACGCAGTGTTCCCAGGAGGCCAACCAACCTAGTACTGACCGCGCCCGACGCTGTTTGACTTCAGTGATCGAACGAGAACTGGTCCATCCAGTGTGGTATGGTCGTTGCCGATAGTTAAAGCACTAGCGAAGGTATATGAAGTAATAAAAATACAATAGAAAAATAAATAAAGATAGCAAAATTGATGTTATTGCAACAACACGCAGTGTTCCCAGGAGGCCAACCAACCTAGTACTGACCGCGCCCGACGCTGTTTGACTTCAGTGATCGAACGAGAACTGGTCCATCCAGTGTGGTATGGTCGTTGCGATAGTTAAAGCACTAGCGAAGGTATATGAAGTATAAAAATACAATAGAAAAATAAATAAAATAGCAAAATTGATGTTATTGCAACAACACGCAGTGTTCCCAGGAGGCCAACCAACCTAGTACTGACCGGCCCGACGCTGTTTGACTTCAGTGATCGAACGAGAACTGGTCCATCCAGTGTGATATGGTCGTTGCCGATAGTTAAAGCACTAGCGAAGGTATATGAAGTTATAAAAATACAATAGAAAAATAAATAAAAATAACAAAATTGATGTTATTGCAACAACACGCAGTGTTCGCAGGAGGCCAACCAACCTAGTACTGACCGCGCGCCCGACGCTGTTTTGACTTCAGTGATCGAACGAGAGCTGGTCCATCCAGCGTGGTATGATCGTTGCCGATAGTTAAAGCACTAGCGTAGGTATATGAAGTTATAAAAATACAATAGAAAAATAAATAAAAATAGCAAAATTGATGTTATTGCAACAACACGCAGTGTTCCCAGAAGGCCAACCAACCTAGTACTGACCGCGCCCGACGCTGTTTGACTTCAGTGATCGAACGAGAGCTGGTCCATCCAGCGTGGTATGATCGTTGCCGATAGTTAAAGCACTAGCGTAGGTATATGAAGTAATAAAAATACAATAGAAAAATAAATAAAAATAGCAAAATTGATGTTATTGCAACAACACGCAGTGTTCCCAGGAGGCCAACCAACCTAGTACTGACCGCGCCCGACGCTGTTTGACTTCAGTGATCGAACGAGAACTGGTCCATCCAGTGTGGTATGGTCGTTGCCGATAGTTAAAGCACTAGCGAAGGTATATGAAGTAATAAAAATACAATAGAAAAATAAATAAAAATAGCAAAATTGATGTTATTGCAACAACACGCAGTGTTCCCAGGAGGCCAACAACCTAGTACTGACCGCGCCCGACGCTGTTTGACTTCAGTGATCGAACGAGAACTGGTCCATCCAGTGTGGTATGGTCGTTGCCGATAGTTAAAGCACTAGCGAAGGTATATGAAGTAATAAAAATACAATAGAAAAATAAATAAAAATAGCAAAATTGATGTTATTGCAACAACACGCAGTGTTCCCAGGAGGCCAACCAACCTAGTACTGACCGCGCCCGACGCTGTTTGACTTCAGTGATCGAGCGAGAACTGGTCCATCCAGTGTGGTATGGTCGTTGCCGATAGTTAAAGCACTAGCGAAGGTATATGAAGTTATAAAAATACAATAGAAAAATAAATAAAAACAGCAAAGTTGATGTTATTGCAACAACACGCAGTGTTCGCAGTAGGCCAACCAACCTAGTACTGACCGCGCCCGACGCTGTTTGACTTCAGTGATCGAACGAGAACTCAATCAATTCAATTCAAAAAGCTTCTTTATTTTCAGTAATTTACAATGGTTTTCAAATTCATTAATAACTCAACAAAGGCAGCGAATATTAATAAATAATTATACATGTCATTTCTATAATATATATTTTTGACATTCTTTGGGTTTTTCCAGCTGGCGCCTTTCCGTGTGCGGTGGTGTTCCATTTCCGGGTGCGGTGGGGTGTCTTACAGGGTAGAAAAACTCGCGTGTTTGAGCAAAAACCCTTGCGACAGTGTGCAGTTTGGTGGTAAGAGCGTGGTGTCTCTAGGTTCGATTTCCGTACCAGCCGCGGCAGGCATGGTAAGTATCTGTGGCTGTAGGTGCGAGGCGTAGGCAGTGCGTGGTGGGGGGAATTGGGGATGCTGGGGGGAGGGGTGTTAGAGGAAATCTGATGGATATTTAAACTTGCCGATTGGCTTTGGGTTGGCTAGGGCCTTTATTAGTGGGTTGGGGTTAGATTCGACCTTAGCGTAGAATTTCCTCATGAGTTTACGAGCGAAGACTTCTAAGGTCTCCATGTTGGCGCGTTGGTGGAGGTGTGCTACCGAGGTGTATCGGTTCGCCCGAAGGGCTAGTCTCAGGCATTTATTTTGGAGCCTTTGCAGTTTTTCCCAATTAGTATGGGAGGTGTGCGCCCAGCCGGTGACTCCATTAAGCAAAACTGGTCTGATGACCATTTTGTAAATCATTTGGTTGATTTCTAGGGTGGTTTGTTTTGATATCACGATCGGATAAAGTGCTCGGACGACCGCCATGGCCTTCTGGGCATTGTAATCGACGGTTTTACCGTGGGTAAGGTGTTTGTCCAGGTAGATTCCGAGATATTTGAGTTTGTCAACTATCGGTATTTGAGTATTGTTCAGGTATAGTCTGTTTTTGACGTAGTATGGCTTGAAGCATTTGGTGATGGTGCTTACTTCGGACTTCCCGGGGTTAACCGTCAGCCTCCAATTTTTATAGTAATAATGTATCCGGGGAAGGTGCATTTTTAGTTTTTGTAGTGCTACCTCAGGGTGGAAGCCGTTGCTGTATATAACGGTGTCATCTGCATAATTTATAGTTGCGGTGTTTGGGTGCGTCCGGAAGTCGCTGAGGTATAAATTGTAAAGGGTTGGTCCGAGGCAGGATCCTGGGGACGCCGCCCCAGACCCTTACCTCGGAGTATGTGCATCCGAGCTTGACCTAACCCTCTTCCACTTAGATAAGATCTGATGACCCTTTGGAGCACATGGGGGACTTTGGCGTTGACTAGCTTGTGGAGGAGACCACCGTGCCAAACCCGATCGAAGGCCTTCTAGATGTCAAGTGAGACGATAGCGGAGTGCTTGCGAGTGTTAAGGCCTCCGTGACGTCGGTTTGAGCTTTTGAGCTGCGTGGGAGGTTCCCATCCCCCCTCTGAACCCTAGCTGGTGAGGCTGGAGAATATTACGCTGCTCCAGGAACGAGTTCAGGTGGTTGAGAATGACCTTCTCCGCTATCTTCGACAGGGTGGAGAGTAATGAAATAGGTCTGTATGAGTCAGTCAGATTAGGCGGCTTGCCCGGGTTTGTGCACCGGGGCTATGTACGCCTCTTTCCAGGCGGTGGGAAAGTATCCAAGTCTAAAGATGGCATTGACTATGTAGGTAATCTGCACAACGGCCTTCTCGGAGGTTCTTCGCCGGATGTTATGTACAAGATCTTTTCCCGGTGCTTACGGGCA
Organism: Protaetia brevitarsis; assembly: GCA_004143645.1. Classification (NCBI taxonomy): domain Eukaryota; kingdom Metazoa; phylum Arthropoda; class Insecta; order Coleoptera; family Scarabaeidae; genus Protaetia; species Protaetia brevitarsis. The sequence goes on from RXPK01000078.1 coordinate 280,239, forward strand.
GGGAGACGCGAGAGCAGCTCTCGTACAGCTTTGGGGTTGGTATAAGTAGGTTAGTGCTCCTCGTCAGAGACCACCAGCCGATCGATGGCCGAGCGAATGCCTAACATCGTCCCTCGGTGCCAGGGAACGGCGGCGGTAGTCTGTGATAGGAGTGGAAGCTCTCAGCCAGTGCCTCAGCATCTCTTGTGGGTTAGAGGTTGGCCCGTAGGAGTGTCCAGTTGAATTATTGCGTGCTTCTTCCTGGTGAGCGCCCTGGTGATCCTCCAGGCGGAATGCTCTCCGCTGGACACTTTAGCCATTAGTTTTCTCCACTCATTGTTTTTATGACTTGTGAGTTCGTCCCTGATTTGGTTGGTTAAGGCATTTATTCGTTGGTTGGTTGCTGGGTCACGGTGGGAGGCAAACTTCCTCCGGAGAGCTTTGCGTTCTTTTACCAACGAGTTGATATGATCGGGGAATTTAGAGCGGGTAAACTCATTGATTGTTTTCCTCTTGGTGCTGGCTTCAGTGGCTTCGGTTATAGCGCAAGTTAATTCGCGCAACGCCTCGTCTACTTCAGCGGGGCTACCGAGGTCTGAGTGTATAACTAGTCGCTCGTTTATGTGCTGACGGAACTGCCTCCAGTTAGTGGTAGCAAAGTCAAGCTTTGAACAGTTTTCCGTGTCCTGGGGGGGCTCACCCAGGCGCAAGAGGACGGGCAGGTGGTCGCTGAAGATGTCCTGTGCTGTTTCAATAGCGAGGAGGGTGGTGACGTTTTTATTGACGGCGATGTCTAGGGTGGATGGAGATAGATTCCCATTATAGGGGGTGTAAGTCAGGGAGTCCGGGCACAACACCATCAAGTTAGCGCTCTCGCAATAATTACGGAGGATGACGCCATTGGCGTTATTATGCACGTTATTCCAATCCGTGTGCTTGGCATTCAAATCTCCTATAAGGAGATGCCTGGGAGTGTTTGCAAGGATCCTGTCCAGGGCCTGTGATGTTAGCCTGGACCGCGGACTGTCTGTTTCGGCGTAGAAGTATATGTATGTTTCGTTCTCTTGATATTTAACGTGATATCCCTTTGAAAGTGCGTTGAGCTGCACGACGAGCCCAGCATGATGGAGGATTTTTGGAATTATTATGGGTGGTGGAGGTCGGGAGGTAGTTCTCGGATGTAGGGGAGCCACAGACTTACCATTTGAGTTGCCTTCGTTGCCATCGTCAGAACCGTCGTCGTCCTCACCTAGGTCCTGAAGGGGCGTATAACGATTGGCAGTTTCCACTGACGTCGAGTTTGCGTCCGGCGTCGAGCGACGGCCATAGCTTCTCCGTTTCGGTTTCGGTTTAGGCGTCTCTGGATTTTGCAAGCTGGTGCTGGACCCTTCTTCCGAGAGTCGATCCGAGTCCGGGGATTTGGGCAGTGGTTTGTTTTTCCCGACTTTGCCCATGTCGGTTATGAGAATGCGGCAGAGGGAACACCTTCCGCCGGCAGGCACGCCTACCGTTTCGTGGAAGTCCAATCGGAGTGGGTCCAATGAGGAGAAGTACTCAGGCCACGCCTACTGGAGCCAATAAGGGCAAAGGCGCCAAAACGACTTGTCGGTTGATGAACGTTGGCGACCGTTAGATTTGGCGGGTAAGCGATCCTGGTTTACGGCAGCGAGAGAGAAAACACGTCCGTCTCCTGTGGGTGAACGAACGCGACTGAAACGAACGAGAACTGGTCCATCCAGTGTGGTATGATCGTTGCCGCAATGGTTAAAGCACTAGCGAAGGTATATGAAGTTATAAAAATACAATAGAAAAAAAAAATAGCAAAATTGATGTTGTTGCAACAACACGCAGTGTTCGCAGGAGGCCAACCAACCTAGTACTGACCGCGCCCGACGCTGTTTGACTTCAGTGATCGAACGAAAACTGGTACATCCAGCGTGGTATGATCGTTGCCGATGGTTAAAGCACTAGCGAAGGTATATGAAGTTATAAAAATACAATAGAAAAATAAATAAAAATAGCAAAATTGATGTTATTGCAACAACACGCAGTGTTCGCAGGAGGCCAACCAACCTAGTACTGACCGCGCCCGACGCTGTTTGACTTCAGTGATCGAGCGAGAGAGAGAGAGAGAGAGAGAGAGAGAGAGATTTTATTGGCTCAATTGATATGTGTACATTCCATGTAACATGTATATATAGATTTTGTTGAGATTTTCCTGCCCTTTCGGCTTATAATCTAAGTATTTGATTAATTTAATGTATACACATATATCAAATCCGATGTTCGGCGTGCAGTACCAAATCGATGGTACACTTGATTTATTGATAAAGCTTACATATGCCCCGTGCTCCACTCAAGGGTACTACACGGGGGTTATCCCTAATCTAACTAAATAATGCATATATACAACCTGAAAATCCCTACTCTAACTAAATGACTTACATCTAATGCGGGCTAGTGCAGATGGTAACTAAATGTTGCGTCCGTGGCCGACTTAAGATATCTCTCAGCATTCGCCAAGGAGTGAGGGAAACCACGGAAAACCTCACCCTGAGAGTAGTAGTCACTAGCCCGCGCCCTGCTTAATTAAAAGAAAATACTTTATTGAACCTTAACTCCTAATCCTAAATCTAAGCCACTAACAATGGTTGTTTTGTCCCTAAATTCTAACTTAATCTACTCCTTGGTAGCGCAGCGATCCCTTCTGATTCGGGCGGTAGCACCCCTCGTCCGTCCGGTTCCGGTGGCCCAGCTGTTTCCAGGTGGTCCCTCGGTCCGTCCCGATTCGGAACGCCGCCCCCTCGACTCGTCTGGGTTCTTGGCTCCTCGTCATTCCTCCCTCTCCTCGTCCGCTTCGAGGCACATCTGTAACCAGAAAAAAGCAGCAGCAGCCATTCCTACCAGCTTAGGTTGTTTTAATTCCCCACATCCCAGTCTCCTCCCGTATTACTACTATTATGTTCCCTAATCGTGATCGAGTCGCGCCAGCCCCTTCGCGGAGTTATTAAAGAATTCCCACCATTCTGTAGTTTCGTTATCCCCTATTTCTTGTTCCGCTCGCGGCCATCTAACCCCTTTGGCAACCGCCGCCGTCTCCGTACGCGCCCGCCACTCCTCCGTAAGTGGGCATTCGAACAACACGTGTCCCGCTGTGTCCTCCCCTCCGCATTCGCAGTTGAAATTATCCGCCCTCCCTATACGGTGTAAATATGCTTTGAAATTTCCGTGTCCCGTGATTAACTGTGCCGTGTGGTAATTTAGATGAATACTGTGGTTCTTAAAACGCGCTAGATCCCCTATGAACTTTCGCGTCCATCTACCGTTAGGCTAGCCTTCCCACCTCTGTTGCCACTCGTTCTCGCACCTACTCGCTATCGCGCTATATACCGATCTGACTGATAATCCCGCGTATCTAACTGTCGCGTTACCCTCCCTTGATGTTGCCGCCTTCGCTAGTTCGTCCGCCCTTTCGTTCCCTATCGTTCCCGCGTGCGCTTTAACCCAGTACAATTCGATATTTTCCCCCCGCAACATTTCCCACGTTTCTATCAATAGCCCCGTAGGATTTCGCAGGTTCTGTAGAGCCTGTACACCGATAGGCTGTCCGTTATTATTCGCGCTGCCCGCAACCGCTTCCGTCTCACGTATCTAACCGCCTGATTGACCGTCCCGTCTTCGTAAACCACGTATGCCGCCCCGGTACCCTCCGCGTTCTTCGACCCGTCCGTATAAATTTCGATCCCCTCCCCGATGTTAGTTAACCGTCTCCCGTACGTTATTGCCCCCAATTCCGCAGGATGAATTCGCCCCGTTACCCGCTCGCGCCTTTCGATGATCCCCGGGTCCGCGAGTAATCCCGTTGCCTCGAAGAAAGCTTCGCGTCCCATCCCCGATACGTTTCTACGCGCTTTGAGTTCCCGTACCCGTATGTCCGCCGGTATTATCCCTGATATCGCTCCCGCCGCTTCCGCCGAAACCGTCGAGTATGCCGCCCTAACCGTTAGTAGTCGCTGCGCCCCGATCAATTTCTTCGATTCTTTAACTTTACACGCGTCCGCCCATATCGCCCCCGCGTACAGCATGGCTGGCTCTATTGCCCCCTTATAGATCGCCCCGGCCGCGTTCCCGCTTAATCCCCAGGTGACTCGCGCTGCCCCTAATCTTATTGGAGGTTTCCCTAGCCTTCGCGGTTGCGTACTGAATGTGCGCCTTAAAATTTATTTTATCGTCCAGAATTACCCAGATATTTGACCTGTTCCTTGCACCGTATTCGGTGCTCCCCTAGTTTAAAAGTGGGTTTTTGTTGCCCCGGTTTACCGAAAAATAAAGCCTCCGACTTATCCGCGTTAAATTTCAATTTGTTCTCGCGGCTCCACTCTAAAATGTTCCCCAGCGCCGTTTCCGCCTTACTCTTAACCCCCTTGTACTGGTTACCGCGAACTAACAGTACCGTGTCGTCCGCGTATGCAACTATCTCGCACCCTTCCGGCAGCGCGATCTCGAAAATGCTATCGAAAAGGATATTCGAGTATCCCGGCTCCGAAGCGTGACCCCTGCGGGACTCCCCTCGTTATCCCTCGCGTGACTCTAATGCTCGATTACCGCGATCCTATCCGTGAAGTATCCTTTCGCGATGTTAAAAAGGTTGCCCGGGCAACGTTTACGTTTGAGCTGCGTTAGTATTTGCGGCCACCATGCGTGATCGAATGCCCCTTTAATATCTTAACATAATTGCCGCGCAGTAGCTTTTCTGTTCCCTAGCCGCGTTGATAAAATTTACCACACGTTCTATCGCGTCGACCGTCGATCTCCCCTTAGTAAAACCGTACTGTCCCTCATTCATGGCGTTTTTTGAAAATACATGATGCTCTATTCTATTGATTATCAGGCTATCTAAAGCCTTACCGATAACTGGAAGTAAACTAATAGGTCTGAAGCTGCCCGGATCAGCCATGTCTGCCTTACCCGCTTTCGGTATTGTTTTAACGAGCTGCTGTTTCCAACAGGCCGGAAAAACTCCCTCCCCCAGACATTTATTAAATAATTTCCCGAAAAAACGCGGTGCCGCTTCGTAAGCTTTAATCGCGATGTCAGCCGTTATCCCGTCTATCCCCGGTGCTTTGCGCGCATTCATTGACCTAAATGCCGCTCCTATTTCCCTGTCCGACAACGGTATGTCGTCTTGTTCCGTATACTCCCTGTAAGCTAATTCCCGTGTGCGCGCGTGCCCCACCGCGTCGTCCGCGTTCGCGTCTTCCGGAAAAAATCTCTCTAGCAGTAGCTCCGCCGTTTCCCTCGCGTTTTGCGTATAACCGCCCCCTTCTTTTCTTAAAGTTGCCGTGACGTTACCTTGCCGCTTTCTACATATGACTTTATACGCGAGCCCCCAAGGATCTTTCCCGCCCGATCTGGTGCAAAACTCCCGCCATTTCTTGGCCTTTGTGTCCTGAAGGGACGTCTTATATTCCCCATGCTTTTGTCTATACGCTAGTTCCCGCTCGCGCCTAACCTCTTCGTCCCTGCATCTCTGAAAGCTCCTCCGTAACCTATTGACTTCCCGCCTTAATGTAGTGAGTTCCGGTGTCCACCATGGTACCGATTTCGCGAAATTCTTTCTGCGTGGCATTGACTGCTCGCACGCCTTAACAACCGCGTTATTAATTCCCCTTGCTATTCCCTCGATATCGCTACCTAACTCGTGGCTATCTAAAGCCGCTTCTAATATTTCCGCCTCCGCCCCTACTATTCGCGTGAAAATTTCCCAATTAGCTTTTTTAGCACAAAATCCCGTTCGCGCCCCCACACTACTTTCTGCGGCCCCATTATTTACCGTGAATTCTATATACTTATGATCCGATAACGTTTCCTCGTTTGAAAGTTCCCATTGTTTTATAAGCGCGTACGCGTTCCTACTAACTGTCGTAATATCGATAAAACTACTACCGCGGTGCCCCACAAAGGTTGGTTCCTCGTTATTATTTAATACTATTAATCCTTCGTCGTTAATTAATTCTTCTAATTCCCTACCGCGCCTATCCTCTAAATTACTTCCCCATAATTGGTGTTTACTATTCGCGTCCATACCTATTATTACATTGTTTGTTCCCGTGTTTAATGAGTTAATACTGTGCTTAAGTATGTTTAGATTATCCCTAAATTCCCCGGCGTGTCTTTCTTCTGGCGGCAAGTATAATGACACGGCAATTATCTTTAATCCCCTAGCGCTTTGAATTTCTACGGTAACTAAATTTTGATTACTCTTATCCCTAATTAGCACGCCCCTGAGATTATCGTCGGTAATGACTAACGCTGCTCTAACGCGATTTTGATTATCCCCAATATAAAACGATTTAAACCGCGCTGGTAATCCGCAAACTTTCCCTTTAATTACGTACGGCTCTTGTATGAAGATTATCCTAATCCTATCCCTAATGACCTTTTCTACTAATACGTCTGTCGCTCTTCTACCCCGTCCTAAATTAATTTGTACACATTCATAATTACGTCTTTTTTGTTCGGCCTCTAACAGTTTTTTTAGCGACAGACAATTCTTTGAGTAAGCCTCATGTTTAAGGCTGGTCCCCGTGACCTTTCTATTCTGACAAACCGCGCACCGCGTGACCCCAGTTTTGCAGTCCTTTCTATCGTGATTCTCTCCGCACTTACCGCAAACCGCGTTCTTTTTACATTCTTTAGCCCGGTGCCCCGTTCCCAGACACTCTTCGTGGAGTGTCTCGACACGGGTCCTGATGTCCGCGCCGAGGATGATACGCAGACACTTGTTTTGAACCGCCTGGAGTTCGCGGATGTGGTGGCGCGCCGCGTTCGCCCAGACGGGCGCTCCATGCAGCAATACCGGTTGAATGATAGTTTTAAAAAGCAGGAGCTTGAGTTGCAGTTCAAGCCGCCGGTGGAGAAAGAGGTACCGGTACCGAAGTAGCAGTGCCATCGCCTTCTTCGCATTGCCCTCGATCGCCGGTCTGAATGTCAGGTGTTTATCAACTACAACTCCTAGATATTTTAGCGTTGTAGAATATGGCACTTCTGTTTGGAACAGCCTGGGGAACCGTGGGATGTGCACGGGGTTGGTCCTCTTGGTGATGATGGCGACCGTTGACTTCTGTGGATTCGCCGTTAAACGCCATTGCCGCAGGTATCTTTCATAGTAGGGGAGCTGATTGGCTACTTTCGTAACCGCCACGATTTGCGAAAACGAGTGCGCGTAAATGAGCGTGTCGTCCGCGTAGAGCGCGAGTTTATTGCGCGGGAATTCCGACACATCCGCCGTGTACACGCTAAACAATACGGGACCGAGTACTGATCCTTGCGGGACCCCGGCGGGGACTTGCACCGGCCCGGACATCGCCTCTTGTACGCGCACCCGAAACGTGCGTCCCTCCAGGTAGCTACGAAGCACCCCAATCAGCGGCGGTGGGAAGTTGAGGCGGACCATCTTATAAAGGAGTCCTTCGGTCCAAACCCGGTCGAAGGCCTTCTCTAAATCTACCAGCAGTAGAGCCGTATGTTGCCGACGATTCAGCGCATCTAGGACGTCCGTTAATACTCTGGCCACTTGCTGAGTGGCCGAGTGCCCCGCACGAAAGCCGAAATGCTGCTGTGGAAGGATGTTGTTTCCCTCTATGTGTTCTTGGAGGGCTTCCAGGATGACTCTCTCCGCTACTTTGGAGAGGGTGTTAAGTAGCGAGATCGGCCGGTAGCCCTCCGGCTGCGCCGGGTTTTTGCCTGGTTTCGGGACCGGAATAACCGTGGCTGTCTTCCAGGAGGCCGGATAGTGCTGGAGTCTCAGGATGGCGTTGACAAGTATGGTTAGCTGCACTACAGCTTTACGGGGTAGATTCTTGAGAAGCACGTTCTGGATGGTATCCGGTCCCGGGGCTTTCGTGGACGGTGTTCTGCTGATAATCGCTTTTACTCTTCTCGGCGTGGTGAGCAAGACATCGGCGCTGGCCGGATTAGGGGGGTGTTGCAGCTGGAAGGCGCGGAGGGTGGCGGTGACGGCTTCCTCCGTAGCGGCATCTGTCGGGGGCATCTCGTGGTAACTACGGAACGCATCCGCGATGATACCAGCGACCTCCTCCCTCCGGAGCGCGTGGGTGCCATCCGGACGCTGGACGGAGCTGATGTTGACGTAGGGCTTCCGCAGGTGCTTATTGAGCCGCCAAACGGAACCATCCCTGACATTAAGGGTGCTGAGACGACGCGCGTATACAGTGTTTTTATGCTACACCATTCGCTGCTTAATGTTGATAGATAGTCTCCTCATCTCCACCAGGTGAGATGGATCCCTGGTACGTTGGTATAGGCGTCGTCGTCGATTTCGTTCTGCGATGTATCGCAGCAGGTCCGCCGGTAGCTCCGCTGGCCGATGTGGATCGATGATTTTGTCTGGAATGGACCGTTTGGCTGCTCTCACGATGTCCGCCGTCAGCTCTACGACCGTGGACTCCAGTGTGTCGGCATCGTGGATGTCATTGATGATGTGGCGCTGATTGAGTAGCTCCCGGAAGAGCTTCCAGTTTGCGCGCGCGTAGTCTGGGATTCTTTTGTGTAAATTATTGCATTGTTAGTTTGTCAGTGACTTATTTGATTCACGTTGCATTTCCTACTTCCGCCCGCTTGCTCAGCAAGAGAGACGCATAGGCTTCGCACACCATCTTATACGCGCTGTTCACGTTCTCTCCGTGCACATGCTATTTAGTTACCACGTTGTGGGATATTGCCACGTGAGAAACCTCCAATATCGAGTGCATTTTCCCGTTTTACCTGAGGCCGTCAGGAGGAGTTTTATTGCATCGATATTTTTCCTTTAAAGGGTTTTACAACAGTAGCGTCAAGCCGGCATTCATTTTGTTCAATAGCGTCATCTTTATGTCACTGGACCTATTTTCTTTGGCTTTGATTTAAACCTAGAGGGTGAAAGAAGTACCCAATTTGGGAAACCAAATCCGGATCGTTGAATTCACCTGCACCGCGTACAGGGGAGCAGGTGGACCACGCCTATGGCACTAGCATAACGCACTAAACACCCTCACGGACGTATACACCAACACCTACCAAAGTTACCAGATAAGTCTGTACTATAGTTTAATTTTTCTTTCTTTTTCTTGCACCGAATTAAAATTTGAAGTTATTTTTTTTTTTTTAAATCCTATCACGTGATAACGACCTTCCAGCCAATTTTAATAACTTAGATTAAGAGTTAAATTTACATTTCTTAAATACCTTCATCATAATTATTTTTTTCTTTAATTTTATTCATGGCACGATCATTACCTTTAATTTTAAATTATTACATAAGTATAGAGGTTAAGACCGAACACCAATGTATTGTCATCGCAACAGATGTTAAGATTTGTATTTCAGTATATTGCATTGTATGTTACTATTTTGCTGTTTTTTGTAATAAATCTACAGTATCATCCAAAAATTTGTGTTTTGAATAAATTATTTCGATCCAAAGAGACCTTTAAGCTTGAGAGCGAACGAACCCCGTTAACAGACGCTCTTGTCATAGAATGTTTTGGCCAGAGTATCGGCGTGTTCTTGAACAGGAAGGACGTTGGCTTCTTTATGAAGCTCCCTGATGCTGGTGCGTCGGCCCTTCCCCAGTGCTAGCCGCAGATAGCGGTTTTGCATGACCTGAAGTCGGTTGATGGTAATTCAGGCCGCGTTGCACCATATAGGCGCACCATACATATAGATTGGTCTCAGTACTGTTTTAAATAGCAGCATCTTATTTTCTTTGGACGTGGTAGCGTTTATCATGATTGGGTAGATTGACTTGAGGGCTCTAGCTGTGCTTCTGACGTTGTTTATGGCGTGCGGTTTGTAGGTAAACTCCAAAGTATTTAATCGTTTTGCTGGGGGCTCTTCTGTTTCCTTGCAGAAGGAGTGTAGGTGGGATAGGCAGCGGTTGTGCACGTTTTGTGCGAATAAGGAGTGAAGACTTGGTAGGGTTCAGAGTAAGTTTGTTGTCGGTAGTATTTGAGTAGGTGCGGGATCTGATTTTTAACTTTTGCGTGGAGGCTTGAGAGGAGAAGGCATGCGTGTAAGGCGCAGTGTCATCGGCAAACATTGCCAAAAGGTTCCCGGGAAAAGCTGGGGTATCTGCCACAAAGATGTTAAAATAGGATTGGGCCTATAATTGATCTCTGAGGGACTCCAGCTGTGACTTCTCGAGAGTCTGAGAGGGCTTTGCGGACTCTAACCCGGAACGTGCGGCCTGATAAGTACGAATGGAGAAGCTTCACCGGTGGGCGGGGAAAGTCATAGCCGATGAGTTTTGCCAGAAGGCCGTCAGTACACACTCTGTCGAATGCTTTTTTCATGTCTAGCACTAATAGTGCCGTGTGTGTTCGCTTGTTGAAGTTTCTGGTCGCATCACAGACTAGCCTGGCCACCTAATGGTTCGCGCTGTGCCCCTCACGGAACTCGAACTGGTGCGGTGGTATTATTTCTCTATCCTAGATATGGCCCTTTAGGTGCTGTAGTATTACTTTTTCTGTAACCTTGGACTGTGTACAAAGTAGTGATATAGGCCGGTAGCTATCCGGCTGAGAGTAGGTTTCACCCGACTTGCGCACAGGGATGACGGTAGGTGATTTCCATTAGGACGGGAAATGCTGGGGTTTTAGGATTGCGTTGATCACTTGCGTGAGCTGAACTATCGTTTTTCTCGGCAGATTGCGTAAGTAAACGTTATGAATGCCATTGGGACCAGGAGCTTTCTTGATGGACACGGTTTAGGGCAGTCTGCGAACTTTCCTTGGGGTGGTAAGAAAATGGGCAATGTCTCCAGCGTCCGGCGTCGGGTAGGCGTTTAAGTCGCACGCACCTTCACTCAATATATTATAATATATCAAGCTTCTATTAGTAATATGCAGAATTTTCTATTAAAAAAAAAATAGCAGACACTTGTTGTAGATAACTTTAATAGAGATTTAATTGCGTATAAAATAAACACGATATGATCCCGCATTCCACCGCGCTTATTGAAACCATCCTTTTGAAACCATCCGAATACGTGCAACCTACACGAGTATGTGTAGTCGAATATGAAATCGGAATACCTATTATTCCGATTCGGTTATTCCGGTTATTGAAATCATCCGAATACGTGCAACTTATACGAGTATGTCTGGTGGAATATAGAATCGGAATAATATTCCGAATATCATGACCTTGCGATTCGGGTATTCCGATTATTGAAAATCATCCGAATATTTACAACACTAGTTCTTAGCGATGCACCAGTCATACGCATTCCCATAGCTTGGCTCATCTCTTCAAGACTTAAATGCCTTAATGGCATCTCTAAAATATAATCAACCACTCCGAATTAAAACTTACTCGAGCAATTAGCAAAAATTCTCTTAAAACTTGAGAAAAGTATAAGCGTCCGCGAGCTCAGTAACTGCACTTATGGCAGATAATAACAACAAACAACACTTGAATCACAAATGCCATTCGATAGGCATTTGTTTGCATTCCGAAACACAGACCTGATCATGTAGGAAGTCATGCCAAACGCCTAAGAAAGGTTGCTTACTTTTACTGCATGTTATATAACTGTACCAGTTCAAATGTTGAGCAGGTAGAAAAATGCGATTTTTTAAAGGATAGAGTAATATATTTAGATTGTGAGTTCATCGAACAAGGAATTTTAAAACGTAAAAAAAAAGATGGATGCAATAGTGTCAGCACCACCGACCAACAAACGTCACGCAATTAAAATCATTTATAGGCATGGCGAATTATTATTTCAAATTTGAGAAAAATTATAACGAATTTATTATCACCATTGTACAAGTTACAAAAAAATGTGCCATTCTGTTGGGATGAGCATTGTTAGAAAGCGTTTGTAGAAACCAAAAGTGCCATTGCTCCAGATGAAATTTTAATCTTTTTGATCCGGAATTATTCATCCAACTTGTGATGCTTCAGAGAGTGGAAATGCAGCCGTGTTATCCCAGATAAGAGATGGCCGGGAGTGAACAGTCACATGTGTGTCAAGGACATATACGTCTGCTGAAAAAAAATATTCCACTGTTCATAAGGAAAGTTTAGTTTGTTATTTTGGTATGAAAAATTTGAAGAGTATCTATACGGAAAAAAAGTTTACATTAAAAACAGATCAAAAAGCTTTGATATCTGTATTTGGAAAAAAACAAAATAACCTTATGTATACCAACCAAATAAAGAGATATATATTATATTTTTCTGGCTTTGATTTTAAGATAGTTCACATAAAAGGAAAAGACAATTATGTTGCAGATTCTTTATCTAGGTCACTAGACATCGATGACAGATTCCTAATTTGCATTAACAATTTCAAATGTATGTTCTTGAAATACGTGCTTTCCGATGCTGGTGTATTAACTGTGTGTAATGTTAATTTCACTTACAAATTTTCTCAGGACTATCTTGAGATATTTTTCAGTGCTGTACGTAGATGAGTTAGCATCAAATTAGCATAAGCTGATATAATCTCGAGAATTAAAAACAAATCAAGTAAACATGGAAGCTAGTTTGTTGTTAGCAGAAGAGAGTAGTAGAGGTTTCTTCAGAATATAATAGAAAATCGTCAAAATTAACGCCAGTGGATATTTAAATGTTTTTTTTTTTTTAGGTAAATATATGTCTATTATATTCCTTTTGCTTTATACTTTTAAGTACTTTAATTTCAGATGTAAATGAATACATTGCATTAGTTAAAAAAGTAGAGGCTCCTCAATTAGAAGCAGAGAAAGAAAACGCTAATACTCACCGTCGATGGACAAATGAATCAATAAAGTTACTACTAGATATCCGCTTGGGAATGGAGGGTAAGTTTAATAACCCAACATGTGCAAGAAACAAATTATGGGATCAAATATCGAAGAGGATGTTTGAAATCGGAGAATACAGTCTCTCGGGGACAAACTGCTATGCAAAATATCGAAATTTATTGACATAATAAGGAAAAGAGGTTAAAAGTTACTGGTGAATCTAAAACAACATGGGAATATTTTGAAATATTGGGAAATAAGGCATTCAGTATACCCCAAGGAATATACTCGTATCATCAATAACACAGATAGTGAAACATCAGGGGGAGTTATGTTTTCCAAAAACACATTAACCAAAAATAAGAAAAGATGAGAAGGTTGAAGAGCTATCAATCGGACGATATCTTTCTGCTAAGAGTAAAAAGATGAAGAAAAATAGGAAGAATGGAAAGACCTTAAGTTGACAGAGATTAGTTCCCTTAACAATTGGGCCATTAAAGCCCATGTTAACTCAGAGAAAAGAAGAAAAGCTAAAAAGAGGCATTCAAACAAATTAGTAGTGTAGTAGCAGTAATTAAAAAAAGTATTGTTTCATTCCATTTAAATTATTTAGTAGTCATAGTTATGAGACCTCTTATTTTGGAGATAATGCTAGTTATGTAAATTTATAAATGAAAATTTCATTTTAGTACGTCTCAATTTTTTATTGCGGTCGGTAAATGATGCTACTTGTCTTTGTTCTAGCAGTTCTAACCTCGAACCATCATTACACTTTTAAAAAATGTAAATCTCCATGTAAGTCGTAGTGTCGGAAAGGGTATGTCCGCGGGACTACGCATCAATTTTAACATTGTTTGGTTTATGCAAGAGGATAGATATGGTACGCCTAGTAACGGCCCCATCTTAAAAGAGAAAGCGATTGTTCTACACTCAAAACTTCCAGGAGTGGAATACGATCCTTTGTTGCTAGTGAAAGATGGTTAACGCGTTGGAAAGAACGACCGGAGTTCATGTTCTTGTGAAAAGCTATCAGTAAATCCTGCAGCCACTAACGAATTTTCCAAGAAATTCGAAAAAATAGCCAGTGACAATGATCTGAGTCCAGAACAGTTGCACAACATTGATGAGACCGGAATAAACTTTAAATTTTTGCTTAAAAAACATTCGCCGCGTCACGGGAAAAGTCTCCTCCTTGCACTTGATAATGCGCCAACACATCCGGAAGAGTTGGAGTGTGAGGGCGAAAGGGAGATACAGTTATTGTTTCTTCCACCTAAAGTGACTTGTCTTCAACAGCCAATGGACCAAGGTGTTCTCGAATGCTTCAAGGAGGAGTGTCGTCAAAAAAGCAGACCTAATAAAGATTTTAAAGGCAATTAGCATGAAGAACGTCATTTATATGTTGGCTACGGCTTATCATGAAATGACACCGTCAACTATTGTTAAGTCATGGACGAAACTCTGGCCTAACATTGAAACAATTGTTGCAAGCGGCGAAGAAAATAGAGCAGCAGCCGAACTAAACTTCTCTAGCGATTCTAATCTAGATGATTATGCAGTTCTGTTGAGAAATCTTCGACTACTCCCTAATATCGATGGCCTGGTCGTAAATAGCGGCAGTGATGACTGAATTTTAACAGCGCAGTTGCAAGATGGCCGATGCAAATATCTATACGAAGGATTATCCACGTACCCGGTGGATACGGAGGACCGTGAAATTCATTGCGAATACGAGCTGGTCAAAAGTAGAGTTTACCGCAAAACTCCAAACGGGAGACGATGGATGGTACCCAAAAATGCACGACGCCAAATCGTGATGTTTCACCATGACGGTAAGGGTCTAGGAACCGAGAAAACTCTGACTTCAATCGCAGAAAATTACTGGTTCCCATCAGTGAGACGGTACGTCTCGAGGTATGTAAAGGGTTGCCTTGGATGCCATTATAATAAAGAGCCGTCCGGTAGAAAAGAAGGATGCCTCCACCCCATACCAAAGATGGCCATCCCTATGCATACAATACACGTGGACCACCTTGGCTCTTTTGTCCAGAGCAAAAGGAAAAATAACTACTTAATTGTGGTAGTAGACGCATTCACGAAGTTCGTGTTCTTGAAGGCAGGCCAGAGCGCTAAGTGCGTGGCCATATAGGAGCTGCGCGCATAGTAGAAGGTCTAGCTGCGCTCCTCGCAACAGAAAAGATGAACGTGTTGTTATGGGTGCGGCCACATTGAGTTGCCTACCTCTGCAACGCCGCTTGCAGAAACCATTGCGCTCGCACTTAGAATAGAGTCTAGAATTAACTAGTGCGAGCACCCTTGCGCGCACCATCGCAATAACTGCACGCGCCGGTTGTTTACATTAGTTTCTGTATGTTTGGCGTGCATCTATTGTATATTATACTTTGACAGCGAAGTACAACAATGTGCAGTGAGGAAGCCATAATTTCAGCTGTATTTCAAAGGCCTCAATTGTGGGACAAAACCCACTCGCAGCACCACAATAATGCTGTTTCAAATAAATTATGGCAAGAGGTAGCTTCGGAATGTAGATTGCCAGGTAAGTTAAAAAAAGTTAAGAATTGCCGTTTTCCGGTACTTAATATTTAATTTTCTAGTACTTATTCATTAACTTCAGAGGTTGTCTTAAAATATTGTAAAAGGAACTAGTAGTAAAAAGCATGAACGTTTATTTTTTAACTTTAATGATTAAATATTTATCGGATTATTGCAAACATAAATTTTAAAAATGTCCCGAGCCCATTTTCCAGCGGTAGCCTGCCGTCCTCTTCGCATGGTGCGTTCTACATTTCTTGTAGGATATAATTTTAAGTGTGTTAGGTTATGGTGGATACCTTCTTTATCAATAATAACATTATGCAATACACAAATTGCCTTTACAATAGCGTCCGTAGTTTCTGGACTTGTTTCTATTGGTTTCGATAGAATTCTCCACTTGCTGTTGATAATCCCAAACGCTAATTCTACAGTTCTACGCGCTCTTGATAGACGTTTGTTGAAATATTCTTTGTCAGCATCTAATTCTTCTTTATTGTATTGTTTTTAATACATTTTGTAGTAGAGGGTACGCTTCGTCTCCTATAAACACGTATGGTGCAACAAGATCAGATCCTGGTAACTTGTTGTCTTCTGGAATTACCAATGTTTTATCAATCAATCTTTTATAGAGTGCGGATGCTCGAAATGTACCCCCGTCACTCTGTTTACCGTAATCCCCCACATTTATATTAATAAATTTATAATTTGGCATCAACTGTGCCCTGTAGTACGATGGAAAAAAAATGTTTATAATTGTAAAATGTGACCCGGTGTGTGTAGGACATTTAATGCGGACATGCTTTCCGTCCACTGCTCCAATACAATTGGGAAAATTCCAGAGTCGATAAAATTCTTCTGCTATCCTTTTATAATCCTCTGTAGATGGAGTTTTTATATGTATGGGGCATAAAACAACCCAAATTTTATTGATAACCCTTTTAACAATTTCGCCAACTGTAGTTTTTCCCATCCGAAAGGAAAATAAATGCTAAACCGCGGAATGATGTGCCAGTTGACAAATATCTAGAAAGATAATTTTTAAAAATTAGGAAATTAATAAAACATCAGAAGTTTATGTGTGTAATAATTACAGTAGATTTTCTTTTAGTTAACGTAGCGAAAAGCAAATGGAAGATACTGCGAGAAACTTATCGCAAAAAGCTCGCATCCATTCCTCCAACTCGATCAGGAGACGCGGGTGGAGAGAAATTTGTGATTGTTTGGAAGTATTTCAGCTCGATGGAGTTTTTAAAAGACCGGTTCCGACCCAGAGAGTCCACCGCAAATTTAGAATTAACTCAGAATTCTGAGGAAGCAGTAAACTCTCAGGAAGATATTGAATCTGGTGATAAAACCTTCGATTTACATGATGTTTCCAGTCCGTCTACGAGCAATACAGTAGAGACGAAATCCAGAACACCAACACCAGTGCCTTCAAGTAATGCAATACAACGAAAGAAACGTAAAGGAAATGATTTACAAGAACAATTTCTGGAAGCCGAAAGAGAGAAAATTGAAATTTTTAAAAGAAAATTGGAAGTGCGTGAATCTCAAAAAGCTCCAAAAGACGATAATGTGTCATTTTTGGAAAGTCTACTGCCTTTTATGAGGACACTCTCTCCGAATGACAATTTAACATTTCGCATAAAAACAATGCAATTATTGCAAGAAATGGCACAAAATAAATTTTAATAAATCTTTTCCTTTATTTAAACACACTTGGTTTTTTATAAAATCTTCTTTTCTTGACCTGTATATTATCTTATTCCTGAATTGTCTTGGTTTTCAGATCCGTTGAAGAGAAAAACAACAACTAATGTAACGACGTAAAAAAACGTAATAAAAAAAACGTTTTTTATTCCTACCCATTTTTTAACTGCATTCGTAACGTAAGTATAATACTAAAAAAAGTCGAAGGTCTATTTAAGTAACTTAATACTTAAAGCATTATAGTAATTATCATAGTTTCATGTATTCTATGTGGTCAATAACTCACCTTAAAGTAACCATCACTTGTTCTTCTACCTCAATTGGTAATCCGTGGCAATTTCTCCATGACTTTATCAAATAAGGTTCCAGTTTTTGAATTATATAATCGAATGTTGTCATGTCCATCCTCATGTACTCAAAAAATCTTTTTCGATGTTTTCTTAACTCTTCATACAAATGATGAAATTCTCCATATTCACGCCTACTTTTATTTAGTGGATGGGTTCGAAATTGGCGTTTAACAATTTTTTTTACACTTGTAATTTAAAAATGTTGACTCCAATAACAGCTCATCATCTGACGATGAAGACGACCGCTCCATGTTCACTCCACGGTCAACGACTTCTAAGTCAACTTCTACCGGTGTACGCATGCGCATTTCAACGTGTTGGCTTGTTGCAAAGCGGGGCTCTACACTCCTATATGGCCGCACGTTGTGAGCAGTGACTCCTGCGAAATATACACTAGAAGCGCGGCTAGGCTTTCTACTACGCGCGCAGCTCCTATATGGCCACGCACTAAGACAGCCCCGTTAATCAATACATTAAGGAAAATATTTGAACTCTTTAGGAGACCCCACAGAGTCATTTGCGACAGAGGTTGCTGCTAGATGAGTAAGGCGTTCCGGGACTTTATCGTCAGTATAGGCGTTCAAGTTATCTTCAACGCGACCGCTACGTCCCGTGCAAATGGGCAGGTCGAATGATATAACCGTACCATTCTTAGCAGCTACGACGCCCGAGGAAGCGACGTGGGATTTGGACATTCCTAAGGTCCAATGGGATCTTAATTCCACAGTCAATGCGGCCACGGGCAAGACACCATATGAGGTCCTTCTGGACTACAAATCTACGGGCATGGCAGATGCTTTTCTGCGAACTGAACTTGATATCGAGCAAGAACCTGGTGAAATTAAAGTCGTTAGGCGTGTTGCTGCGGACAGGATCTCGTATATACAGTCCAAGAACAAAAAAAAAAGCTACGACCTGAAGAGGAATGAGGCCCATAGCCTATTGTGTATTTTTTTATCTATCTATCTATCTATACAGAAAGAAGTGCACTATTGATAACTTTGTTATCTTTGGAGGTACAGAATCGGTCAAATGGACAAAGTAGTAGTATTTTTTATGGCGGTTACAATTGTGAAAACAGAAAAACAATTGTGCGTCACGTTCTCTAGATATCCGTCCATTTTTTTTTAATGGAACGCCCTGTATACTTTCCTGCAATTTAAAAGAAAATTCCAAACTGAACAAAACTCTTGTAAAAAAATATCAAATAAAATAGTTATTGAGAAATCTTTATCTTTGTTTTGTTTGCATGAAATCGAATGGAAAATTAAAGCGTCACATTGTTTAGTAGCTGTCAAATTATTAAATTTGTTGTTGTTAAAGTTACTGTGCGGAAAAAGTACTGTTTTTACAATTTTTTCAACCGTAACAATGGCATTTACTCGTTTGGAAAAGTGTGATATGTTGGAGTTGTACTTGCTGTTTAACAAAAATTCAGATAGAGCGCTAGACCGTTGCATTCAGCAATTTCCTGACCGTGATGTACCAGACCGTCGCTATTTTTTAAAACTTTATCGAAGATTAAGAAGCCACGAAACAATTTTTATAAAGAAGAGGAAAAAAAAAAAAATGATTTTATATTATCACAAGAGATAGAAATAAATGTGTTGGCATATTTTCAGGTACATCCAAATAATTCTGTAAAGGATTTGTCCAGAGAATCAGGTATTTCTCGTAGCACGATCCATAAAATCCATATATTCTAGTGCAATTTTATTTACCCAGACTATTCATCCTACGTATTCGTTGTAAAACTTACGCCTGCTGAAATAGTTTCGATCAATTACCATTTTCATTGCGATTTAGTTAAAAATATCGGCTAACTACCAACCAATTTTCTTTGAATTGTAATTAGATTATTACGATAATTTAAGCAGCTGTGTTTAGTCTTGACTGAAATAAATAAAATACAAGAAACTGTAAAAATGGATTTTTTTTTACCAACTTGTGGACAAAACAAGTGGAAGACGACTTGAAAAACCGGCGTCTCGACCTCAATCAAGCTAGGACCACCGCCATGGACCGGAAAGCGTGGAGAGCGATCATAGAACAAGTCCGAAATCCTGCGGCACCTACAGCAGCGTACTGGTTGCGTGGGCAACCTCCGCCAGTCGCCATCTAAGGATCATAGATAAATAGATAGATAGAACTATGCAATTATTGTTTGTTAAATTTTGTATTGTATGTGTTATATTGTTTTTAATAAAGTAAGTGTTGTTTGTAACTATTGTAAAAAAAAAGGTTTTGTGTATTTTTTTATGTTTTGCTTTTGCTAATTCTGCTTCCATAATTATCGTGGCAATTTTGTGCTTTACTATCGTCTGTTGTCTATGAGACAATTTTGTCACTGCTGCAGCATATCCCATAAACAATAGTTGTAATTCATCAGGAGCAGTTTAACCCTAAACCTACCAAGGTGTGCTTTTGAGGCACAATTGATTTTGAAATTGCTGGAACTTTGTAAGTTAACTGCCCACAGACTGAAGGATTTTTGTATTCTCAAAATAAACTATTTAACACAGAATGACATAAAATTTTTTTTAAAAATATTTTTCCTATTTTACTAAAAAAATTAAACATAATTTACCGACACGTCCTACCAAGGTGTGTCTTTGAGGCACATACTGTTATTATACTATAAAATGCATTGCTACGTTATTTAAAACTAGGTATGTGGGTAAATCCCCCGTAATAAGATATGCTTTATATTTCGGGACTTTCCCCTTGTATGTAAGAACTTCCAGTTGCATACGAAGGGGAATTCCCTAAATGCGTTTTGCTAAAACAGTCAGCTTACAAACTGCATTGCTATCAGTGTATTTGTGACTTTTCTAACAAACGCATTGGCCGTTTTAGGTGTCTATTGGTTAATTTTATTTCTTTTACCTAGTGGAGAGTATAGTATAGACCAGGTAAGCAAAATAAAGTTTTGATTGACCCCAGTAAAAACAGATTTGTTGTTTTATGCTTATTTGGTTTTGAAATTTATGCAGAAAGTATGACCGATTGGTTGACTGACCGACGCCGGCCACTAACTGAAAAGGAGTTGCTCGATGCATTGTACGAAAGTGATGAGGATTTGGGAAGGAATGTAAATGATGGTGAAGATGAAGAAGAGCCAAATGACGAAACCTCTTCTAGTGAAGCGGATTATCAAGAAACTGGCGATGAAGAAAGCGATGAACAAGAAGGAAGTGACGATAGTGATGCTAATGATGAACCGCCCGGCCATTCGCAAACTTTTATTGGAAAAGATGGTACCGAGTGGAATGCCACGCCGATTGCCAAGGGAAAAACACGTGCACACAACATAATTACAACAGCTTTGAACAAAGTGAAACTTCCACCTGGAGTGCATGTTGATACTCCTTGTGACGCATTCAATTTGTTTTTTGATGATACGGTTATTGGTATTGTGGTTACTTTCACTAATAAGGAGGCTGTTCGTATTCTTGGCGATTTGTGGAAACCAGTTGACGACGTTGAAATCCGTGCTTTCTTGGGCCTTTTGATTACTGCTGGAAGAAATAAACAAGGAATGGTGGACTATAATGAGCTATGGAATCCTTTATATGGAAATCCTGTTTATCGAGCGTGTATGTCACGAAATAGATTTACTCAATTACTAAGATTTATTCGTTTTGACGATAAAGCGACCAGAACCCTCCGAAGGCAAAAGGACAAGTTGGCACCAATTAGAGACCTGTGGACCGTGTTAATACAAACTTGCTGAATATTATCTTTCTGGCAGTAATCTAACCATCGATGAACAACTGGTGCTTTTAGAGGTCGTGTATCTTTCCGACAGTACTGCCAAGCAAGCCAGATAAGTACGGTATGAAAAGTTGGTGGATATGCGATAGTGGAACTAGTTATCCGTTACGTGGTATACCGTACTTAGGAAAAGAAGGTCTCAACAGAGCAGAAAACTTAGCGCAAAAGGTGGTTGAAGACCTTTGTGAACCTTTTCTGAGAACTAAAAGGAATATTACGTTCGACAACTTCTTCACCAGCTACGAGCTTGCATCCAGTTTGCTTACCAAAGGCCTAACTTGTGTAGGAACGCTCAGAAAAAATAAGCGCTGCATACCACCAAATTTTTTACCTCACAGGCGACGGAATATTGAAAGCAACTTGTTTGGTTTTCAGAAGACAATGACTTTGGTATCTTATGTACCTAAGAAAAATCGCTGTGTCATATTATTATCTACAATGCACAACGACTTCACCATTGATGAGGAAAATAAAAATAAATCTGAAATCAATAAGTACTACAATTCCACGAAAGGAGGGGTGGATACACTTGATCAGATGGTACATACATATTCAGTGAAACGCAAAACTAATAGGTGGCCTTTGGTCTATTTTTTCAATATAATTGATGTGTGTGGAGTAACTTCATTTGTCATTTGGAGAAATATCCATCCTGACTGGCATATTTCCAAAAAAAATTCTTACGAGAAATTACAACAGAATTAGTACTGGGGCAAATTAGACGTCGTAGTTTGAGTGGCTTGCATAAAAGTCATACTTCATTGATACAAACTACGTTGAATCAAGTACCAACCACAGGGAGTCTTCGGCTCGAGAAGTAAGAAAACGAAAACGGTGCTATATTTGCCCATCAAAGAAAAGCAGAATGTCAACACAGTTATGTGATAAGTGTAAGCAAACGGTTTGTGGTGAACATTCAGAGAAAATACTCACGTGCACAAATTGCAAACTACATAAATAACTTTCAAATATTTTACTATCTTGTACTATTTTTAAATTATATCTTCTGACACACAATATTCTTTCTATATGTTTTAATCTTACTGTATACCTACTACATGAAATAAATAATGCATATTTTGCTATTATTTACATCAACAATGTGTACAAATAGATGTGTGCCTGTGAGGCACACCTTGGTAGGACACGTTACGATAAAACGTTGGTAGGACTAGGGTTAATGGTTTGACTGTTTCTTCTGCAAATAATCCAAAACTTTGTCAACTGAGGAAGTATGAGATTTGTTATCGCAATGTCGGTTTCTTTTCACGATTTTTGAAGTTGTTATATCCGTCGGATTTGGCTCTTCCACAGAAGTTCCGGCAGTAGTTGGTATCGTAGCTTGAGGAGGTGATTGAGCTGGTGAATGTGCCGAAGCATGTGTGTCGTGTTCTAATTCTAATGTGGTCGCTACACCATCTACATTAGACTTGGTGGCGGCAAATTGTTTGTAAAAATGTATTGTAAAAATTATTTAAAGAAAGACATCTGTTGAGCCCAAGGCCACGTTTTATATCGATCAATATATTTCGCCTTTTGCCCAGTATGAATTTTCTCAGTTCTATGTTTGGAATAAGCATCACGTAAGTTTTTCCATTTTTTCTTGATATTCTCTCCTAAAATGCATTTATTATCATTTTTAGGAATCAATGAGTAAAGTTGTTAGTAAGTCTAGTAAAGTTAAAGTTAATTGTTTTAATGGCAATTATTGATGCAGAATATAAATTTATCTGTGTTGACTTTGGAGGCTATGGCAAGAATAGCGATGGGGGAATTTTTGAAGCTTCTAACATGGGAAGACGATCTAATAATAAAACGTTTAACATTCCTGCAGAGAGGCTCTTAGCAGGTAAAAACGAACCTATGCCTTGTGTTTTAATTGGAGATGAAGTGTGTTCCCTTTCTCCATTTTGATAATGGCGAAAGGGAACTTCGAGAGGGATTCCTTTTCCAAATGGATAATCTAAACATGATGGTAGGAAAGATAACTACAATAAGCGATTATGTCGCGCTCAAATATTCGTTACTATTTAACGAGTCGCATATTTATACTTGCAACTGTGTGGAACGATCTTATGGTGTGTGAAAACATAGGCGTGTCACTAGAACATTTGCAGGCTATTATGTGTCCTTCACAATCTTGCAAAAGAAGAACGGGAGAATGAACCTTAGAATGAAATTAAAATGGAAGGGGTTCCTGTAAATTTACCCGGTGGTCAAAATCAGGAAGTTCTGCATGGAAACAATTAGAGTGAGAATGTCATTAATCCACAATCATTTTGCAAATTTATTATAATAAAACAAAAAATGTCTTGTTTTCTTTATATTAATGTAATATATAATAAGTAAATATAATAAAATAAATATCCTAACTATTTTGCTTATTCTTTATTTCTAATTCAAACAGTAATGTTCACTTGTAACGAACCCGTGTAAAACGATCTTTCGGAGAAAGCGAACCCCATTTTATAATGTATAAAATTTCAGAAGTTTTCTATTATAACGAACTCTTCACGATAAAATAAGGGACTTCCCAGAAAATAAACGGACTTCGCTAAATAGACAAACAGTAGTCAACGGTCAACAGCGAGCCTCTAACCGTGCCATACGTTTACTGGCGCCGTGAGTTATAAAAATGACTGACGTTAACGCTGCATTAAATAAAAACGATAATCATCTTCGTTAAAATATAAATACGATATTATAAAACGCTTACAAAGAGGTGCAAAACAAAGTGATATATGTCGAGAACTAAAACTAAATAAATCAACGATTGCTACAATTTGGAAGAAAAAAGAAGAAATATTGGAAAATTTTGAACATTTAAATTCAAGCTTTAAAAAACGGTTTAGCCAACAAAGAAATAATGTAACTGTTAGTGGAGCTGTGTTACAAACAAAAGCTGAAAATTTCTTGCAATAAATTGTTAACGAACAGTGAAAGTACATTTAGTAGAAGTTGGATTGAAAGGTTTAAAAAAACGAAATAACATTACCAGCGGAAAAATTGTTGGCGAAGCAGCCGCACTTAATATCAATATTGTAAACGATTGGATGAAACTGGCTTATTTTATAAGCTATAATTGCGATTCAAGGGAGAGACATGTTCAGGTGGAAAAATGTCTAAAGAAAGGATTCCGGTGTTAGTAGCGGAAAATCTGTTGGGAACAGAAAAGATAAAATTGTTGATAATAGGAAAGGTTAAACACCCCAGGTGTTTTAAAAATATTAAACAACTACCTGTAAATTATAAATCCAATAGCAAAGCTTGGATGACTTCCGAGATTTTTACCAATGAATTGCGAGAATGGAATGATGAATTGCATCGTACAAAAAGAAGAATATTATTACTAATTGATAATTGTCCAGCGCACCTTGATGTTAAAAACTTAGACCGCATTAAATTGGTCTTTATGCCACCCAACATAAGTCCGAAATTACAGTCCATGGATCAGGGTATTATACACAGTTTAAAAAGCAACAACCGACGACTTCTCCTTGCGAAAATGGCAAATTCTATTGAGGCTGACAACGAAAAATTTAGTATTAATCTCTTAGATGCTTTAAACTTACTTCATATGGCATAGCAAATGCTAACAAGACAAACAATCGTTAATTATTTTCGTCACGCTGGGTTTGTCATGAGAGAAGATGAATTTGATTCAGATGATGATCTACCATTAACCGAATGGCTTGAAAGGAACCAACAAGACAATACATTTGCTCAGGCTGACTATGACGTCAATGAATACGTTCACTTAGATGACAATCTTGTGAAGGTAGAATTTTTAAATGATGATGCTGGTGTAAATAACAAGAATATTGACAGTGAGGCAGAGGATGAGGAAAACGAAGAAATAGAAAGCGATGAAATAATACCTGTCTCAACTACATCAGATGCGGTTAGATATATTGATGCTGTCCAATATTTTCTGCAGTCGCGACACACTCCCCAGGATAGTCTTAACAAACTAACTGAAGTACAATGTTCATAAAATTAACTTGAACAAACAAACAAAACAAACTGATCTACTTAAATATTTTAAATAAAATTTAATTCTACTTAAATATTTTATATAACATTTATTTGCTACCTATGTAGGTATGTATAATTTTTTTTTTGATTGTTATGTTTATTTGTATTTGTCTCACATATTCATATATTGTAAATGAGAAAAATAAAATGAAAGAGTTAGATCAGGCAGTAATTGTATGTATGTATGTACTTTTCTTTGTGAGTTTTCACTCAAAACGAACCTCGGTTAAACCGAACTGTTTCGACAGCCCGTTCGAGTTCATTATAACCGGACACTACTGTTCATTTATTTGTAATTCTAGTGTCAAGAGAGCCATTTGAAATTCAGTATACTCATTTTTTTTCGGTCCAATTGTTCATACACTGTCGTCACAACGCTTTTTTGCAGCTTTCCTGCCGTTGACCCTGCTTTATAAAATCTTTTTCTTTTAAGCACAGAATTAAATTTCAAGCGGGTTTTTTTATTTTGTGTGAAATAAAAAACACTCTTAAGCGAACAAAAACCAAGTACTTTATTCTACTGTCTAATTACAACTGATATCTACTACAACCTACGGCGCTTTCCCGTACATATGTATGTCCAAGGTCACCTGTGTATCGTTTCGTATTACTCCTCCCCTGTTAGAATGGGTCTTGTAGCGAAGATTCAAGATGCATTTCTTCTCTTTTCGGAGGCGTCTTTGTATTACATTTCTTAAATATATATATAGTTTACATTTATACAAAGCAACACAAATTATAACAAATAATACAATTATTAGTATATCAGAATTTGTAAAAGAATGTACAGTTTTGAAATCATTTAACTTTACATTTTTATGTTCATTTAATTCCCTTTTAATTTCATCAAAACTTTGAATATTTAGTTTATCTAATTTAATCGGAATATCCTCATTATTTGCTTCTGATATAACTATTTTAGGGAAATTAAAAGGTCTTCCCTTCAATAAATTGTTTGTATAGTAAAATTTTCGATTATTAATATTTATAGAACAATTTTGATCAAGTCTAAAACTTTTTCTTGTTGCTCTTCATTTACAATTTCTTCTGCAGGAAATTCCACAGTTGGTTCCTCAAGTGGTGATGTTATAGGAAAATACCATAAACCGTTTTCTTGGTTGTAGAATGGTTCATACAGCTCTTCTTGGTTGTGTAATTCTTCTACTGCCGCATTCTGTTTTCTTGAAAAAATTACCTTTTCTGTAGTTAGATAATTTTGCTATGGCTGTCGATACACCAGACATAGGGGTGGTTTCGGCATTGGCATCCTGTTTTGCCCTGGTGCCCATACATTTTGTGGTTGTCCAAACACTTGCTTATTGGTCGAAAATTAGGTTGTTGAATTTGATGTGGTTTTGGATAATTCGGTATTGGTCCTCTAGGAAATACATTAATACTTTGGGGTGGATTTTGTACGTAAGTATTTGATGTTTGAGGTAAGGGTTGTGAGTAAGCTGGAAAATTTTGCAAAGGAATGTATTGTGCAGGTAAAGGTGGTTTGCGTTGCGGTTGATGTTGTTGTTGTAAGACTTTATTTCCTTTAATTGCATTTGATCTTACCCTAACAGCCACAAATATACCATAGATATTTTTTAAAATATATTTGATAAATATTTTTCGTGAGAGGTTTTTGAATATATTTTTCATATTTTATCTAAACATAGATAAAATATACAATTCAAATATTTACTCCATATTTTAAAATCAATGTAAGCTCGATATTTTTTAAAATATTTATAAAATATTATTTATATGAAAATTGAGATTTTTTATACAATCATACAGAGCTATTTAATTTGCCAAAATGAACTAAAATTATTTGTAGACAGTAACCTATATATCTTGGCTAAATAAAAAACAAACGTATTTATTATCATTTTATTTGAATAAGTCAATAAAAATTAAAGATACTAATTTTTAAGTCTAGCTTTGGCTGATGCCAGATACAAACCTATGGCTTTTTTCATATCTTCGGTTGTGGCGCTCTTATGCCGTTTCCTTGTTGCCGCTAAATCAATGCCAATTGTATTCGATAATACCATGAATAAAACATATTGCCTTACCCATACCACTTCATATAATTTCATACTAGAAAAATCTAATTTTTGTTTTCGACCTTGGCCAGAATATAGAACAGCCAATTCCTTATGGAATAATTTACCCATAATTATATAAACGGTTTTATGAATACTCTCTCCACCCAATAAGTATAAAAAATTTAGCTGAAATTAATACATTGTAAGAAGATTAATAGGACAAAAAATATAAACGAACAGTCAACTTACCAATTCATGAAAATAGAATTCGAAAATAGATTCGTTAATTTTTGCGTTAAGGGCATCTAATTCTTCTACTGTACGTGCGGGCAAATGATGTACACAAAAATTGTGTTCTGCAAAATCCTCTGCCGCACTGACAGAATTTCTACTTCTCAATAAATTCTCAATATTTTCTAAACGAGTATTTATTTCCCTCAGTTCGAATTTTAAACTGAGCACAATTTCAAGATGATCGTTTTTATTTACTACAATAATTGAGGTAATAAATATAAATAGTAGTTTTAAAATGGTGTGTTCGTTCTTACTCCACAATGGTTGGCTTGAAATTAAATAGGCTGATGCCGGTGAGCTTGATGACGTTTGCTCTCGTATTTCATATGTTTCCTGACGGATGAACCTAAACAAGTTTTTTTTTTTTATTCAATTTTATGGTAACGTTAAATACACTTACTTTTAAAAAGTGATGGTGTCCGAAGAGGTGTATTTGCTACGTTTATTATCGGTCTGGTAAACGTTTTCTTGCTTTTCCGGCTTATGGCGTTATCATCTTCACTATCATCTTCGGTGCTTGAAATTATAGCTCTCTTTTTTGATGAGTGGTGGAGAGTTGTAACAGTTTGGTTAGTTCTTTTTTCAACCATCTCGTCGGTTTCAAGAGTCGAAGTAAATTGACCTCTTTCACATAAGTCTTTTGCCAAAGTGATGTCCCTTATATTTCCTTTTTTGCATGTAGCATCATACTATATAAATTGATTGGTAATTGTAAGATTTACACAGTCGTAGATCATCTGTCTTCTTTTCGATTCAGATGGAATTGTGGGGTATTTGTATTTAGTTTTATCAGCATTAGCCCAAATACTTGGTACGAAATCGACGGCATCTTCCTCGTGCCAAAAAACAACGTCCCACGACATCACGTTTTAAAATTTTTGAAATAACCCTTTGAAGTTTATACAAGGAATTTTTTTTTTATGTTGCCTTTAGGTCTCAAGCAAATAGTAATAACGTTCATTTACTTGCAAAAAGAGACATTAAGTTGGCAATAATAATTAAAACTTTTATAGACTCTACATAAGTAATCAATTTCAGTGAAATTGATTTAGTAATTGTATAGACGGCGAGTGTCATATAAAGGCAAACACATATTATTATATTATAGTGATTTCCATTATCAAGTTTCTTTCTTTCAAGAAGACATAATTATCTCTGTTACCGTTATATCTTATTATAAACTTTGGGGTAACCAATTCTTTCAAATTACGATTTCATTTAAATTTATCTTTACACAATTGTTGGCAATTCAAAGTTTTATTTTGTGATAATCGACTACAAACTTGTGAAAGAGGTTGATAAGGACAATGAATAAGTTTTAGTAGTTTGCCTAAATAGTTCTCAAATGGAAAACAATTTAATTCATCTAGAGTTAGTTTTAAATTTAAAACATCATCTGCTAAATGTATTAAATTATGCACATTATAACTGCACGACTGTCTACCATACAGTCTAGGAAAATTTTCAACAAATCCAAGAAGCATATCCTTTGCACTATGTGCTAACGTTGTAGTAATCAAATCTTGTGAACAAAGAATTCTAATTGCAGCATGAAATAATAAAAAATGTTCGTAAAGGTTATTAGGTAAAATATTTTTAAAAATAACAACTCCTAAATAAAGCAAAAGTAATCGAAATTCTGTAGCTTTAAAATGGTCTAATTCTGCAAGTGTTCTTCCTTTTCGATTAAAATTCGATGGCACAAACTTAGCACAATATTGCAATCTGTTAGAAAGTTTTGTCCTTAAACGAACTGGTAATCGAACTTTTCGGGTCTCACATCCACTCATCCAATATTTCAACAGTCTCCTCATGACCCCTAACAAACATAAGTGCAAGTAATCTAAAGGAAATTGTTCAATAATATCTAAACTACTTATTTCCAACAAAGGGCTTCTGCACAACTAATGATCAGGATAAGAATTATTCCTAAAATGTTCGTGAGTACGTGCCTGCGCATTAGTTTTTAAATAAACCATTCTCTTTTTGTGATAAATGCCCTCTTGAATACACCTTTCACATGCACTTCGTCCATTATGACTTTTTATACATTTTAAAAAAGAACGTGCCGGGGCATCGCAAGAAATAGCGATCCTATGGTTTATTCCCTTAAAATTAAATCCATGTTTTAATAAGTTATTAAGTTCTTCAACCAAATATTCTGGCAATAAAGGTTTTGCATTTCCACAAAATATGGCGACACAAAACGGACTTAATATTTGATTTTGCACATGCAATCTACATAAGATTGGCCAAAACTGTTTGTTGTCACTTTTAAATGAAGGTACACCATCCGCATTCAACAGTATGTCTATGCAACCCGATTTTATTATTTCATTTTCAACTGTTTTATTTTCCATTAACGTTTTTATGCTAGGATTAAAACCAAAGTGTCTTACAGTATCTTTTTGTGAATTCAAAGGCAAAATGTCGAAATTTCTCTTTGTACATAGTAAAGATCTCCGGTCTTTGGGTAACTTTATATTTGGGATAATAATACCCAAACCTTTCAATAATGAATTTAATTGTTTACTATTTACCCGATGTTCCAAACTCCAAGATCTTAAAAATGATTTTAATTCTATACTCGTTTTGTCAATCATCACATTAATTATATTTCCTTGCAATTGTGGTGTTGTAGGTTTGTTTTTAGAGATGGTGTTAACATTACCAATATTACTATTTAGAGTGCCATCATAAATAATTTGATTAGGACTGTATCTACTATAATCAAATACAGTGTGTTAAAA
The DNA here is from genome assembly GCA_004143645.1 of Protaetia brevitarsis. NCBI lineage: Eukaryota > Metazoa > Arthropoda > Insecta > Coleoptera > Scarabaeidae > Protaetia > Protaetia brevitarsis. The sequence goes on from RXPK01000078.1 coordinate 310,514, forward strand.
AAAGGTTGTCGGATATTTTACCTAATTATAGCACTGGTGGAAATAAACAAAAAAGTCTTAGTCAACATGCGTCCGCAATTCAACTGTTTTTGACATATAGTCGATTACATTTTTTAAAATAAAAAAAAAACATTTTTCGGTTTTGAGAATAGTTCCCTTTGTCAAACAACTGATTGTGACTTAAAATTAGTTCTGTCAGACATCTGTCATCAGATTATTTATCATTTGCGTCATTTTTTTTTTTGTTCTCAAATTATGCATAAGTACACAAATGCAGAAATGGCCGATATGCATTTTATGTACGGTCGTGCGAATGGTAACCCCACTGAAGCACGGCGTATGTATGCCGAAGAATTTCCAAATCGCTTGTTACCGAGTGATAAGATTTTCTCAAGACTTCATATCCGGCTGTCCGAAACTGGTTCATTTAAAATTAATGGTGGTTCTGGTAGACCTAGATCAGTTTCTTCTCCCGCAGTAGAACTAGATATTTTGAGACGGGTTTTTTTCCAATTTTCCAATGAATATCTACCAACTGATTATAAAAATGCCCTCAAAAATACAATACAGCAAATAAAATAAATAATTAAAATTAAAATATAAACAATGAACTCTAAAGTTACATAAAGCAGAAGTATATATGTATAAGTATATCTAATTTACGAATTATGTTATTGTTTTCTTTTGATGTGAATGAACGCATATAGCAGTTACCTCGCTGCAATTATTTTAGCTCCTGCGTAATATAAATACCTTTTACGTAAACTAACCAAATCATAATTTTATATATACCCAGCAAACAGACCGACGTCCTATTACGTGTTTTTCACGTTGTATTTTGGTTGATAGTGGACGTACTGGTGATTACCAATTTAACACGTAAATAATACGTGAAATTTCTACCAAAATAAGTAAGTGGTTAAGTAGTGAAATAATGAAATGCAATCTTCATGTATTCACTGATATGTAATACAAAATATTAAAATATGGCAACATTTATGTGCGTTAGGTATATATTTTAATTTTCCCTGGAGTAATATTAAAACGATGCTAAAGAGTTGAAATCTGAAATTAAAATGTTTGTTAATTGTTTTATACAGTTTTAAAATTTAAATCATAGTAATATATGAGAATATTCCTATTTTAAGTGGAATATTGCATTAGCGAGATTGAAAACAAGCAGTATTGCACAATTGCAACCAATTACAACAGATGGCAGTGCAGTCAGCAGTGCATCGTGAGTGCATCTCTGCGCAGGCGCATTTTGATATTTGATTCAATATAAACGTTGTTGTAGTCGCAGTTGTAGTTGTGTATGGTTGTGTATCGTGTATGAACCATAGTACGAACAACACGCCACATTGAGCACGTATGTACCGTACATAACAATCATAACGTATATGATCTATGTATAACACAAACATACACATTACAACGCGCAAGATAGAACGTCTGTTTATACTATGGTTTATATATAATCGAAAATATGGCATTTGTGGTAGTACAATTTGGAGAGGAAGAAGGGGGCACCATTGGCATAGTCAGAAAAGATTGGCTAACACCTAGAAAAAGCGAGGTTTACTGGCCTCCTTATAAGAAACAAGTAGCTTTTGACAAAGCTATTATTAAAGGTGAATCAGTGAACGATAGCTGGAAACTATTCAAAATCAAACGGTGTTTTGGCGCTTTTGGTAAGTACAAAGTTTGCAAGTTTACTAATAGGTTAGTTAGGATATACAATATGTTTTTATATCTTTTTTATAATAATATCTGTTTATTGGTACATAAGATCTGAAATATACTCATTCTTGTCCACAATTTCTTTATCATATCTGATCTAACAACCAAAAAGGTTTGTATCACCTCATTTTGAGTAAATGAAACACTTAAAAGCAGTGCTCCTCTTACCTAGGAGCTTAATTACACTAAATAAAAAAAGAATATAATAGAAAAATATATAATCGATTTGATTGAAGTTATAGGTTATTTCTTTGATTACTCATCAAGTTATATATATCTTTAGATGAATACACAGAAGCGAAACGAAAGTCTAAAATCGCCGAAGAGACGTCTGATTTACAGAGTGATGCAGAAGAAAGATATGTTTTAAAAAAAAGAAAAGTATATTGACCATCAAGGTATAGCGAAAGTGATATAGAAGAAGACACTCAAACTGGTAATGGTCCTCGACCTCCAAAGATAACAACGGAGATTATTCAAGGTAGCATTATAAATCTTTGTTATTTGTTCTTTAACCTACACATAATATTTTAGCGAATGAAAATTGCATTCATGAACAAATTCCTAATTTTTCCCTCGATTCACTCTCTGATAATATTACAACTCCTAGTTCATCTCGTAGTGCTACTCCAGGAAGTAGTTCATCTTCTCAGCCTGCAAGTTCTGGTGCAACACAAACTCTCTTAGAAAATGGTAAAATTGAATAGAATATGAAATTGAACTATTTTTAGTCTAGCATGCTTTTACAGTGCTTACTGATAGGTTATTAACTTGTTTATCCACTGTCATTGAACAAAACAAGGAAATTTTAGCGATATTAAAAAACAGGTCTAGTAATGCTTTGATTGAAGTGGAACCTAAAATACCAGTAAAATTACCATTGGAGTCTTTTGAGGATTTGGACTTAATAGAAGAATACTTAAAGACTAGAGAAAATGAACAATTATTGGTAGGTTTCTACTACTTTTGTATGATGTTGTCGCAACTATAATATTTTTTAGTGTTCATACCTTGCTACTCTTGATAAAACAAGCCTAGTATCTTCAACCAATTCGATATTGCGACATTGCTTGTCCTATAAATTAGCCAAGGAATTTAGTTTCCTAGGAACGAGGCATAACAAAAAGGCTTTTATGAATTATGGTCTTAAAAAAGTAATTGTTGGTAAGTGTTAGAGAACTTCCAAAAGCTTGTACTGTCTATATAGTGATGTATACTTTAAATTTGCAGCTGCCGTGAAAGCATCTATTCCATCTGCTGTGGAGCGCAATATTGAGGATCAAATAAAAAACTGGCTAAAACGGTCACCAAAAAACTACGCACTGGAAGTGGTGAAACTACAAAAACAAATTGAGGATGGAGTACAAAGTGTCTGTGGGAAGAAGGCAGTTTTATCGAAGGATTAGGAGACGTAAAGTTAAGTTACTAAGTAGTTTAAATGAAAGTACTTCTAGTTTTAAAGATACACCGTCAATTAGTTCAAATGAAAATAGTTCTCGTTTTTGTAATGATAGTTCCAGTAAGAATTGTAATCCTTCTGTACAGCTTTGTACAAATTTTTGTGACAGAACAATTGTAGATGGTAGTAACTCCAGTTTTAGTAAGCAGCCAGATCAAACTAATGAACTTCAAACTTTTGATACTAAAAATTCTCCTTACTGTGTGCAAGACAATAATCTGCAATTAACTGTTAATACTGAACTAAGCTTAAAAGAATCGTTAAAGCAATGGGTTACTACATCTGGGGTAACTCATAATAGTGTAACTAACTTGCTACATATTTTGTCTCGTTACCATCCAGAATTGCCACTAGATGCACGGACATTAGTTACAACACCTGTCACAATGCAAATTATTACACTTGAAACTGGAAGTTATACTCATTTAGGACTTGTGAAGGCACTAGAAAGCTTTCTGTCCTCTCATCCTCAATTTGCTGATGATGCATTGAATATCGCTTTCAATATAGATGGTTTGCCTCGGTTTAAAAGCAGTAACAGTCAACTTTGGCCTATTTTAGCTCAAATTAAAAATTGTAAATCCAATCCTTTCCCAATTGGTATATTTTTTGGCAATTCGAAACCTAAACCATTACAACTGTATTTGGAAAATTTAATTAAAGAACTGAAAGCTATTATCAGTAATGGTATAGGTTTTAGAGGAAAACGATATCATATAAACATCGTTGGTTTTATTTGTGATGCTCCAGCAAGAGCATATCTGAAATGTGTAAAGGGTCATAGCGGTTACTCTTCCTGTGAAAAATGTACAGAAACTGGAGAGTACTTTGACAACAGAATAATCTTCAGGTCTCTTACTGCACCAAAACGAACAGATTTGAGTTTGAAAAATAAATTAGATGAGGATCACCATTTACAAAATGTTTTATCGCCCTTGGAGGAGCTCCCTATAGGAATGGTAACAAAATTTCCAATTGATTACATGCACAACGTGTGCTTAGGAGTAATGAAGAAACTACTAAATTCTTGGTTAAATGGACCGTTAATAGTTAGGATTAAACATTCAACAGTTCAAGACTTATCAAATACCTTGACAACATTTGCCAAGTACATTCCTATAGAGTTTAATAGAAAATCCCGGTATTTGTCTGACTTGCCAAGGTGGAAAGCAACTGAATTTCGTTCTTTTTTGTTATATTTAGGGCCAGTAGTTTTAAAAAACACAATTAATCTAGCTGTCTATGAACACTTTTTATTGTTGCATTGTGGCATTGCTATTTTGATTTCTAAAGAACATTTACATAACTTTGGCGCCGACTTTGCGGCCTTATTATTAAATACATTTGTAAGTCATTGTTCCCAAATATATGGCGCTTCATTTTTAATTCACAATATTCACTATTTATCTCATTTAAGTGATGAAGTCAAGATGTACGGAGTTTTAGATAATTTTTCAACCTTTCCTTTTGAAACATATTTGAATAGTTTAAAACGATTAGTGAAATCAACAGTAAATCCTTTGGCAGAAATTCATAATCGATTAATAGAGAGTAGCAATGCAATGTTAGTGATCAAAGAAAAAAATATAGAACTTAGAGGACAGCATACATTAGGCCCCTTGATAGATCACGGACTTTTTTGTACTCAGTATAAAAAATTGTTTTACCATAATGTTGTATTTTCAATTTATTCACAGGCAAAAGCTGACTGTTACTGCTTAACCAAAACATATAGTGTTTTACAGATCCGCAATATAATTCGTACCAACAGTGGCTCTATAATATTTGTAGGAAAAACATATTCTTCAAAATCCTCTCTGTATGAGTACCCTATACAGTCCACCCGTTTATATATATACGTGGTTTCTAATTTAAATAATGATTTAGAACCCTGGCCACTTAAGGATATAATTGCCAAATGCCTTCTTTTGCCTTTTAATAACCAACATGTATGTTTTCCAGTTATACATTCCTTAGAGTGATGTACAGTAGAAATATAATTTAGCTTTAAGACGCTGACGCCTGCGCAAACAGAGTTATTGCAGTCCCTCTGCAGATAGTGATGGCAGAAACAGTAATGCCTGCGTCTGTGTCCCATGATTAAATACTCCTGCTGTATGTAGATATAACAATATAATTAACGAAACTGTTATTGTACAATACGAAGAAAATAAAATATTCTACCAGATGCTTTTGTAGTTCTCTCTGTTAGCTAACATTTGGAACAGTTTACAACATGTATTATTGGTAAAAAGCGTTGTTAATTTATTTTATACTGATTTGTTAATTGACGTCCTTTATAATTCTTTTGCCTAGGCCTAACTTGAGCTAAGAAACTTGATCAGGTTAATTTATTATGTTAATGTTAATGCAAACGTTAATTTTTGCCACGAAAGTTATTTGTCTGTGATAGATTACTACCAAAGATGGTCAAGCCGTACGGAATGACTCACGCAGCAAACAAATAGGAATACGTTGTCTTTGGTTTTCAAGTTAAAAACTCGGTAACGTATTTCATTTATATTCGCCAGCTGCGTTTGAGTCAAATCGCACAGCTTGACCAGCTTTGATTATTACTAAAGAATGGGACATTTTGTCCTATTGTAGACGTTTCAATTACGTCAAATATAGACGTTTCATCTACGCTACCAATAGACGTCTCATATTCGTTGCAAAGGGACGTTCCATTTTCGTTAAAAATAAACGAGTTTTTCTCGTTTTCAATACACGTATTAAAAATGTGACATTCCAACGTGCTGTCAACGTATAAATTACGTGATTTTTTTACGTCTTTTGGTTGCAAATTTACCAATATTTCACGTGTTTAAGACGTGATTCTGTTTGCTGGGTATATTATCAAATTTAATCTTTAAACTATAACTTTAAATAGGTCCTTAATATGTATGCATATTTTACCCATTATTATGCACAAAATGTACAAAAGCAAAAATTAAATCTTTATTTTTTAATATGAAATAAATATTTACAGAAATATAAAGAAAAATATTCTTGCAGAATTAAGAAAAAAATATTGAGAAATCATTTGCATTCCGATATAATTAATGCTACATAACATATATATTTGTTAAATGTTTTCGTAATATATTTTATGGATATTATAATATACTAAAGTTTGCTCTTGCGTTTGAGGGCGCGAGGGGGCGCTATTCCATAGGCGTCGCCCTATTCGGTGCGTGTAAAATTGGAGCGAAAAACTGTCCCGCCTAAGGGTTTAGACGGGGCGGCGATTAAAAGGGAAATTATTAAAGGGGCGAGGGGTAGGGGGGGTGGTAGTGGAATAGGGGTATCGAGATTAATTGTTAAAAATAGGTCAAGGGGAGAAAATTCGCGAAAATGTAAAACGTGATGGGTGCGGGTTAGGCGAACGTCGCTGAAGACCGAGAAATGTCACTTGGCGAATTTCGACCGATTTGGCATTGTCAAAGTTGGGCATTTTGGTGCGATCGCCACAAGGCAGAGAAGGTATTTGAGAGTGGGGTTAATGTGGAAATGCCTTCACGCATGTTTCCTCTTGCCGATTGAACCCTAAAATGGGGTCGAGACGCGAAATTTTTCTCAAAAAGACCCGATTCATAGAGGCGTGTTTTGCCGGCGATGAGTTTGGAATTATGGCCGGTTTCGTAGATTGTCAACGGCATCTGTCACACGGTAAAATGACGCGAACTTCGGGAGACGATTTTGGAACGTAAAAGGGGGTACAAGGGACACGTAATGAGTCGAAACGTGATCAGAGAGATGTTAAGAGCCTGAATGATTCGCAAGCATATGGAAAAATGTGGAATATGCTAAATGAAATGTCATTTCTGAGGGCGCCGATTTGTCATAACCTGACCGATTATTTGGGTGATCATAATAGCGATTTGAGGACAATTTAACGTTAATTGAAAGGTAGAGAAGGTTCGCAATACACGTTCAGGTATGTTTGTGATTAAAATTACACAGTTTTTAGCGAAATTATTGAGCTAGGTGCGAGAGAGATGTCGAACCCAAAGCGCCATTTTGTCGCACTAATATCGGCTCAGAAACCGTATCGTGATGTGGAATTGTTTTTGAAACGGCTTCATGTATCCTTCGTTTTACAGTTTGAACCCGAAAATGGAATGGAAACGCGAAATTTTTCTCAAAATCAATCGATCTATCGCGTCACACATCTGGCCGGAATCGTTAATTGTGCGAGTGACGCCCGATTTTGCGGCATCGATTCCGGCTCAAAAACCGTATCCAGGTATGAAATTATTGTCGGAACCGCTTCTTTCATGTTTCATCTTACCATTCGAACCATAAAATAGGGTAGAAACTCATTATTTTTTTCAGAATGAATCAATTTGTATAACCCTGTTTACCGGGAAAGCCTGTCACATTTGGCCGAAAACGTTGAAGCGCGTTCGGCAAATGGCCGCCCAAATGCTACATAAAGCTCTATTTACACACAACAGTGACGTGACCGTACCGTACTGCCGGTGACCGTCATAAATAATATCGTTCTGTGTGATTGAAACCAGACATCCACACATATCCGACACAGTGCCGATTTTTTGCTCGCAGTGTCCGTAACGACACCGTACCGTGAAATTTGAAATCGGTGGCAACGATATTTTAACTTTTCACTGCCGTTGGTTTAGTAGTAAGATAATCGCCAGAAGAAGCGAAACGCGTTGCGATAAATACATTTGTGAAAATTAAAAGTTGCCTTTTATCATTTAGTCATGATGAATGACGAAAATTTAATAGAGTTAGTTAGGAATTATAAAGTTTTATATGATTTATCTCATTCTAAATATATGGATGTAAATTATAAGCAGGAAATTTGGAAGAAAATAGCTAAAGAGATCAAATCAGATGGTAAGTGATCTTTTATTTATATATAGGAATTCATCTACTTAAAACAAAATTGTACCCCAAATCTATTTTAAAGTAAATATTTATACCTATTCATTTGATAAAATCGTACTAAAGTTTAAGAAAAAAAATCGTAATTATAATTATATACATATACAACAAACACAACTAAGATATTCTGCCTTGCTGCCATGGTACAGATCCAACCTCAGAACCAAAATAATCTCTGAAAAGGTCTCTCACACGAAACGCGTCATTTGTAGCATTTCCACCTTGCGGAGGTAGATTTTCACAGCTGTTCATCATTCCAGATTCACTCATAATCGTACTGTCATTTGTTGTTTGGTATGGATATTTGTTTCCGTCAAACTTTTTTATAAAATTATGTAAAATACAGGTTGTAAGTATTATATTATCTACGTTTTCGGGTTTCGCCTGAATTCGTCTGTTATATATACGAAATTTTTGTGACAAAATGCCAAATGCGTTCTCAACTATTCTTCTGCCACGACATAGGCGATAATTGAAAATACGTCTACCATTATCCAAATCCTGTCCAGGATATGGCCTCATCAAATAAGTTTTTAAAGGGAACGCTTCATCACCTAGAATCACATATGGCGCTTCAGTTGTTGTGCCTGGTAAAGCTGTGTTGCCAGGAACAGATAGAGTGCCTTGTTGAAGTTTTTGACCTAAATGAGAGTTCGCAAAAATTCCACCATCGCTGTTTTTTCCGTAAGCTCCAACATCAACAGCAATGAAATTGTAATGCGCGTCAACCAACGCCAACAAAACAATTGAAAATGTCTTCTTATAATTGAAGTACAGCGACCCACTGTTTGCGGGAGCTTGTATGACAATGTGCTTTCCATCTAAAGCTCCTAAACAGTTTGGAAAATTCCATAGCGCATTAAAATCAGTTGCAATCAATTTCCACATTTCTTCTGTTGGGTTTGGCATCACCTCATTCATGAGTTGGTCTATTATTATTTTGCAAGTTTCTGTGACGATTTTATGCACCGTTGAATGTCCTAAACGGTAACTGAAAGATATTGTTTTAAGAGAATCCCCTGTTGCAAGGTACCTGCAACAAAAATTCGTTTTTCAATCAGAGAACTACGTACTCTTTTCTTAACATTTTTTCGTTTACTTTTTCAGTGTCATCATGTAAAACTAGATGGGCAAACATAAGAGACAATTACCGAAAATCAACAAAAAAATTTAAAAACGACGAGTGGACAAGGTGCAAAGTCAGTAAAACTATATAAATATTCCGACCAATTGAGTTTTCTGAATAAATATTTTCAAGAGAGGGAAACTAAGGGAAACATAGAGAGTCCAACAAACACATTGGCAATAAATGAAGAAAATAGCGTAGAACCACACAGAAGTGACGCGGAGGATGAGCTTAGTAATGCCGACGATATCACATTATTGGACATGGATGTGCAAAGTCAGGCATTGCCATCACAATGTGATACAGATGTTCCTTCAGTTTCGAAGGAACCGGCGCCGATCACAAGGAAGCGATCAATTAAAGGTCAGACTCCTACAAAAACAGCGTCCGCTACATTGATGGAGTACCTTATTAAGCAACGAAAAGAAAGTAGCACCATCACAAATACACCACCACATCCTGTCGATGCATTTTTAGCTGGCGTTGCCCCGTCTTTGAAAACACTGACTCCCTATTATTTACATATGGCTAAATCTGAAATATTTGCGAGCGTACAGAAGTACGAATTGAAAATGTTGACACAACAACACCAATATGGAAGACCTTATCATACCACATCTCCACAGGATATTAGTCATGGACGTTCATCCACATCCACAACTTCTACCCCATTGCTATCGCCAGCTTCGCAAATTCTAGAAGATACTACAATGTTTGACAACCAAGGATACCCACCCCTGCAAAATTTTTCTCAACATTTTGGAGCAAACTAACCGTTTTTTTTTTTTAATAAAATAATAAAGCATTTTAAATACATCATATACTTGTTGCACTTACCTTAAACATACTGATAGCCGTTCCCTTGGTGATATTGCTTTCCTCCAGTGAGTATCTTGTTTTCTTAAATTATTTTCTATCTTGTTCAGTAATATAGTAAAGCAGCCTTCAGACATTCTAAAATACTCAAAAAATTTCCTATCGTCTGCAATTAACTCCTTGTATAAAGTTATAAATTCTCCTTCGCTTTCCCTATTTTTCCATGCATTATGTACCCACATCCGTCTTTTCTTCTGATGTAACACATTTTCTTCTTCATCCATTACTAATGCGATTATTGCCAGCTCTGTGTCTGTAAAGTTTGCCATTTCGAATATCACTGAAGACCATCTGAAGACAAAACACTGATATATGTGAATATACGTCACCGACACAACACCGTTACCACTGTCACGGACCGGTCACGGTACGGTCACGTCACTGTTGTGTGTAAATAGAGCTTAATTCTGTGCGACGTTTTTGGGGTAAATATGCACGCCAAGCAAGTGTAAGAAGTCGAAATGTGATTGGACAACCGTTATTAGCTATATAGCAGGAAGGTTGAAAGGGAAGTTACCGAATAATTCGCGAAAAATTGTCCTTTCAGAAAGAGGTAATTGCCTAACCTAATATGTCAATTTGGAACAATTTGAGGTGGCTTTATTTTCGTTTACGGCTTAGTTCGTCGATTAAAAGGTGAAATAACTTTCGTAATGCGCGCTCAGGTATGTTTGTGAAAGTGATTATTCAGTTTTTAGATAGATTATTGAATAAATTTCAAGAGAATTGTCAAATTATGGGACGCTCATATTCTCAAATTATCGCGATGATTTCGGAAGAAGAGAGGCGCGTAGATAATGCGGAAAAGATAGTAAAATGACTGGATATAGGTGATGAAGCTTTGCGATAATGAAAATTACGCGCAGGTACCCAAAATATTGCAAAATACTTGCGGTAAAGGCAGCGTCTTTTGCCGATACGGCATTACTGGACAATAACGAAAAAAGGCAAGTAAGTGGTGTTTTCGCGATGTTTATTAATTAAATAAGAACAGTGAGAGATCTTATAGTCATTGCACACACGTAACATAGCTAAAATATCTAAAATAGCGTAAAATAAATTGAACTGTCAGTCATTGCCATGCTTTAATTTTTATGGCTCATTTGAATTTCAAAAAGTATAGATACATTTAGCTCAGCGGGTTCCGTGTACGACAAACGCACTTCGTCGCCCGACGGTGCCGGGTTCGAATCGCGGACGATGCAAGTTTTTTTTTTAATCGTACCTTTTTTTATAATTGTGCTTTACGGTTGCAAGACATGATTATTTATTATTGAAGCCAATAAATATACAAAAAAACATTTATTTTATGTACATTGATGTCCAGAATATTTGGTGCGCCCACACAATGGTGCCAATGTCGAAAAATGCGTCCAAAAAATACAAAAGCATGAATTATTTTCTAACAAATGTTTGAAGGGGTTTTGTGGTTGCTGAATTCAATTCTGACAATATGTTTTAGCAAAATAAAATGGCGGATTGAATATAGGAGAGAAAATTTTGAAATAGAGGAGACATTTTGCAACAAATATTCGTACGCAAGCGTTTTTGAGGTCGCTAAATTTGATTCTGATATTAATTTTTGGAAAAACAAAATGGCGGACGCAATATGGGGGAGAGAATTTTGAAATATAGAAGCGCAAGTTCGTGACTTATGCGATTTTTTTGAACCACTATTTGCGAATATAGAATCAAAAACAAGATGGCGCGACGAAAATGGAGGAATATTATTTTTAAAAATAATATTTTGCAACAGACAATTGTGGGTGCTTGGATCGTTGAATTTGATGCTGATAATATTGTTTGGAAGTAAGGGGAAAAAAAATAGAAACGATATCGCGAGAATTTTTTTTATAAAACAATAAGATTGCTGCCAACTAATACTTCATTAATACCGATATCAAACAAATTAAATTCACAATTAAATCAAATTAAAATAAAACCTTCATTAAAAAATATGTACAATTTATTAACGATCAAGTAATATATTTATTAGAATTCTCATATAATTTGAAATAGATTCAACAATCCCTTTAAAATTAAATACCATCTTTTAATTGAAGCGCTCGGGGGAAAATAGTAATAAGCCACAAGTTATCGAAAATCTCGTTTTCAATGTAAATATTCTATTTAAAAAGGTAACAAGCCTCAGTGAATTTATTACCGCTACTAGTAAAAAGATCGCGCCACAAGTCAATGGTTACGTTCTTGATCCAAGTCATCTTCAAGGCAAAGTTGGAGTAAAAACGTAACAAGCCACATAAATTCAACATGGCGGATGTAAGGTATGTGACATCTAAAAGAAAGTTAATTTGTAGTGAAGAAAATAGTAGTGACAATGACATTTCGAGCGAAACAGATGATAGTATTAAGGATAAGGATTATATTTATACAAGTAGCAATAATGAAAGCAGCAGCGTTTGTGAATCAGAAGTAAGTAAAGTTTGATGTGGCTTATTCCTTTTTAACAAAATTTTTGGTCTATATTTTTTGGCTTTGGTGGCCTTGGTTTTGCTGGTGGAAGTGTAATGTTAAAATCAGTACTTTGATTTGCCAGTGTTAATCCGTGTAAGTTCAGTACAGTACTAGCCAGGTTACAAAACATAGGAAAAAATAATCTAACAACTAAACAATTTGTGGTTTGTTACTGATTTTAACAAATTTAATTTATGTGGTATTTTGACAGCATTTTTATGGTTGTTTTAGAAAGAGGGTCCTACTAGGGCATATGTAACAACTCCGCCAAAGAAACCACCATCACGGCAAAGACAAACAAACATTCAATGTAGAAAGAAGGTGAAAGCTCATCAGAGAAGAAATTTGGGCTATGGGTATACCACCCTAAAGGGCGTGGAAAAAGACTGTAAATCATTAGGACCACCTTGCAGTTGTAAAAAAAAATGCAGAGAATCATTAGAAGGGGAGGAACAAAATATTTTTCATTCATTTTGGAATTTACAAACGTTTGATAGACAAAACGCGTACTTATTCGGCATTATTAAAAGTGTAGGTAAAAAACGTAAATACCCCAAAAAAACAAAAAAGGAAAAGTCATCACGATCTACCACATTTAAATACTATGTTAAGACAAAGGGAAAAGACCATGAAGTGTGTAAAGAAGAATTTTTGTCAGTCCATGGTTTACAAAATAATAGAAGACGAGTTTATAATGTTTGCAAACAAATCAGAGACGGACTTAATACTCCAAAATCTGATGGGCGTGGTAGACATAAGAATAGAAAGAACAGGTTGCCGGAAGTAATGGTGCAATCTGTTCATGACCATATCAAATCTATTCCAAAATATTGCAGTCATTATAGCCGCAAGCAAAATCCACATAGAAGCTATATTGACCACGATTTGTCAATATCGTTGCTGTATAAAAAGTATTACATTTCTTGGTGTAAAGCACGTAATATTATTCCTGTTAAAGAAGACAGATATCGCAGGATATTTTGCTCGGAATATAATATCGGCTTCAAACTTCCTAGAAGCGATACGTGTGCAACATGCGATGAATACCATATTTTGCTCGAATCTCATAAAGATAGTGAAAAAAAAATTCAAGACATCACAATAAGTTTGGAGCTACACCAAAGAAGAGCGGAGGCGATGCAGACGAACTTAAAAAATGAAATGCGAAGATCAAAAGAAGAAAACAATTTGCTGGACGTAATATCGTTCGACTTACAACAAGCGCTACCGATTCCACACCTTACCGTTGGTAAAGCGTTTTACTTACGTAAAGCCTGGATGTACAATCTGGGAATACACGAAGGTAATACTGGAAAAGGTTACATGTACATGTGGACCGAGAATGTTGCCAAAAGAGAAGTGATGAGATCGCCAGCTGCATTTTAAAATACATTAATGACAAGCTCCAACACCCAACAAACATCTCATTGTATTTACTGACAACTGTGGTGACAAAATAAAATTGGACTCTCATGGCTTTGTGGCTTCACTTAGTTAGAAATAATGTCTACAAATCTATAGAACATCGCTTCCTTGTGGCTGGACATACGCATCTGCCTTCCGATCGTGATTTTGCGGCCATAGAAAAACATAAGAAATACATAAATCAGGTTTACTCACCAGAAGAATGGGTACAAGTGGTAAAAGAATCAAGAACTAAAAATCCATTTACTGTGTATGAAATGACACAAAATGACTTTTTCTCTTTTGACGAAATAGGCAAATCAATAAACAGGAAACAGTTTACTGAGGACAAAGAAAACGTAGACTTTGCCAATGTACGCTGTTTTAAGTTTGAAGCTGATAATCCTACCAAAATATTTATTAAACATATTTTGAACGAAGATTTCAAGCCTGTAAATGTTGGTAAAAGGGGACAGAAAATTCCTCAAGTGATGGACCTGAATACAGTTAAAAAGAAATACACCGGCCCAGTTATAATTAAAGATATAAAATTAAAGAACTTGAAGGTACTCCTGCCATACATTCCATTAGTGTACCACGATTTTTATATAAATATTGGAGTACAAGACGTTACGCCTGCTGAAGAATGTGACGACCAAGTCGAGAACATAGATGGTGTAGATAATTAATGCTCATACTACACGTTTCTTTTGTTGAAGCTAATCCAATAAAATAGTATTTTATAATTCTTAATAAAAAAATTACTTGACAACTCAGCTGCCCATTATTTATCCGTAGTTTTTATAACTTAAGAACTGTTCCACTTCTTTGAGTGAAAAAAAGTAACAAGCCACATTTTATTCAGTTTTTCTTATTTTTTTTTTTTGAAAATGCAAAAGCAATCTTCATTTCGTCATGGAATTTTAAAGAGACCGATAGCCGCATTTATATACCAAAACATTGAACAGAATTCTTTAAAACTCATATTTCAGGATTTGATCATAATATACATTCTAGCTTTTCTCAAAATTAAAATAATGTGGCTTATTACTATTTTCCCCCGAGCGCTTCAATTGTTCATACAATCGCATTAATCATATATTATATACATGGCATTCCACGTAAGTGGTTCATTAAAAGTTTATGATGTTCTACTATTTACTTATATTTGAGATTTTGGCACCATCATCTGTTCGATTGAAACTATAAATGTAAAATACTTTAACCAAAATATCACTTCCGGTTGACCGGAAATGGACGTCAACTTTGTTATTTTAAATAGAATGATATAATTTTCTTTACATTTTTGGATTCTACGGTCATAAATATGACAGTCTTCCTTAGCTATTGCTATAGCTACATGTTGCCGGTTTTGAGTTATTTAAGTTTTTCATTTTTTTTAAGTCATAATCATTGCATCATTGAGAAATTAATATCTCGGTTAATACCGCAAATAGAGACTCCAAATTTGCTATGTTATGAATACAGATATAGCTCTACGAAATGGTACGCACACTTCGCATTCTATATACAAGAGTGTCAAAACTGAGTAACAAAGTGACATATTTTCGAATGCAGAAAACTCAATTTTCTTAAATAGAAACCTGTATTTTAATTCGAAATTGGGAGGTAAACATCATCCCCTATCATTTTGTATTAGCACTCCCTATATCTATCTTTAGTAGATTTTGAGATATGAAGAACTTTTTGTAGAACAATCTAAGTAGCTTTAGGTTTAAATGTTCGTAGATGGCTCTGAATGGGATTTATGTCAAATTCATTGTCTAACCATAAGTGTGTGTGTGTGTATGTGTGTACGCCATCGTAATTACATTTTTGAACAATGCAATATAAATAGATATTAATGACATTGTATC
Organism: Protaetia brevitarsis; assembly: GCA_004143645.1. Taxonomy (NCBI): domain Eukaryota; kingdom Metazoa; phylum Arthropoda; class Insecta; order Coleoptera; family Scarabaeidae; genus Protaetia; species Protaetia brevitarsis. Next base: position 326,382 of record RXPK01000078.1, read on the forward strand.
ATACCATTGCATTTGATGCTGATAATATTGTTTGGAAAAATAAAATGACGGATAAAATGGGAGGAAAATTGAAATATAGGGAAAATCGTCAATTATTTTTTAAAAATTGTAACTTATTGGATATTATAAAAGGGAAATAGGGAAAATAGACAAGGAAAACGCAATAACGAAAAAGAGAACAGGGAAAGGGAATAGAATTTGATTACAGCTCTATTTTTGCTTTCAGGAAAGAAGCCTTATCTACCAAAGTTTTCTATAATTTAATGCCGCATAACCTAAAAATATATTTGAGTACAGCTGTTCCCGAACACTGGCTCTCTGATTAAAGCTCTATTTTTGCCTTTACGAAAAAGTCTTTTCTGCAAAAGTTTTATAGAATTTAATGCTGTGTAACCTAAACTTATTTCAAAATATACCGGGTGTTCAGGAAGACTGGGTTTTTTCATTATAGCTCTATTTTTACTTTTAGGAAAAAATGTTTCCTACAAAAGTTGTACAGAATTCAATGATGATATTCTTTGGAAATAAAATAGCGGATAAAATGGGAAGAAAATTGAAATATAGGGAAAATCGTCAACTAATTTTTTTAAAGTTGTAATTTATGGGATATTATAAAAGGAAATAGGGAAAATAGACAAGGAAAACGCAATAACAAAGAAGAGAATAGGGAAAGGGAATAGAATTTGATTTCAGTTCTATTTTTGCTTTCAGGAAAGAAGTCTTATCTACAAAAGTTTTCTATAATTTAATGCCGCATAACCTTAAAATATATTAGAGTACACAATATTTTCCACTACACAGGGTGTTCACGAAGATTGAGTCTTTGATTAAAGCTTTAGCTTTGCTTTTAGAAAAAAAATCTTTTCTACAAAAGTCTTATAGAATTGAATGCTGCATAACCTAAAAATATTTTCAAATATACCGAGTGTTCAGGAAGACTGGGTTTTTTCACAATAGCTCTATTTTTGCTTTTAGGAAAAAATCTTTTCTACAAGAGTGTTATAGAATTGAATGCTGCATAAGTTAAAAATATTTTCAAATACACCGGGTGTTCAGGAAGACTGGTTTTGTTTTTCATTATAGCTCTATTTTTGCTTTTAGGAACAAATCTTTTCTACAAAAGTTGTACAGAATTCAATGCCGCATAACCTAAACATATTTTCGACTATACAGGGTGTTCCAAAAGTAAAAACAAAAGAAAACTACTTAAAACGTATTGCACATTATAAAAGATGATTCTCAAGTGAATAGCCTTCCTCAAGTACCATCTTCCTCGACTCCTAGATGCGCCAGCATCTAGTTAATAATAATAAAAGGCGTACAGTCTGTTCTTTTCTACTCTCTGTCGCACACCATAGGCGTCGCCCTATCTAGAGCGTGTAAATTCGGCGAGAAAAACTATTACGGCTAAGGATCGGGAAGCGGAACAGATTAAAAGGGAAATTGTAGACTGGTGAACGGGCGACGGCGGTCGCACTGGACCCCGGGTATTTAGGTTTATCGTTAAAAATAGGGAAAGGGGAGAAAATTCGCGGAAATGTAAATTGTGATGGGTGCGAGCGCGGCGAACGTCGCTGAAGACCGAGAAATGTCACATGGCGACTTACGATCGATTTGGCATTGTCAAAGTTGGGCAATTTCGTATGTTCGCTGCGAGGTTGAGATGATATTGGGGAATGGGATTAATGTGGAAAAGACGTCTCACATGCTTCGTCTTGCGGTTTGAACCCTAAAATGGGGTCGAGATGCGTTATTTTTCTCAAAAAGACCCGATTCATAGAGGCGTGTTTGCCGGCGATGAGGTTGGAATTTATGGCCGGTTTCGTAGATTGTCAACAGCATCTGTCACACGGAAAAATGACGCGAACTTCGGGAGACAATTTCGAGCGTAAATGGGGGTACAAGGGACACATAATGAGTCGAAACGTGACCAGAGAGATGTTAAGTGCCTGAATGATTCGTCAGTATATGAGAAAATGTGGAATAATTGGAGAACTATTGTCATTTGCGATGGTATTAATTTCATAACCTAATCTGCTATTTGGGGCTACAATAATAGCGATTTAAGATAATTTAACGTTTATTGGAAGGTTGAAAAGGTTCGTAATACACGCTCAAATATGTTTCTGATTAAAATTATACAGTTTTTAGCGAAATTATTGAGCCAGGATCAAGTAAGATGTCAAACTATCGAACCACGAAAAGCGTCAACGTATCGCGCTAATTTTAGCACGAAAAAATACATTACACTAAGCAAATTATCGTCGATATGGTTATTTACGTGACAGATATTAACCGCTTTGATGCTAAAAAGTGCCCATTTCTACAGAACGATTCGATTTATGGAGTCATGTTCGACTGGCCTGTCAAAGATAAATTAATATTTAATATGCATCTTTTAATGAGGTAAATTTCATATTTTTCAACCTCTCTACAACCATGAGGAGAAGAATATTATAAGAGTGACACCATATAGTATATTAATCGACCCCTAGAAATGTCATTTGAAATGTCGAAAGATGCAGCGAGCAGAGAACAATCCCTTTCCGATGCAAGTTATTTCAAATCCTTTTTTTACCCATTCAACATATTATAGGAGAAGGAAATGATTACGATATAATAGATTTGTGTCTGTTCTCTATTTCTTACCATTATTGTTACATATATAATACAAAACAGTTTAAAGCGATGTTGTGTTTCATTCATATTCGATAATGTCATGAGGCACACAGTTATATATATCATCTTTTAAGTGAATATTATTTGTAGTGATTTCGATACATATATTTCTTAGAAGTATTAGATTTGGATTGTATTTCAAAAGTTTCTACATACCAAGTATCGAATGTATCATATTAAATTTATTTAATTATGGAATATACAAGTTAATTTTTAAAATTTCAATCTACAAGGACAATATTATTGAAACTTTAAATAGTAAAGAGAGCAAACAGGTGGGTAGATATGCAAATATCTTTTTTTATTACATACTATTACCTTAAGCGATGAAAGATTTAATGTGCTATTCAATTTTGATCGGTTGAATTATTCATTTCTGTTCTAGCACTTTTAAAACACTCAATAAACAATTTACAGCTTCACATATTCGCACATATATATTTAGAAAATTTGTGGTTGCAGTATATTAAATACATCGCATATATTTATTTAAAGAGCCCTTATGATCCCCCTCCGAAGAAATTTGTGGTAACCCTGTGATAATTTTAGAAGAATGTCCAGTTACGTTGTAACCTTCATTAGAATTAAAGGTAAAACATTAGTTTTTTTATGGTGATTATGCCTACGATGCCATTTAAATGGGTGCTCGATAACATCCGAGGAACAAGACAATTTAAGCACAGAGCGATTAGCTTTCATTATTATTATCGATTTGACTGGCACACTGTTTCATTGATTATATTTAAAAGAGTTTAAGCAGCTATCAAGATATAATTCTTCTGTAAATATCAATAAGATACACTAATTTTAATAAGTGTTTTTTATTAAAATCTGTACACCATCAAACGACATAACTGTATTTATTCCACATATATATTAGAAAATTTGTGGTTGCAGTATATTAAATACATCGCATATATTTATTTAAAGAGCCCTTATGATCCCCCTCCGAAGAAATTTGTGGTAACCCTGTGTTATTTTTAGAAGAATGTCCAGTTACGTTGTAACCTTCATTAGAATTAAAGGTAAACATTAGTTTTTTTATGGTGATTATGCCTACGATGCCATTTAAATGGGTGCTCGATAACATCCGAGGAACAAGACAATTTAAGCACAGAGCGATTAGCTTTCATTATTATTATCGATTTGACTGGCACACCGTTTCATTGATTATATTTAAAAGAGTTTAAGCAGCTATCAAGATATAATTCTTCTGTAAATATCAATAGGATACACTAATTTTAATAAGGTGTTTTTATTAAAATCTGTACACCATCAAACGACATAACTGTATTTATTCCACATATACATATTTCATCGATACTACTGTCTTGACTAAAAACACTCTTCAATTTATTTTTATATTCAATACTGCACGACACTAAAGACATCTGCGTGGGAACCATTCTTCACATTTCTAAAAGGAACGTATTTAATTACCAATAATCCATAATATCTTCACTAACAAACTTACTGAGGTCGGTTTTTCATATCTAACGACGCTTCCCATCATTTAGAGCAATTACTAATTGTAAAAACACGTTGGAATATTGAATTAGCACGACGAAAATAAGAGAATGTCAACCAGGATTACGGTCGTGGTTGACATTATACCTTTTAAACGTCAACAATTATAGGCGCGTTCACACATTGACGGGTAAATGCGTGTTCAGCCGATGAAAAGCGGTGAAATATTTGTCGCTTCTAAGAAATCGTATGCGGTAAACTGCTCATATAGCGAATTTATTTTTCGAAAGCACACGTAACTTAATTATGTTTACTTAAAGATGTTTTTAAATCATTATTTTTATTACTTCGTTTGCCGGCATGTTCTATGAACGCCTATGTGACAAATGATATAGATGATATTAGCCGGATACACAGTGAGATGCGACATGTTCGGCCGAGTTCGGATTTGTCGTCGGAAAATGTCGAGTACTTATGTACTTCTTATGTCTTATGATTTTTAAACCGCGTATACTATGTGGCATTTATATTCGTAAATATTTTTTAATGCATGAAATCTACAGTGTTTTTCGATTTATTACTCTACGCGTGAAGTATATCTATCGCTTTTATTAATAGTGTGTATTAAAACAAAATAGAAATTCAATCATTGCGTAAAAGTGGAGTATGTTGAAGACACTATAAAATATTATCACAATAATAGCGGGAAATTTAATTTTTGCAGCTTGGTGGTACTAGAAGTATAGAAGCGCAATTTTTTTTTTTTAAGTTTGAGATTGCGATTTTTTTGAGCCACTATTTGGGATTATAGCATTAAAAACTAGATGGCGCGTCTAAAATGGAGGAATATTATTAAAAAATGATATTTTGCAACAAACATTTGTGGGTGCTTGGATCGTTGCATTTGATGCATTGTTTGGAAAAATAAAATGACGGATAAAATAGGAAGAAAATTGAAATATAGGGAAAATCGTCAACTATTTTTTTAAAGCTGTAACTTATGGGATATTATAAAAGGAAATGGGGAAAATAGACAAGGAAAACACAATAACGAAAAAGAGAATAGGGAAAGGGAATAGAATTTGATTTCAGCTCTATTTTTGCTTCTAGAAAAGTAGTCTTATCTACAAAAGTTTACTAGAATTTAATGCCGCATAACCTAAAAATATATATGAGTACAGCTGTTCCTGAACACTTGCTATTTGATTACAGCTCTATTTTTGCGTTTAGGAAGAAATCTTTTCTACAAGAGTGTTATAGAATTGAATGCTGCATAACCTAAAAATATTGTCAAAAATACCGGATGTTTAGGAAGGCTGGGTTTTTTCATTATAGCTCTATTTTTGCGTTTAGGATGAAATCTTTTCTACAAGAGTGTTATAGAATTGAATGCTGCATAACCTAAAAATATTTTCAAAAATACCGGGTGTTTAGGAAGGCTGGGTTTTTGCACTATAGCTCTATTTTTGCGTTTAGGATGAAATCTTTTCTACAAGAGTGTTATAGAATTGAATGCTGCATAACCTAAAAATATTTTCAAATATACCGGGTGTTCAGGAAGACTGGGTTTTTTCGTTATAGCTCTATTTTTGCGTTTAGGATGAAATCTTTTCTACAAGAGTGTTATAGAATTGATGCTGCATAACCTAAAAATATTTTCAAATATACCGGGCGTTCAAGAAGACTGGGTTTTTTTCGTTATAGCTCTATTTTTGCTTTTAGGAAAAAATCCTTCCTACAAAAGTTGTACAGAATTGAATACTGCATAACCTAAAATTATTTTTAACAATACCGGGTGTTCAGGAAGACTGGTTTTTTTCATTATAGCTCAATTTTTGCGTTTAGGATGAAATCTTTTCCACAAGAGTGTTATAGAATTGAATGCTGCATAACCTAAAAATATTTTCAAATATACCGGGTGTTCAGGAAGACTGGGTTTTTTCATTATAGCTCAATTTTTGCGTTTAGGAAGAAATCTTTTCTACAAGAGTGTTATAGAATTGAATGCTGCATAATCTAAAAATGTTTTCAAAAATACCGGGTGTTCAGGAAGACTGGGTTTTTCGTTATAGCTCAATTTTTGCGTTTAGGAAGAAATCTTTTCCACAAGAGTGTTATAGAATTGAATGCTGCATAACCTAAAAATATTTTCAAAAAATACCGGTGTTTAGGAAGACTGGGTTTTTTCACTATAGCTCTATTTTTGCGTTTAGGATGAAATCTTTTCTACAAGAGTGTTATAGAATTGAATGCTGCATAACCTAAAAATATTTTCAAATATACCGGGTGTTCAGGAAGATTGGGTTTTTTTACTATAGCTCTATTTTTGCGTTTAGAATAAAATCTTTTCCACAAGAGTGTTATAGAATTGAATGCTGCATAACCTAAAAATATTTTCAAATATACCGGGTGTTCAGGAAGACTGAGTTTTTTTCGTTATAGCTCTATTTTTGCGTTTAGGAAGAAATCTTTTACACAAGAGTGTTATAGAATTGAATGCTGCATAACCTAAAAATATTTTCAAATATACCGGGTGTTCAGGAAGACTGGGTTTTTTCATTATAGCTCAATTTTTGCGTTTAGGAAGAAATCTTTTCCACAAGAGTGTTATAGAATTGAATGCTGCATAACCTAATAATATTTTCAAAAATACCGGGTGTTTAGGAAGACTGGTTTTTTTCACTATAGCTCTATTTTTGCGTTTAGGATGAAATCTTTTCTACAAAGTGTTATAGAATTGAATGCTGCATAACCTAAAAATATTTTCAAATATACCGGGTGTTCAGGAAGACTGTTTTTTTTTCGTTATAGCTCTATTTTTGCGTTTAGGAAGAAATCTTTTACACAAGAGTGTTATAGAATTGAATGCTGCATAACCTAAAAATGTTTTCAAAAATACCGGGTGTTCAGGAAGACTGGTTTTTTCATTATAGCTCAATTTTTGCGTTTAGGAAGAAATCTTTTCCACAAGAGTGTTATAGAATTGAATGCTGCATAACCTAAAAATGTTTTCAAAAATACCGGGTGTTTAGGAAGACTGGGTTTTTTCACTATAGCTCTATTTTTGCGTTTAGGATGAAATCTTTTCTACAAGAGTGTTATAGAATTGAATGCTGCATAACCTAAAAATATTTTCAAATATACCGGGTGTTCAGGAAGACTGGGTTTTTTCGTTATAGCTCAATTTTTGCGTTTAGGAAGAAATCTTTTCCACAAGAGTGTTATAGAATTGAATGCTGCATAACCTAAAAATATTTTCAAAAATACCGGGTGTTTAGGAAGGCTGGGTTTTTTCACTATAGCTCTATTTTTGCGTTTAGGAAGAAATCTTTTCTGCAAGAGTGTTATAGGATTGGATGCTGCATAACCTAAAGTTATTTTCAAATATACCGGGTGTTCAGGAAGACTGGTTTTTTTTCACTATAGCTCTATTTTTGCGTTTAGAATAAAATCTTTTCTATAAGAGTGTTATAGAATTGAATGCTGCATAACCTAAAAATATTTTCAAATATACCGGGTGTTCAGGAAGACTGAGTTTTTTTCGTTATAGCTCTATTTTTGCGTTTAGGAAGAAATCTTTTACACAAGAGTGTTATAGAATTGAATGCTGCATAACCTAAAAATATTTTCAAATATACCGGGTGTTCAGGAAGACTGGGGTTTTTTCATTATAGCTCAATTTTTGCGTTTAGGAAGAATCTTTTCCACAAGAGTGTTATAGAATTGAATGCTGCATAACCTAATAATATTTTCAAAAATACCGGGTGTTTAGGAAGACTGGTTTTTTTCACTATAGCTCTATTTTTGCGTTTAGGATGAAATCTTTTCTACAAAGTGTTATAGAATTGAATGCTGCATAACCTAAAAATATTTTCAAATATACCGGGTGTTCAGGAAGACTGGGTTTTTTTCGTTATAGCTCTATTTTTGCGTTTAGGAAGAAATCTTTTACACAAGAGTGTTATAGAATTGAATGCTGCATAACCTAAAAATGTTTTCAAAAATACCGGGTGTTCAGGAAGACTGGGTTTTTTCATTATAGCTCAATTTTTGCGTTTAGGAAGAAATCTTTTCCACAAGAGTGTTATAGAATTGAATGCTGCATAACCTAAAAATGTTTTCAAAAATACCGGGTGTTTAGGAAGACTGGGTTTTTTCACTATAGCTCTATTTTTGCGTTTAGGATGAAATCTTTTCTACAAGAGTGTTATAGAATTGAATGCTGCATAACCTAAAAATATTTTCAAATATACCGGGTGTTCAGGAAGACTGGGTTTTTTTCGTTATAGCTCAATTTTTGCGTTTAGGAAGAAATCTTTCCACAAGAGTGTTATAGAATTGAATGCTGCATAACCTAAAAATATTTTCAAAAATACCGGGTGTTTAGGAAGGCTGGGTTTTTTCACTATAGCTCTATTTTTGCGTTTAGGAAGAAATCTTTTCTGCAAGAGTGTTATAGGATTGGATGCTGCATAACCTAAAGTTATTTTCAAATATACCGGGTGTTCAGGAAGACTGGGTTTTTTTCACTATAGCTCTATTTTTGCGTTTAGGAAGAAATCTTTTCTACAAAAGTTGTACAGAATTAAATGCTGCATAACCTGAACATATTTTCGACTATATAGGGTGTTCCAAAAGTAAAAACAAAAGAAAACTGCTTAAAACGTATTACACATTATAAAAGATGATTCTCAAGTGAATGGGGACCGACTTTAAGAAATCACCTTCCTCAAGTACCACCTTCCTCAACTCCTAGATGCGCAGCATCTAGTTAATAATAATAAAAGGCAATAGGTGTGGCCTTTTCTACTCTCTGTCGCACACCATAGGCGTCGCCCTATTCCGTGCGTGTAAATCGGGAGTGAAAAAGTCCGCCGGAATAGACGCCGAGGGGGAAACGGATTAAAAGGGAAATAATAGAGGGGCGAAGGGGTAGCGGGGGTATCTACTGCATAGGCGTATCGAGATTAATAGTTAAAAATAGGTCAAGGGGAGAAAATTCGCGGAAATGTAAATCGCGATGGGTGCGAGTTAGGCGAACGTCGCTGAAGACCGAGAAATGTCACTTGGCGAATTTCGACCGATTTGGCATTGTCAAAGTTGGGCATTTTGGTGCGATCGCCACAAGGCAGAGAAGGTGTTTGAGAGTGGGATTGCTGTGGAAATGCCTTCACGCATGTTTCCTCTTGCCGATCGAACCCTAAAATGGGGTCGAGACGCGAAATTTTTCTCAAAAAGAGCCGATTTATATAGGTGTGTTTTGCCGGCGATGAGTTTGGAATTATGGCGGGTTTCGTGGGATGTCAGATGCCGCTGTCACGCGGTGAAATGTCGCGAACTTCGGGAGACGATTTTGGAACGTAAAAAGGGGGTACAAGGGACACGTAATGAGTCGAAACGTGACGAGAGAGATGTTTGGAAGCCTGTATGATTCGTTTGCATATGGTAAAATGTGAAATAATTCGAGAATAATAGTCATTTGTGATGGTATTAATTTCATAACCTAACATGCTATTTGGGGCAACAATAAATAGCGATTGGGGATAATATAACGTTAATTAGAAGGTAGAAAAGGTTCGTTATACACGCCCAGGTATGTTTCTGATTAAAATTATACAGTTTTTAGCGAAATTATTGAGCCAGGATCAAGTAAGATGTCAAACTATCGAACCACGAAAAGCGTCAACGTATCGCGCTAATGTTAGCACGAAAAGTATACATTACCGCAAAATTATCGTCGATATGAAGATTTACGTGACAGATATTACCGCTTTCATGCTAAAAAGGGCCCGACTAACGCTCATTTCTACAGAATGATTCGATTTATGGAGTCGTGTTTGACTGGTCTGTCAGAGATAATTTATGTGTCTTTAAATGAGGTAAAATTCATTTTTTCAAGCTCTCTACAATCATGAGGAGAAGAATATTATAAGAGTGACACCATATAGTATATTAATCGACCCCTAGAAATGTCATTTGAGATGTCGAAAGATGCAGCGAGCAGAGAACAATCCCTTTCCGATGAAAGTTATTTCAAATCTTTTTTTTACCCGTTCAACATACTATAGGAGAAGAAAACGATTACGATATAATAGATTTGGGTGTCTGTTCTCTATTTTTTACTGTTATTGTTACATATATATAATACAAAACAGTTTAAAGCGAAATAAATGATTCGATTCGAGTTAAGAATTTTTAAAAACAAAAGCTTTTATTGAACGCAAATTACAAAAAGAAACAAACTATTCTGTGTCTACAATACGACTGAATTAAACTGTATGTAAAATAAGACAAGTTGGTATTCTTCTTATCAGCTGTACGTGATGATTCGCATTGTTCCCATGGTCATCTCTCAGTACGGCCACAGTACGGCTCATGTTACTCCTCCCCGCTTAGAAAGGATCTTGACGGCTAACGTCGGAAAGAACCGTTGAGTTCCTGGATGCTTTCCTAAATCTTTTATACAGTAATACTTTACAATATTTGAAACTTATTACAAAAATTATTACAATTACAATACCAATAACAAAGTAATTTATTTTTGAGTTATTATTGATAGTCTTTTCTAGATGTGGCAATTTCAAATTCTTAATATCATCATTTATCTTATTATAGTTATTTACGTTAATTTTATTTAAATGAATTGAATTCGTTTCTTTTACATCATAAATATTTGCATCTATATTTGGTAAATTAAATATTTGACCTTTAATAAGTTCTTTTTGGAAATAGAATTTTTCATTATTTATTTGAATTATACACTTTGGTTTTAATTTTAATAATACGTTGCCAACTATTTCCAAGATACCTATTTCACTACAATTATAAGTTAGCTTAATTTTGTTAGGTGTATAAATCAATAATTCTGCTTGTCCAATTTGCTGTACTAATGTATCTTTTAAATATACACTTATTTTTTCACATGTATCACTATTCTTCATTAGATTCAATAAACAGCTGTCGTCGTGAGGCAATGGTTCTTCTCCACATATGTAGACATCTTCTAATTTGGACATAACTGTGTCTCCAAAGCATAGGTACTATTTGCAGTAACAAATACGGCCTGGGCAATAGGAAATTTGTTTATTATAAGGAATAGCAAAATATGATAAAGGTTATATATGGATTCGTATAATATAGGAACAGATATTCTAAATATAACTTCCTTACTACTGATGTAGTTTTGGATACTAAAATACATATAATAATTAAATGTATTCTTAAAAACTAATAACTGGTTAGGATTATATAGGGATTTTAATTGGTAATTGATCTCCCTTATTTCATTTGCGGTTAAAATAGATGGATGTACTTTATTCATGCTTGAAAATATAATAGCATCTTGAACTTCTATTAAGATGTTTAACATTATGTTAGTGTTTTGCATTATGAGTTCATTAGCGTCTTTTACCATTTCGAGAAATTCTATTTGTTCCAAAATTGTAGTCAATGAATTGATTCTTTTGCTAATAATCATTTGATTATCTTGTACTTCTTTAAACGTTTCCGTTAACCGGTTTGCGATCGATTTTAAGATCGACATACTACATTCCTGTTGTTTTCGTAGATTTTCTTGATTTGTATACAATTGTTCCAATGCGGCATCAATTCGATTCTTTTCTTCGTTATCCATTATTCCAAATAACCAATTGGCTGCGTTGCCGACAATATTCAATGGTGATCTTTTATTTCTTATAAATTCAGGAAATATAGTTTCAAGTTTATTTTTAACTTGACTAATACTACGAACGGTCTGTGCGATTAATGAATATATTGATTTAAATTGACCTTCGTTTAATTGCCGTGTAAATTATGTGTATTTTTAGTATATCTATACCCTAATATAGATAATGGGGGTTTGACTTTACTATTAAGTGTATCATTGACCTTCTTAATTTGTTCCATTAATATATTAACATTTTTAAATAAATTTTCAGCTTCGATTTTATATATGAAATCGTGACGCTTTTGTATTAATCTGGCTTCGCCTAATTTATATGGTAAAATGAAGTTGTTAATTTGCTTCACTTGTAGTTGGCTGGTTATTATTCTCAGCACCACTAATATTAGGAGTGTCCGTATTGGTTTCATCCTGCAACAAAGATTTCTTAATAAATTTCCTTTTCTTTTTAATAACATCTTTTGATAATTTAGTACCTTTTTGCGTTTCGATAGTTTTTTGATTTACTTTTGCTACTTTTTCTTTACTAAATTTCGGCTTTAATTTGTTCCTAAATTTCTTTTTAACGTAAACTGATTGTTGCTCTTCTATATCATCTATTCGTTTCTATCTACATTTACTTTTTCACAAATTCTTCTTTATTCTTTTCTAAATATATTAAATTTCTTTGTTAATTGCTTTGATTTGCTCAGCTCTATTATTAATAAATCTTGTGTGATACGTTCTTCAGTTAAATCAAAGGTAAATTCGTTTCTGAATTGCCGTTTATGACTTCGAAAGGAGTAAATTTAGTACTCGAATGTATAGGGGAAACTGGGGAAGCTTCAACCACGGGGAAGATACAACCATTGATTGTGTCTTTTAACTAGTTTAAAATTGCCGCGCATTCTTCCAAGCATAATGTGCCAGTCAGTTGGCTTGTCTTGTGTGAATAATTTAGTGGACGCCGTATCAAAGGGTAACTTTTTATTAAAGATTTGTGATTTTAACGCTTTTAAGGTAAGTATCTGTTACTTAAGGTTTTCTATGACATAGTGTGTTTTTCTTGAGTGCTTAAAATATTGAAATCATAGGTGAATTTATATAGTTTTGGGTTAGTTTTAGTGCGTAGAACATAACCTTAAGAAATTACCTACTTCTTATTTAGCCATCTAAATACACTGTGTGCTGGTGGGGTAAATACAACCAAGTTTTATGGGGAACATTCAACCATTAGATCTAATCCCGTGTGTGTTTGCACCGTAGTTTTTTTCAATAATTTCATATATTTTTGCAGATGCCGCGTGTGTACGTTAGGAAAACAAATCGAACAATCGATGAAAGAGGAATGAAATTAGCGTTGAAAGATTGCTTTAGGAGAAGAATTTCAATTCGAGAGGCGGCAAGGCGCTATAACATCAAAAGGGATACTCTTATGTCGAGAATGAAAGCTGTTAAAAAAAGGGCCCTAGAAGAAAAGTATTGCAATTCATCTGATTCTGGTATGTCGTCGGAGGAAGAAGAAAGAAAGTTCCATAGCAAATACTCAGTTCTACAAGTTTTCTCAGTCAGTGAAGAAAATAGTTTGGTTGAATATATAAAAAAATCATCAACCTTGCATTATGGTATGTCAAAGAAACAAGTGAGGGTCCTTGCTTTTGAATATGCTTTAAGGTTGCCATGTAGAATGCCACGCAATTGGAATGAAAATAAGATAGCAGGTATGTTAAATGTTAAAATGTTTAATTTGTTTTTATAATATACATATGGGTATAATTTTGTTTTAGGTGAAGATTGGTTGTTTTGCTTTATGTCTAGGCATCCTGATTTGGCCCTACGGAAGCCCGAGAGTACCAGTATTCTACGTGGAATGGGGTTTAACAAAGCTAGGGTAGAAGAATTTTTTGAAAACTATTGTTCTTTGCTAGAAATGTTTAAATTTAGGGCTGAACAAATTTATAATTTAGATGAAACCGGTATTACCACGGTTATGAGAGCTCCACGAGTAATTAGTGAAAAGGGGAAAAAACAGGTAGGTCAGGTATCTTCGGGAGAAAGAGGAGAGCTGGTAACATTTGTTGGGATAGTAAATGCAATGGGAAATGCTCTTCCTCCAGCATATGTTGTTCCAAGATTACGTCATCCTGAGAACTACATCACTGGAGCCCCTACTTCCTCCTTAATTTTGAATAACAAATCAGGATGGATGACAAAGGAACTTTTTCCGAAAGTCTTAAATCACATTATGGCGCAGACTCGTTGCTCAAAGGAACAGCGTATTTTGCTACTTTTGGACAACCACGAGTCACATATCTCGTACGAATCTATCAAATTTTGTAAAGCTAATGGGATTTCTTTATTGTCTTTTCCACCACATAGCACACATCGACTACAACCCCTAGATGTTGGTGTTTATGGTCCATTTAAGGGTTCGTTAGTTGTTGCATTTAACGATTGGCTACTATCAAATCCCGGTAAAGCGATTACTATTAGGAATATTGGAGAGTTATCAGCAGTGGCATTTTACCGAACCTTTTCTATATCTAATATAACAAATGCATTTAAGAAAACTGGAATCTGGCCATTGAACAGACAAGCTTTTAGCGATGAGACTTGCCGCTAGCACTGTGACTGATGACAACTATGTGCCAAATCCTGAAGCTTTTGTCAATCAAGAAGATGTAAGGTCTCAAAGCAGCGATTTAAGTAAAAGTGAAGAGAGCAATATTAGAGACAAAAGTAAAGCAGTGACAAGTTTTCAGGTGCGCAGCTTATTAGATGTTGAAGTAGATGCCACTGCTTCGACATCCAAGGACAATACTAAAAAGACAGAGAAGCACGGCAATCAAACAAATATACTTCAAGTAGAAAACGTCGACCTTATCCGAAAGCAAAAATAGAAAAAAAGCGACAAAGAAAAAGAGAATCCAAATCAAAAATATATACTTCTACTCCAATGATGGACGAAATTAAAGCAGCGGAGGAAGAAAGAAATAGAAAAACATCTTTAAAGTTAGCGAAGACGACCAAACGAAAAGTTTTTTCTCAAATTCACAACGAAACTGATGTGAGCGATTCGTCTTTTGAGGTAGCCAATTCTGATGTGGCTCTTGATGAGTTCTCTATGGTTATAGAAAAAGACTTTATTGTTAAGATAAATGATTTCGTCTTAACAAAATTTTGCACAAAAACTAACAAAATTTATTACATAGGTCAAGTTTTGTCACGGGAACAAAATCAATATGACGTTAAATTCCTGAGACGTAAACATAACACTGATACCTTTGCGTTTCCGGTTGTTGACGACATTTCAAGCGTAGAAAGAGATGATATTGTTATGGTACTTCCACCTCTGGAAAGCTCTGGAACAGCCAGAACAGGTTCGCTTTATTATTTTAAATTTAATTTTAAAGGCTGGAATGTGCGGTAAATTAAAAATCCTGTTTTTTTTGTTTAATATATTATGTCTAATATTTAAAAATTTTGGCCTTCTATTTTTGCCCATTTTTATATTATTCTTTTTTATATCGACCCACTCCTTTGTGTATCTTACTAACTAAGGTTTACGATACATTATAACTCAACAATAAACAATTTGAATTTGATATAAGTTCTTTTTTATTTGTGGTTGAATCTTCCTAGTTCATGGTTGAGTCTACCCCGGCACTGGGGAAGATACAACCAAATGCAATTTTTTTTTCGAAATCGTGTAAAAATACAGAGTAAAATATTTAGAGAATACAAAGACAAAAATAGGTATAAAAAACAATAAAATGCTTAACTTCTCACAAAATGTCAAAAATTAAAATTTTATTTTCAAGATATTAATGTAAAATTAGAAAGCGGTTGTATCTTCCCCAGTTTCCCCTACTATTATTGTAACTTAATATAGCATTCACTAATTGATTTTCGAAAGATGACATGTCATCTTCTAATAATCTGCATCTAATTGATTCTGCTAAAGTATTATGAAATCGTTCTACAATTCCATTTGATTTTGAGTTACCTACTGATGTAATATGTAATTTGATTTTATGTAATTTACAAAATTCTTTTAATAAAATATTGTCGAACTCTTTACCAGAGTCTGCAATTATAATTCTTGGGATTCCGTGGTGACTTGTAAATTTTATTATACCGTTTATTATGGTATTCGAATTTTTATCCGATATTAAATATGCCTGGGCGTATTTTGAAAAATGATCAATAATCGTTAGTATTATTCTATTATTCATAAATAATAAATCTATATGCAGTTGTTCAAAAGGTTTCTTAGGGGTATAAGTATGAGAAATTGGTTGAGTTTGAGGAGCTCGATCATACTTTGCTAATTGACATATTTCGCAATTATTAATATAGGTACTAATTGATTTTTCTAAGTTTGGCCAATAGTATTTCCTCTTTAATGATTGATATACTTCGTTAATACCTCGATGTGATGTTTTTCCTTCATGATAATATTTAATTTTAACTTGTTGTTCATCTTTTATCTTCAATATCTTCTACAATTTTATTTGAAATTTCTACTTTTAATTTAGTAAATGATTCTTGAATAATTTGAATAATTTCTCTTTCTATATTTTTGTGTTTAAAGTAAATAACATTCTTTTTATCGGTTACTAAACATTCTTTTAAAGCTTTTACAATATTTTCTCTATAAGTTGTTAAAGGTAATGTTAGAGAAATTCTAGTTTTATCAAACACTTTAATTGTTCTTAGTATAGGATTTGTCGTATTATGCGTTGCGTCTAATATAATTTGATGATCTGCGATATTTAATAATTTTTCCGAATATGGAATTGAAATTTCTACGTCACCGTTTACTGAATGGATAGTGTTGTCTGTATTACTTTCATTTTCGTCACTTATCTGAATAACTGACTGTGAATTTGGATCAGGGTTTGTTTCAAGTGGTAAATCCTTTAAAACTTCATTTAATTCGTCTATAATATTTTGATCAATTTCGTCATCGGTTTGAACCAATAAAGATTCTGAATCATTATCAATTGTATTTACATAATTTTCCTGTTCTTTAATTTTAATTCGTGATAATGGGTCGGCTTGATTTAATTTTCCTTTTTTATACTGTATTTCATAATCGTATTCGCATAGTTTTAATCGCCATCGTGTTAAACGTGAATTGGGATCTTTTATAGAAAATAACCATTGTAATGGTTTATGGTCTGTTTTGATTATAAATTTTGTACCATATAAGTACGGTCGGAAATGTTTACATGCCCCCACACAATTGCAAGCATTTCTTTTTCGATAGTCGAGTAATTTATTTCTGCTGGATTTAACGTTCGCGATGCGTACGCTATTGGGTGATTATCTTGAGATAAAATTGCGCCTATTGCAAAATTCGAGGCGTCAGTTGTTAATTCAAATTGTTTTGAAAAATCAGGATATTTTAAAACAGGGTCATTGCATAATAAAGTTTTACATTTTTCAAATGCATCTATAAATTCGGGGGTATGTTTTACTGATTCTCCTTTACGTAAACATTTTGTTAAGGGTTTAGTAATTTTGGCAAAATTATTTATAAATTTTCTGTAATAGCCTAATAAGCCTAAGAATGATTTAATGTCTCTTTGCGTATTCGGTATAGGGAATTGTTTAATAACTTCTATCTTTCTTGGATTTGGTTTTATAACCTTTCGGTGTTATAATGTGACCTAAATATTCTGTTTCTTTTCTTAAGAACTCACATTTATCTATTTGCAATTTTAAGTTCGCATTTCGTAACCTTTCAAAAACTAATTTCAAGTGTTTCATATGTTCCTCTAAAGAAGGTGAGAATATAATTATATCGTCTAAATATACTAAGCAAAATGAATTTAATAAACCTTTTAAAATATCGTCCATTACTCGTTGAAATGTCGCCGGACTATTCTTTAAACAAATGGCATTCTCAAAAATTCATAGTGTCCGTGTTCGGTATTAAAAGCAGTTTTAGCGATTGATTCCGGATGCATTTGTATCTGATGATAACCGGATGCTAAGTCAAGGGTAGTAAAATATTGACATCTGCCAAGTTTATCTAAATATCTTCGATATTAGGATTGGATATCGATCGTCTACTGTCTTTTCGTTAATAGCGCGGTAGTCAATAACTAATCTAGTTTTCTTTATTCCAGATGCATCTAATTTTTTACTTACCAAATTTACAGGTGATCCCAAGGGCTTTGACTCGGCTAATTATATTATCCTCTAAAGTTTATCAATATGACTTTTATTTCTTGTTTGATTGCATGAGGAAATCGTCTTGCGCGTTGAAAAATTGGATTATTATCTTTCAATTTAATTTCGTGTTGAACATTACTGTTGCAACTCAATTTATCTTCGGGTTTCTTAAAAATATCAACGTAATTTTTACAAAGATGCAAAATACGAGATTTTTCTTCATTATTTAAATGATTGATTCTTAACATATTATTTAAACGTTCCATTGTTTCAGATTCATTAACCTGATAATGAAAAATGTGAAAGTTATCGAGAGGAATTGTTGATAAAGGTTTCAATTGGAATTCTGTTCTGTTTCTGACCAATTTGTATTTCAATTAATGCTTCGCCATTTTTTACGTATGTTATACAATTAGGAATATAAATACTGTTTTGTGTAAAATTTTCTATTAATACTTCTCCTTCAATATAATTTACAGATACTTTTCTTAATATTTTTGATTTAGCAGGAATTGTGATAGTGTCATATTTCTTAAATTTCAGTGGAATTTCATAGTTGTCTCGATAAAGTGTGCCTTTATTTAAATTATATTAAATTGCATAGATCTTAGATCTCTAAGCCTAATATACCGTCATAAAAATTATGAAATTTAAACATTAACATTTTTATAAAGCCGTTAGCTCTTAATTCATTAAAACAAGAATCATAGCACATTTATTTATTAAAACAGTACCGTTAGCAGTTCTTACTTCTAATGTTTCATTTACAATATTATTAGGATAACATTTGTGAACAATTTCGGGATCAATCATCGATATTGTACTTCCTGTATCTATAAGAAGTTTTAATGGTGGATTTTGAATTTGAATATACGGTAATTCATTGATTGCTAATCTATTGAGTTCTCCTGTGAGGCAGGCAAACGAAAATCCTCCTCTTGTTCGTTCGTTTGTTCTTCAGGGACGTTATTGGAAAATTCGTATGGTGGTGGTTCTATTGGCATATACCATAGTCCATTTTCTTCATTAAATATCAGTTGTGCTGATTGGTAATCCTCTTCGTCTTCTGTGTTGTTTAACTCGTTATAATTTACAGGTTTAGCTACTGCTGTTGAAATTCCTGACAT
This sequence comes from Protaetia brevitarsis, assembly GCA_004143645.1. Taxonomy (NCBI): domain Eukaryota; kingdom Metazoa; phylum Arthropoda; class Insecta; order Coleoptera; family Scarabaeidae; genus Protaetia; species Protaetia brevitarsis. Next base: position 345,498 of record RXPK01000078.1, read on the forward strand.
CGGGGTTGGTTTCTGATGATGGGAATTGTTATTTTGTCCTGGTGCCCATACGTTACGTTGTGAGCCAAATACTTGTTTGTTTGTGAATTGTTTAGAAGGTGGATTATATACTGGTTTAGGATAATTTTGTATAGGACCTCTTGGAAAAGAAGTTTGATAGGGTGTAAATTGATGTTGTTGTACAGGATTCTGATAATGTTGTCCTGGATAATAATTTGGTCGTGGTTGATAGGGAATTGGTTTATATACTGCGAAGGGTTTCTTATTATCGTGTGAAGGATTTGTTGTTTTGACTGATTTTAAAGCGTTCGATCGGGATTTAAAATTCTCGGCGTCTTGCACGTATCCTATAGCTTCTTCTAGTGATGTAGGTTTTAAGGGTTTGACGTGGACTTGAATGTCTTCTGGCAAATTTAATAAATATACTTCTAAGGCAGTTTGCGCATAAATAACTGCTCTTTGCGGTTTATGTTCTATACCTGGTGTTTGCGCTAATTTAGTGTTAAGTTTTGATAATAAATCTTGTAATCTGTGACCAAATGATATTGTATTTTCTTTTGGTGAATTTTTTATTCGTAAATTCTTGTACTAGTTGTCCAAAATCTCTTTTGTCCGAAAAATAATTATAAATAGCATCTTTTACACTTTCCCACGTATTTAATTCATTTCTTGATAAAATTAAAGTTTTTGCCCTATCTCTTAATCTGCCTAATATTGTTTGAAAAATTACATTCTTTACGTCCGCATTTGCCGCATATTTCGTACATATCTGATCGCATGAATTTATGAACAAATTTATACCGCTCGGTTCTCCGCAAATGTTGGTATTGCGTCTAATTCTATCTGAACAATTGGTAATTCATTTCTAATCCTAAGGTTTGGAAGCTTTCGACTAAATCGTCCAGTTTCGTGTTTCGGGTTTTACCAATTAAAGTAATGACAGGATTGTCACTTTCAAGGAAAAATTGGGATATCGACAATGGATATGTTTTCAATTAACGAAATAACTTGAATAGTTAAGGGAGCCGTACCGTAACAGAAATAGCACCTACCTTTCGTCTGGGAAGGCAAGCTGTCTTCGTGCTTCGGACGTTGGAATATTAGATTCAGCGAACGCAGTGCCGTGACCTGTCTGTGTTTTCTCTAATACTCGGTCCTCTTGCGTCTTTTTCCTAACTCTTCAGGTTGTTCTTAAAGCGTTGAAACACACCAAATTTTTCAATAAACTTGTAGAACATCCTACTGACTGCGCCAAATAAATGATTCGATTCGAGTTAAGAATTTTTAAAAACAAAAGCTTTTATTGAACGCAAATTACAAAAAGAAACAAACTATTCTGTGTCTACAATACGACTGAATTAAACTGTATGTAAAATAAGACAAGTTGGTATTCTTCTTATCAGCTGTACGTGATGATTCGCATTGTTTCCATGGTCATCTCTCAGTACGGCCACAGTACGGCTCATGTTACTCTAGAATAAATATTTTTATACCGTTTCACAAGTGCAGAATAAAAAACGATAAGTTAAGGAATAAAGCAGGTATAAGTTAACTGGCAGTCCGACAGTCGGATAAGTTTTTCCCGACCTTTTTCTTCGTTCTGATTGGTCAAAAGAAGTGAGAGATCTGAGAAAAGAAATCTGAAATTTCAAAACCATAACCTTGTTTTATTATTCTAAATATCCGTTTGCAGTATATAATAAATACTATTCCGCAGACATGCAGACATTGAAAGTTAGATTAGGTATTTCAATAATTTTTTTGTACAAATAATGGACATTATTGATGTGGCATTGTTTAAATTAGATGAAGAAGAAATGTTAAAATATTATGATAGGATTAGACGGCCCAAAAGATTTAAAACAAACTACACATACATAGATATGACAAACTATTTATTTATGTATTTAAAAATGCCTTACCGAATTATTTTTTTTTTAAATAGATGAAGTATTCTTTAATCGCTTTCGTCTGAGGAAAGATATTTGTTTTCTTTTACTGCAAGAAATTGAAGGACACATAAAGTCTCCAGCGAACAGAAATTCTGCACTAACTCCTGTGTTTTCGAATGGGCAGCGCCTTGATCAATTGTTGAATTTGATGATTATTAAGATCACTGCACTGAACATCCGCGATTCGCCACCCACGGTTGTAAGGCCGTATAGATCTAATTAACTCTTGATCGGCGACAGTTTGTAGATTAAATAACTATTATTGTGATTTTTCCGGCTAATGTTTTTTTACGGAAAAGAAAAATAAATAACTTTCTGATTACATCTGCCTTTTCTTTGTAGATAATTTCCTACAATGATAGACACAATGCAAACTCAATCCACTAGATGGCTATAAAATACCGTATATATCCAAGATAAATTTACCACTCCAGATCATGCGCACTAGTGGTCTCCCCTCTTACTAACCAATGAGTAGTTTCTTTATTATTCTTACAGTTACGAACTCACTGCCCTGAAGGCTGTACGACTGGGTTCTCCTAAATCACTAACTTGTTTACTATTATGCCTTTACTTTGTTAAATACTGAATTTATAGTTTAATTCTTAATAATTCAATGTACAAATGTGCTTCCGTTAATAAAACAGTGTAATCATTAATAACATGTATAACTTAGACAGACCTCCTTCGTTACATTCAGGATGTATGATTAGACTCGGAACAGCAAACACATGCACACTCCCATGTAGAACAAATACCCAGGTGTAGTTGATACAGCAAAATTTCTTATAATGTCGAACAATCCTTACGTTTCTTCTGTATATTATCAGAATAGAGGAAATACATGAATTTACATAGAAGATACCCTTCAACACCAGACGTAAGACAGGAAAACTACTTAATTCATTCCACTTGATAAAAATAAAATAAACCTTTCTAGAAGCTTTTTTATCAACAACCCCGTCACCAAGGATTTTTCATCATTTTCTCACAACGAATTACATTGGGCCACTAGCCCATTCAAGTAAGGTGAACACCTAGGATACCAGGATGTCGTACAGTTGCCAGACGATAAATTATATTCAATTTCCATGATTACTAACACGATCTAACCCAAATTATACTAGACTTACAAACAGGTGTGTATATAAAATAATAATTACATTTCAATATGGTTGATGGTTTCCCTCTTATGAAACACAGCACTATATATATTAACACTTAAAAAGAAACACACAAAACGGTACACAAATATCTTGGTTTGATTTGGAGACAGTATTGTTGTTGTTATCGGTTGTGTGGATGCTCTGATATTGATACCCTGATACTGAATTAGTTACAAGGTTGCTGGACATTTATATGCCTCGGGTAATGCATCAGGTAATCTAAAATACTGGGAATTGGTAATTGTAACTACCCTAAACTGATATTAAATTAAGAGTTCTCGGATTAACAATAAAGATTATACCCTAGGCCACACAACGAATGAATAATGAACAATAGATGCTTCCAAGAGAAGTATAAGTTTACAGAAATGTGGAAAAACCTTAGGATTAAGAATTGAGAACTAATGTAATTATACCATAAGTCATAAAATAAGGGTTTAACAGAAAAGTACAAGCGCTCACTAATAAGCGAGGGCTATTAAACGAATTATAAATAGTAGTTCGTCAACACAGGATTGTTGAAATGTATAACCTTAATTAAATGTGCAATTTGAATAATATACAAATGCGTCTAAGAGCTAAGACGATTAATGTAAATAAAGTGAACAAATAATAGTAGAGTATATTAAGGATTTGGAATTTCCCATTGTCACTTAATTCTAAATAGTTTGAATTGCTTATTGTAATAATTAACTGTTCGGGCAATGTATGAATTTGCACGAACATCCTGCTACAAAACTTTTACTAACATTGAGATTTTATGCAACAGGATCGATGCTACTAGTAGCACTGATTTCACTGGCATTAGTAAAACTTCTGCATGTAAATCTTTGAAAGTGGTGACCGCGATTTTATAGAATAGCACAATTCCCAAATATGTTAGGAGCAATAGATTGAACACACATTAGAATTGAATCATCTAGGGGCCCTGACGCAGAAGTATACAGGAATCGCAAGAGATTCTTTTCGTCGAATGTGCAAGTAGTGTGTGACGATAGACTACGAATACAAGATATAGTAGTTAGAGGTGATCAAACCATTTTTAACAGCAGTAGAATTAAAACACGATTTGAAACTGGCGAGATGGGTTATTCGGTACTTCTAGGAGACAGTGAGTATGGAATAACAAACTCTTATAACACCTCTATTAGAAGCAAATACTTCAGCAGAGAATCTTTTTAACGAGTCTCAGATTCGAAGTAGAAATGTAGTGGAAACAACGTTTGGGGTATTAAAAAGACGATTTCCTATTTTATCATTGGGAATGAGAGTGTCGTTGGAAACATCACAAGCTGTTACTGTGACAACTGCCATTTTTGCATAATTTGGCAATAAATGCAGGTGATGGTGAACCAATAAATGATATTCATATTGAAATGCAATTAGTGATCTTATCAGGCCGGGGTAGCGAAGCTACCAAATCCGCCCCTCTGCGCAAACTTAAGTGAAGTCCTTTTGATAGAACGGTATATTTTCGTCTACTGCGCAGATGTCGAAACGGCACTAATTGTTTTTCGCTTGACTTGTAATAATCCAATTTAAATAATTCTTTTTTGCCTAAAAGATGTATTCTGATCTACTACGCAGATGTCGAAACGGCACTAATGGTTTTTCGCTTGGCTTGCCGATTAAAATAATTCTTTTTAAAGGATTCGTGAATATTTCGCCTTGCTGCAAAAATGCTAGAAGGGTCGTTCTTTTGTTTATATCTATACTTCTCATCACGGTTTCCAACGTTCGTTGTCGCCCCCGCGCCTCTCACCGGAGTATTAGTTTAAAATTTACAAAACGTAAAACATTGAAATAATATCAAGCTGTTATTTTCACTTATCAAACATTGCCTTTATATTAAATATAAAATAAATTAAAATGAGACAGCACAAATTAATTATTAAGAAATTATGGAAAACAGGTAAATGAAAGAAAAATTTCATATTAACTCTTTAATCTGAAAAATAAAATTAAAAAATAATAATTGAATATGTATAACGTATTAATAATATTTAACGTGAGACTTACCAACATACAAAACGCTATAAGAATCAAAATTATAATTTTGATTAATAATTATTAATTGAAAATACGTATAAAAATTTAAAATCTTACCGATTGTATTCAAATTGTATTTTCAAATGTTTTATCTGGCCAGGCCGTGAATTTTATTACCCCACGGCCTGGCGTTCCAATGAAATATGACTAATTGTAAGTGCGTATTTATCATGATTATAATGTTCTACAAGTAAAAAATATAAGTTATATAATTATAATAAACCTCATGTACTTACGTTTGGATATAATTAGTTAAATAAGTCGGAACAACATTAAAGCTGACTCTGTTTAACTTCTCCAGGATGTATACGTTAATGCATATCCCGTTCTATTGCTTAAAGCGAGGTATCTGTTTTGTTGTCATCGGCATGGTGCTGTTTTTCAGATCTAGGACGCTGGAGTAGTGGGGATATGAGGATGTTCTATCCGCATGTAAGTTGACTGGGTAAAGAGCTGATGTGACTGCCCATGCAAAACATGCATCATCATCATTTACGTTGACGCATGCATGTTTCGCTTTTATAGACTTAGACAGGTCGATATAGGAGCTGCCGTTCATGGGTGTGTACTTGTTGATGTTTATTCCCAAATTCATCACCCTCTTGAGCACCCATCCGCTGTCCCTCTCAGCAAACTCCTCCTTTTATGATGGGTGTTGCAATCTTCTCATCAAACCATATGTTGATTTCACCCTGATAGATTGGTTAGTTGGACGCAGTAAAGTATTTATACTCTACTATACTTTTGTCTCCCATGACAATCACAAATTTATCGCAGAAAACCGCATTGACCTTAATCGCGGTATCTTTCCTTAGCGCGACCTCATTCGCCGCTTGAAAAGTGCTTTACAATCAGGTAAAAACTCCTTCGGCTCCTTGTGACGAAGGTTGGTGATTAGTCCGGTGGTGATTCTCGAGCTAAACGATGATAGAGTGTCATCCCAACGCACTCTCTCTCTGGCGCCTTCAGGTCTATTCCCAGCTCACTTCTTCTACTCAGCCTTTAACTGGTTTCGAAGACTTATTATATTAGGCAAACATGCCTCAAGGTGCTGCTTCTCCCCAATACTACGTGCCCGCCTCGTTGCATCTCGTATCCTCTTTAACCCCCTTTGCGCATTCTCGCAACCCTTCTTGAATGATCGCTTCGTTATAGTTAGTGGGGATAGAGGCGCGAAATCCTGCTATAAAATTCACTAAATCAGCAAAGAGTGACATTATCTGAAACAATCGATTTTTTTTTTCTAATGTATCTTTATACTAATATACGAGTATATGAATGGCAAATGAGTCAATTAAATAAAATGTATATGAAAAGTAATACAGCTTAACTGTTTCCTATGTTTACGCGCTCGCTAAATATGCGTACGGCTTATATTTTAGGAACATAAAAATCAGGTAAACTATGAATTGAAAATATATATATATATACTGAATGAGTGTGAGATGTTACGAACCTCATTATTTTTAAAGATATTTTGCTAATTTTCCAATATAATATCCACAAATATGTTCTGATTAGAACACAAATTCGTAATATTATTTGGAGTAAGGCACTAAATTTTGCGCTATGCGCTAATAAAATGGATTAAACGTAGAAAAATACATACAAATGTCGCTATTGACAGACATCATGTTTCGCCTTTTCAAGGCTCGTCAGTGCCAATTTTGCGACATTTGTATGTACGCACAAGGGTATATATAGCTACTATATGTAATTAAATACTGAATGAGTGTGAGATGTTACGAACCTCATTATTTTTAAAGATATTTTGCTAATTTTCCAATATAATATCCACAAATATGTTCTGATTAGAACACAAATTCGTAATATTATTTGGAGTAAGCACTAAATTTCTACGTTTAATCCATTTATTAGCGCATAGCGCAAAATTTAGTGCTTACTCCAAATAATATTAGAATTTTGGTTCTAATCAGAACATATTTGTAGATATTATATTGGAAAATTAGCAAAATATCTTTAAAATAATGAGGTTCGTAACATCTCACACTCATTCAGTTATTAATTACATCTAGTAGCTCTATATATACGCCTTGTGCCGGTACATACAAATGTCGCAAAATTGGCACTGACGAGCCTTGAAAAGGCGAAACATTGATGTCTGTCAATAGCGAGATTTGTATGTATTTTTCTATATATATATATGAATTTTTGATGAATGATATTACTAAGACTCAAAAATTTGTAAATACAATCAAATTGGCCCTATTTTGTTTAATTCTCCAGATACCGCACAAGGAAATGCATCTACAGTTTAATGAGTCAGCGCGCTCTCGCTGACTAACGAGTGGGGAATACGTATGTGCACGTTCACTTAATATATGTACGAAATATTTTGAAATCACATAAATTTATGATATTACTAAAACTCGAAAATTTGAAAATGATGTAAAATTAACACTATCTTGCCAACTGTATCTTGCCTTTTACATGCATACAACTATTTGTACTAACCAGAGAAATTCGAATCGAATTCACATGAGGTACCTGTCACACTTATTCCAATTATACCTAATATTTTTTTAGCTATAATACTTAATTTCATATATGGAGGAGGACCACCACCGATTTTATACATACTATTCTTCAAATTACTGTATTCCTTACGGGTACTTTTCTTAAATGAATCCCATTTACTTCGCAGCATCTTTGCAGATTTTCGTGTACCTGACAACATTAAATTCGATGCTTACTTTTTCCCATGGGATTTTTGTAAAGAGTTTGGCTTTTCCCAACTCGCCTCAAGAATGCCGCTAAAACGATTGAAGAGCGCGCGAGGATTTCCATGTCGCACATTTGATGAGATTAGGAAGACGCCATTTTTAGAATTTCTTCCTGACGTTCCAAACAAGCGCCGCAGTCCAGTGACGCAGCGCCTTATTCTCAAAGACTTACTCGAATTTGACAATTCACATCCCCGGTTACAACATGATATGTACCTGGCTCTTGCTATAGATAAAGTTAGACACCGGTTCATGTTGCCACAGAAAGTTAAAATGTATCATTTGAATGATATATTTTTGATGAAAGACTTACAGATTTGGTCTCGCTCTCCTGGCCTTCCCTGGCGTGACATAGGTTATATGACCAAAGACGATATCCGCAGGGACCCAGATGCCATAAATAAATTGTGCCTTCGTACGCAGCCACATTGGTGGTGAAGATGAAGAGATAGTGTGAGCCGTGTGGGGGTATCCAGCCACAGTGACTTTTGGTGAGGCAGTTTTTGGTTTACCACTGATTCAAGCATACAAAGATTATGGTGGCCCAATTGCTTATGGGTTTGAAGCAGCACTTGGTGGTTTCAGAAAATTATATGATTAGGTTTTCACACCCAGGGACGAAATATTGTATTGATTTCAGAAAATTTGATAAGACAATGCCAGTTTGGTTAATAGATTCAGCTTTTGATATACTTGGACTTAACATCGATTTTGTAAACTATGCTGATCATGGTGTTGCCGTTGCAGAATTAATGATACAGATGTTTGATATGATACGGCTTTATTTCATTTATACACCTACTCGTCTAGCTAATGGAGCTAGATTTCGAAAGAATTCTGGAATAGCTTCTGGTAGCTATTTCACACAATTAGTTGGTTCAATTGTTTCAATTCAATATACACATTTGAAACTGACAGGACGATACCTAGATGACATCTCAGTACTGATGATTCTCAGATGATTCACTATTCCGATCTGCTGACAAAATTAGTATATACAAAATTTCACAATTAATTCATGAAAAGTTTGATATGATTATAAATTTTGATAAGAGCATTATAACTGATGATATCAATGAAGTAAAATTCTTAGGATATAAAATCCATTCAGGCTTTGCCTTTAAAATTCCGAGTGGATGGCCTCACTTCTTTATCCTGAACGACCAATAAATTTTTTGAAGACGTACAAAGTTAGAGCATTAGGCTACATTATGCCTGCATGTGGGAGATTTCATATTTTGCAGAGCTACATTACATATAGTCAAATGCAGCCATTTAATATCATCCTACTCGGATTATGAACGGTTCCTTGAGATA